>CM056449.1:30747759-31075407 GCA_029783895.1 Triplophysa bombifrons
TGTGTTGAACAAGATGAAATTCAGTTGAATTCACTCAATCATTTCAGCTCTAGAATGAAGAACCCAGTTTAATTTGAGTTCACAACACAAGGTTGTGGGTTTGATCCCAGGGGATTGCATATACCTTAGTATAAATGTATAGGATAATACAATGTAAGCTGCTTTGGATAATTGTGTCTGCCAAATGCATAAATATAAATGTAAATGTAATTAAGTAAAGTTTACTCAATACATTTCTTGAAATCCAGATTGGGTTTCACAACTGCTCACTCTTACTGGTATATTGATTCCTTGAGTTGGGTTTGTGCAGGTGTTTGTGAGCTCTTTTTGTCCCAACAGACTCCATCGAGCGCGAGATGCGGAAGTTATTCAGTATCCCGGACCAGAAGGAAACACGATTATGGAACAAATACATGAGCAACACGTTTGAACCGCTGAATAAACCGGACAGCACCATTCAGGACGCTGGACTCTATCAGGGACAGGTACAGGATGTTTGTAGCAGTGTTCCTGTAGATCAGTCGGGCTGACTCATGTCTCTCAGGCTTCAGTTAAAGTGTGCTGTGTATTTACGTGTATACATGTGTGTGTGTCCATCCAGACACTGATTTCACTGACGAGTGCTCCTCTCTCTCACGGCAGGTTCTGGTCATCGAGCAGAAGAATGAAAACGGCTCGTGGCCTCGCGGCTCCTCGGCGGCGCTCAAGTAAGCCCGTCATCCGTCTGAAGTTTGAGAAGCGCTTTCTGGCCGCATTCTTCTCTCGCCTCGCGTCATCTCCCGTAACTTCTGCTCTTCTTTTCTTTTGAAGGTCACCTGGCGCTTCCAATCTCTCTGCTTTACCAAAGATCTGCCCTTCATCTCTCACAAACGATCATAACAGCAGCTTCAGCGGCCGCAAGTAAGCACACGGTGTGGTGGGTGTGGCTTACACGTGGGAGGGGCTACAGTAGGCCAGTGTAGTGCGGCTGTTAGGAACGTTTTCATAGTTCTGGGACGATTGCCAGAGGAAGTATTTTTGTTGTGTGGGCACTGCAGGAACCGGACCGGAGCTTCCTCTCCAGGGTCTGACCCAGAGAGAGAGGAAGCATTAGCAACGCAAGCGTGTCACGAGACATCGACACACAGAAAGTTCATGTTGTCTGTGTCCGTGTCTTGTTTATTCTTCGTCTGTAGCACTCGACATCAAAGGTTTAGTTCGTCGTTTTGCTCTTTCAGTGTCAACTAACATGACACAAACACTCGACATTAGCGGCCTTCTGGTTTAGAAAGTCTCAAACTGCCGGCCACCCGAGAGCTCCTAATGCGGTGAGAATGCCCTCAGGAAAACTTACTTCATTCTTCTTATTGCTCTGCCATTTGAAAATAAAATCCACTTGCCATAGTTTGACAGAAACTGTCTTTTCCATTTAGGTTGATTTATTAGTTTTTAAGTATTTGAGATTTTCAAAATGAGTACAAAGTACGTTAAATGTGTAATTTCATCCACATAGAATATAAGCAGATCAGTTTGATTGATTTTAGGTTTGTTTTAAATGCACATGAAGGCGTGAGTAAACACAAGCGATTGAGACACAGGTTGACCGTTTAAGGAGACGCGTGCGTGGAGGCCGGCGATGTGAAGCCCGGTGTGTGCCTAAAGTTCAAAGCCGTGTATGAAACCCATTCAGAGACCATTCAGTTTTAAACGTCTCGTCCTGTACGCCCGCACGGAGAAAGGCACCAGGCTGAAGGCTGAACCCTTTTACAATGGGAATAGCGATCATAAATGGAGATAAATGTGCAACATAACAGTCAAGCAGCATTTCATTTCTCCAGAGGTGTGGAGCTGTGGTCACAGAGAGGGTCATGCTCTGCTTATATCACATCACCATCATGATGTGATTTCCATTCACACACAGCCCGGTCTGTTCCTGAGCTTGTTCTCTCACATGAATCACCAGTAATATTTCTGAGTTTTGAATGCGATGTGTTCCTGAACCCTCGTCACCTGACGTGAGAACGCTTCAAGAGCTTCTGCTGCCTTTCAGCTTGTGTTCGCTCAAACTCTCGGCCGTCATCATTTGTGAAGAGTGCAGATGTTGGACTTTAAATGCGCAGGTGTAGGTTTGTGAAGAAAGCGTGTGAGCAGACGTCAGGGCAGATCGGCAGGTGTCAGATCAGTGCTTCTCTTGCTTTCCCTGCATGTTTTTGTTTAAAGCATTTGGCCGCCGCACGATTTCTGTGAGCAGATTGAAACCCCACCGTCTCTCCGTTCGCAGTATGAAGAGCTCCAGCTACGGCCTGTCGTCCTACAGTCCGGCGTACAGCTCTTACGAGTACAGCGATCAGAGCGGCCACGGCGAGAGAGCCGGTCTCTGTGGCCTGTCAAACCTGGGCAACACCTGCTTCATGAACTCCGCTGTACAGGTGAGACGACGTGACATCACAACACCAAGCAACCTTAAATGTGTATGGTAATGACGTCTGTTTAAGTGACAACACATGTAATGTCTGATGTTAGGGCTGGACCATAAATCCACAATAAAGCGCACCACCATTTTCTTTTTTTGTGCAGTGAAGTACAGCTATATGCTGCTGCATGTGAAAGCCAGAGGGCGCTGTCGCTCACAAACTCCTAATATACCATAACACACGTAGTTACTTTCTTATCTTTCTGTCTCTGTTCTTCAAGTCTTGTCAGGTATTTCATGATAATGGAGTATATTTATAATGATGATGTTTTACGGGTGTTGCTGAACTCAAGGGCAGCATTTTCTAGTGCTCAAAGAGCTGTACTTCACAGACAAACTGTGCATAATCCAAACCTGCGCAATATCATGATCGCACTGGATTAAGGCCGTGTTCAGACTTGACTTCTTTTTCGAAGCTGCTAGCCTCTGTTTTACATAACAATCCTATGGAGTAAACCGTGTTTTTAAAAACTGTCCTGAGAGCTTTTTTAAACGCCATCGACGGCGTCTTTTTCTGCTGCTCAGGGCGTCTTTTTAAGTTGAAAAAGTTCAACTTTTCTGAAAAAAAGCCATACGTCAAGCTCACTTTCACAGCTAACCAATCTCAAGCGAGTAGTGTGTTGTTTTCACAACAACATGCGAGGGAGGTGATTGGTCGAGGAGGATCAATCTCGAAAAAACTAAATGGCAGCCAAAATGCCGGTTGGAGCATAGTTTTGTTTAAATGTAAGTTGAATTTTCACTTTCAATAACTTTTGACTGCAATTCTATCAAGAAATGAATATAATAGTTTTTAAACATGTGATTAGTTTTTGCAAAGACTCTCTCTGTTATCTGTAATTCAAAAAGACTTCCGTTACGCTGCCTATCTGTTTCTCTGCACAGACGCAGATGTCAAAGTCATGACGTTCAGCTGATGTTAGTAACCAAACGCTGCCAGCGTTTTTTTACATCAAGTGTGTTCATGGCCTAACACGATCTTTAGTGGGAAACTAAGTGATTAACTTCAGTGATTTATCCTGCAACCCTATTCTGTCTTTGACGTTGTGCTATCATTGCTTTAAGAAGTCTAGTGCTTCTGTTTAGTTTGTATTCCTTTAAACAGAGAAGATTCAATGACACCTTGTTTGTTGTCAGTTATTATCAATCTTCTGGTGCTTGTTTTGGGTAGAGTTTTGAGCTGAGTAACACTCCGATTGCTGTACAACTGTCATTACAACCTATTCTGTCCACACATCATTTCACAAAACACTGATGAGAATGTGCCCGAGGATATAAAATAGCCAGGGTTCCTGTATTTGTGTCAAACACACTATTGAGCTGTGATGATGGATCAGAAAGCACTTGTGTTTTGTGCACAGTGTTTGAGTAGCATTCCTCCGCTGACGGACTTCTTTCTGAAAGAGCGCTATCTGGACGAGCTGAACGAGGAGAATCCGTTAGGCATGAAGGGCGAGATCGCCAAAGCCTACGCAGAACTCATCAAACAGCTCTGGTCGGGCAAATACAGTTATGTCACGCCCAGACCCTTCAAGGTAAAGCGAGCAGAGACGGATAGTTAAGGTTCTTGTGAGCAGCGTATAGTCATATGAGTTTGGATCCTTTATCAACCCTTCCTCCGTGTGTGTGTGTGTAGACTCAGGTGGGTCGCTTCGCTCCTCAGTTTTCGGGTTATCAGCAGCAGGACTCTCACGAGCTGTTGGCCTTTCTGCTGGACGGACTTCACGAGGATCTCAACCGCATCAGGAAGAAGCCTTACATCCAAGTGAATGATGCAGATGGCCGCCCCGACAAGGTGACGGCGCTGGTTTTCTGAAGCGTAAGGAAAGGTGTCAGAGCGTTCCCATGTCCCTCATGATACGTATTTGTCCCGCAGGTGGTGGCGGAGGAGGCGTGGCAGAACCACATGAAGCGCAACGACTCCATCATCGTGGATATCTTTCATGGCCTTTTCAAGTCCACGCTGGTCTGTCCCGAGTGCTCCAAGATCTCCGTCACCTTTGACCCCTTCTGCTATCTGACTCTTCCTCTGCCCACGAAGAAGGAACGGACGCTCGAGGTCTATTTGGTGCGGATAGACCCGCTGGCCAAACCCATGCAGGTAAAGCCATGTTTTAAAGACGTTAAACGTTAGCGACGCCATTCTTTCTCTAGAGCTGATTTCATAGCATGTTTTAGTGGGTTTATAGACATGCTTGTTATCTCGATTCTGAACTCAACTATTCACACATAAGTCTTTATAGATTATATAGAATCTTTGAACAATGTATTCCTATAGAAAGTGAATTGGTCATTCAGACCCCATACAAACTCTTACTAAATGTCAACTTTTGCAATAATGTACTTTTACTATATTTCAGTCCCCAAAACTGTATTAACATAAAGATATCTGAGTCTCTATACTGCTTAGGTATTCTTCGAGTGCTCTTTAGAGACAGAGACTGTGTGCACTTAAAGGGGTCTGGGTTGGGTTGGGTTCATTGAAAACCAAATGAAACACACTTCCTGATCATTATCCCGGGACATCCGTGTCATCTGAAAGAGTCTGTCAACAGGTTGAGACCGTCCACCCAAAACACAGGCCTATATAAACATCTTGCTTTGTTAAATCAAAAGCAGTGGATTGAGATAGGCCTGCTGTTTTTATTTGAGGAAAAAACTTCCTTACTTGAAAAATCTTTGCCGGTTCTCCTGTGTTTCCATTTGTCATAATTTGTTTGTCCAAAATGCTTCAGGTTGGTGAAAATGTGATGATATGTGAATACAGGTGCCATTGTTGATCTGTTCTGTATGCTGCTGTTTGCACCTCAAAATAAATCATTTTTAACGGCTCACACACACCTGTCAACCGTAGATGTCTCATGTGGAAGTCTGCATCCTTCGGCTGTCACCTTCAAAGAAAGCGTATGTGGACTAATGCGACCTCTGGAGGACACAACCCTCCAAATGAGACGCAGCATATATTTTTATCAAATCTTATCAGTTGATGTTCAGATAACAAGCGTTGGTTCTCGGTCGGGGAAATCACCGGCAGCAATCATCCCTGTTGACTGTTAACATGAAAGCGAGGATTGGCTGAGGTGTAATGTCTTCATGTCTGTTTCAGTATAAAGTGACGGTGCCTAAAGTGGGCTCTATATCAGATCTGTGTGCATCGCTCTCTGCCCTGTGTGGCGCTCCTGCTGAGAAGGTAACATCTGAAATGTCTTGTGTGCCATCATGTGTTTACTGCATCTCACCGCTTCTCTGTCCGTCTAGATGATTGTGACGGACATTTACAACCACAGATTTCATCGAATCTTTGCCACCAATGAGAACCTGAGCAGCATTATCGAGCGGGACGACATCTACGTGTGAGTGTCTGGTCCTCGTCAGAATGAAATGGCAGACATGTGTTGTGAAGCTGATGTTAGGCGCTTTTGTCCGTGCCATAGGTTCGAGGTTGCCGAGGACACGGATCATGTGGTGATTCCAGTTCATCTGAGAGAAAAATACAAGCAGTCAGGTTACAATCACACCAGCACGCCGCTGTTCGGCCAACCCTTCATCCTCACTGTACCTCGAACTCTCAACGAGGACAAACTCTACAATCTACTGCTGCTGCGGCTCTGGTACGGCTCATGTCCAGCTCTTCTGCTTCATCTCTATCTCATCCCATAGTGTTCAGACTGTCAGTCCAAGTCTGATCTAATGTAAGCGTTTGATCATCTACACTGTTTGGAGAAACTGTTCAGATCCCACTGGAGTGTCCCGTGTTGTGCTTTCTCAACTTTTGGTAAATCTGATTGGTTTCTATGGCAATGATGTTGCATTGATTCATGCGTCGCAGTGCCGTGAGAAGCATTCCACTGCTCGCTGCTCTGTGTTGCTCTCGCAGTATGATGATGTCATACGCTGATCAGCCAGAGCACTTTTTCTTACAATATAACGCAGGGCTTTAGACTGCCACTAAATGGTGGCATTTTGTGACTCTTCTTCCTGCCAAATGCGAAGTTTTTCCTAATGGCCAAACTGATCAATATATCATCGGCAGCACAATAAAGATCTCTGTTTATAATGTTCATCAAACAACAAAGGACGGGCCTAAAAACACTCACTGATATTAAAGGAATTGTGTTCTCTAATAGGAGTTGTTCACAACAAATAAAGGAAGAAAGTAGATTTAATAAAGATGTGCTTTTAATATGGAAAAGTGTTGAAAGAGACTTTACATATACAATACAAATAATTAAATCATAAACAACCATTTGTATAAATTTAATTGATTTATTAATGGATCAAATACATTTGAATTTGGTTTTAGAGATTCTTTATTCTTACCTCACCCTGTGACTCTGGTGCTATTAAATAAAGGGCTGGTGACACCTCTCTCAAGTGTTAGTCTAGAGCTAATCTGTTAATCCGATCTGTTCGGTCAGACTGAGTCGCATCTCCAGAAATGCCATTTGAAGAGGGTTTTTAAGCACATAAATTGAAGCAAATTTCATGTGATTTTTTTGCTGTTCACACTTCCTAAATATGATCGGATTTCAATCAAATATGCACAAAAATCTGATCCGGACTCACAGTCTGAACATCTGTCTCACTTTAGTCTGGTCTCTGTCTGATCAGCCTTTGCTCTGTCTCGTCTCTGTCTTATCTACAGTCATCATTCCGAGTGTCTCTCTTCTGTTTCATTTACTGGAATCTTAACTGCAGTTCTGCAGACTGTCCTGTTGTCTTGACATATGGTGTCGCCTCTGTCTGTGTCTGGCGTGTCAATGAGGGAACTGTGTGTTTGACTGTAAGTTTACCTGCTGTCGTTTGCAGTCGTTTCATTCGCTCCGCCGCTGAGGAGGAGTCTGAGGAGACGGACTCCACCAAACATAACTCCATTAACGGCAACGCTACCAACGGTGTCATGGAGGAAGGCTTGCCCAGTAAGCCCGCTGTCTAACCTCGGCATGCACATTTAAACAGCGCCAGCGCTTCTTTCTAAACTACAATGAGCACTTATCTCTCAGGTGAGATGGAGACCGACGAGCCCGACGACGAGTCCAGTCAGGACCAGGAGCTTCCCTCCGAGAATGAAAACAGCCAATCGGAGGACTCGGTCGGCTGCGATAATGACCTGGAGAACAAAGCGGTCCCTGAAAACCCCTCTAAAGGCCAGCAGCTGACCAGCCACAGAAAGCGTCTTTTCACATTCCAGTTCAGCAACATGGGCAAGACCGACCTGAACTTCATCAAAGGAGAGTCGCGGCAGATCCGATTCCCCGAGGATCACATGCGCCTCAGCGGTAAGAGCCGTCACTTAACATGCTCTTATTGATCATACCTGCCCGTGATGACATCATCCCTGCACCATAGCAATATAGTTGTCTAAGCCCCGCCTCTAACTATCACTGTTTCAGGAGTGATGACTGAATGTCTCTCCTCTAGTTGAGAGCTGAATTTTGCAGAATCATATGCAAATGAAAAAGTTGGTGTACCAATACAGGCACAGGCTGGGTCATAGTGTTTTGTAAAACTCTTCTTTAGATTTTCAGATTCATCTAACAGACGCCTTCATCCAAAACAACTTAAAACAGAGAACATTTAATGAATGTGACACGCTTGAGTCTGTTTTTTCTGCAGATAGATGCTATCTCTCTTTGGACTGGGAACCAGAAATAAAGAGAAAATACTTTAATGAAGCTGCAGCCGAGGTCAGACTGTCACTAGTTTTCTGGTCAGAGGTTGTTGCTGTGAGTCGTAGGTTACTGATCAACTTTTTTCCACTTTGAAGGACTTTGATAAGCATGAGAGTATGGATTATAAACCTCCGAAGAAAAGCTTCTTTAAGCTGAAGGACTGTATCGAACTCTTCACCACCAAAGAGAAGCTGGGAGCAGAAGATCCGTGGTGAGACTCCATGATTGAAATGTTTGATGTGTTTTGACATAGAGAAACTACCTCATTCACTATCAGTCTCGCTCTACGTTTGACTCGTGGAGAGTTTTATGGCAGTAAAGTGAGGTGCTAGCGGTTCTAGATGATGGTGTGTTTGATCCTGTGGCACAGTGTCAGACGTCTGTGTCTTTCATCTTACAGGTACTGCCCCACATGTAAGCAACACCAGCAGGCCACTAAGAAACTTGACCTGTGGTCTTTACCGCCGGTTCTGGTTGTTCATCTCAAGCGTTTCTCCTACAGTCGCTACATGAGGGACAAGCTGGACTCACTGGTGGATTTCCCCCTGCGGTACGCCAGTTCGGACAAGACGTAGCCCCTGTGCTCAGTTATACTAGTAAATCAATGGAGTAAGATGTTGATAAGAGTAAATGTTAAACATCTGAATGGTGTAGTAGTTTCATGGGTTGGATCCCTGAGGATTGCACATAGAAACAGATGTATAGTACAATGTAATGTAAGGTGCTTTGGATAAAAGCGTCTGTCTAAGGCATCAATGTAAATGTGGTCCTGTTTGAATGCATGAGGTGTTGTGATGTGTTCCTCCAGGGATCTGGACATGTCGGAGTTCCTCATCAACCCCAACGCTGGGCCCTGTCGCTATGACCTCATCGCGGTGTCCAATCACTACGGTGGAATGGGAGGCGGCCACTGTGAGTATGGACCTCACAGATTTTCTCAAATAAGAACGGCAGAGGTGTGAGGATTGAGACTTGAGGGATTCCACAGCAGAACATCATTTATAGGATGGGACAGACTCGTGCCTTAGGCTTGCCAGACATCAGTCGGTTATTGCTTCCCAAACCAGTGAATGTCTGTCAATCTAGAGGATAAAATAGCCTCACCCCATGTTTTATGTTATTCTGTCACATAGGGAGCATGAGTCGGAGCATTTGCTCAAGCAAATTGATGCCTCGGTATACACTAATATTACTGAGCTAAACATGCGTGTCGTTGGAAAATGAAAGTGTCTTGTTTTTAATGTCAGACACGGCCTATGCCAAGAACAAGGACGATCACAAGACCTACAACTTTGATGACAGCAGCGTATCTCCAGCCAGCGAGGAGCAGATAGTGGTGAGATTGACACCTCAGCTAAATAATCAAAGTTGTGCTGTTGGATGACTGATGCTTCTCCTGTGTGTGTGTGTGTGTGTGTGTGCGCAGTCCAAAGCAGCATACGTGCTCTTTTACCAGCGACAGGACACTGTTGAAGGTACGGGCTACTTTGCGCTGGATCGAGAGGAACCTGAGGAGAAGATGAAAATACCCACGGTGCAGGAGACGGCCTCTCAAAGCGATGAAGAGGAGGAAGATCTAAATGACAACGAGCAGGAGGAAGAGCTCGGCCTCAACCGAGAGGTCACCATGAACACCAATTGAGAGGAAGATTGGAGCACGCACCCAAAGCCTTATGTACAGTTAACGATGCGGTCATCGTGAAGTGTCCAGAGACGGTACTTTGGATTGGGATGTAGCCGGCGGAGTCGCATGTACGAGCGTTTGGACGAGTTTTGCGTGTATGGTTGTGTTGTTTTGCGTAGAGGAACACTGAGGAGTTGAACTGTCGAGCACTACTGACTGCTGTTGCACAATCACTTTCATTTCGTTTGCAGTTCATGAGTTCATGTCACACGTCGTAATCATCAGTTACCGCACTATTCAAAATGCGTCGAGAGGCACGTAGATACCTGTGATACGTCGGCAGAGAGTTTCCGTAAAAGCCGCTTGTGCGACAGCGCTGACACCATCAGAGGAATGAACAAAAGGCTTTATCCTCCCACGCCCTTTTTATTCATGGATGGTCATTTTGTGCGATGTACTGACTCTCCACGGCCTTAACAAAACCTGACTCTTCTATGCGGGATTCTCAAATTCCGGATCCTCTCTCATATTCTGCCACATGTCTGTTCATTCTGCCTTGAATCGTAGAGAAAGTGAGGCCAAATGAACATTCTGCGACCGTGCCGGCTGGCTTCTTGCCTTTGAATGTTTGCTGGGGTCTGGTCCGGCGGTGACTGCTTTAGCTTTCTGAATAATAAACCTGTACATATGAGTTCACTCTGTGAGTGCACATTTATAAATTAATTTATTTATATGGAAACAAAACTGAGAAGACAGACTATGAATTGAATGAGGCTTTGGTGAATCGCACACCTGGCTGCAGGTTCTTTTTGGAAATGGAAGCGATGCTCGTGCATGATCCGAGGAATACCTTTAGCTGCACTTGAGTTCACTGTGGTTTACATTTGAAATGTGCATGTGTATTTATATACAGACTTCAATAAAGAGGAGTCCAAATCTCGTGTTGCCTTCACTCTTTTTCCTTAGGGAACATATAGATGCAGCGCAAACTATTACTTCCTCTTATAGTCTTTCTATCGATTCTAAAGTAAAGATCATCACATTTTGATTTCTATCAATGTTGATTTTCACAGAATGGTCTTTGTTATGTGGGATAATTGTATGTAGAAACAGAGAATAGCAAAAGAAGGACTAGCAGGATGTGAGAGAGAGAGAGAGACCGAGAGGGAGGGAGAGAGAGGGGGAGAGAGAGAGGGAGAGACCGAGGGAGAGACCGAGAGAGAGAGAGACCGAGAGAGAGGGAGAGAGAGAGAGAGACCGAGAGAGAGGGAGAGACCGAGAGAGAGGGAGAGAGAGAGAGAGAGACCGAGAGAGAGGGAGAGACCGAGAGAGAGAGAGAGAGATGGAGAGGGAGAGAGAGAGAGAGAGACCGAGAGAGAGGGAGAGGGAGAGACCGAGAGAGAGAGAGAGAGAGGGAGAGGGAGAGAGAGAGAGAGAGAGAGTGAGAGAGAGAGATAGAGAGAGAGAGATAGAGAGAGGGAGAGTGAGAGAGAGTGAGAGAGAGAGAGAGATAGAGAGAGAGAGAGAGAGAGAGAGAGAGAGGGAGAGAGGGAGAGGGAGAGAGAGAGAGAGAGAGAGCGAGAGAGACCGAGAGAGAGGGAGAGGGAGAGACCGAGAGAGAGAGAGAGAGAGAGAGAGAGAGAGGGAGAGGGAGAGGGAGAGACCGAGAGAGGGAGAGAGAGAGAGAGAGAGAGAGAGAGACCGAGAGAGAGGGAGAGACAGAGAGAGACCGAGAGAGAGGGAGAGACAGAGAGAGAGAGAGAGGGAGAGAGAGAGAGAGAGAGAGAGAGAGACCGAGAGAGAGGGAGAGGGAGAGACCGAGAGAGAGAGAGAGAGAGAGAGAGAGAGAGAGAGAGAGAGAGGGAGAGGGAGAGGGAGAGAGAGAGAGAGAGAGAGAGAGCGAGAGAGACCGAGAGAGAGGGAGAGACCGAGAGAGAGAGGGAGAGAGGGAGAGAGAGAGAGAGAGAGAGAGAGAGAGGGAGAGGGAGAGGGAGAGACCGAGAGGGAGAGGGAGAGGGAGAGGGAGAGAGAGAGGGAGAGAGAGACAGAGACAGAGAGAGAGACCGGGAGGGACCATTGTACAATGGCCATCTATGGTAGACTACGAGGAGATTCATACGGTAGGTACACCTATAGTTCTAAGCTGGGTAACCGTACGGTAGACTATTTCATCACGGATCTGAATCCTAACTCCCTCAGAGCGTTCACAGTCAGCCCACCATCCCCATTGTCAGATCACAGTAAAATCACTCTCTACCTCAATAGATCCAAACCTAACACAGAGGCATCAAAACAAACTCACCTCCATACCCTAAAACAAACATTCAGGTGGAAACAAAATCACGAAGATACATACAAAAGCATAACTCGTGAACCAAAAGTTCAAAACCTACTGAATAAATTCCTAGATACCCCATTTCCACACAATAATGAAGGTGTAAATTTAGCAGTAGACAGGATTAACCAAATTTTTACAATATCTGCAACACTATCTAACCTAAAACCCACTAACACAAAACCAAACAAAAAGCCCGTAAATGAGAAATGGTTTGATAAGGAGTGTAAAAACCTTAGAAAAGAAATAAGAATTCTATCAAATCAGAAACACAGAGATGCTGACAATGTAAACACACGCCAACTCTACCATGAAAAAGTTAAACAATATAAGGACACACCAAGGAAGAAAAAGAAACAAGATACACAAAACCAGTTAAAAGCAATTGAACAATCTCTAGAAACAAATCGCTTCTGGGAACATTGGAACACACTTAACAAACCCCACCATGAAGATCTTCCCATTCAGAACGGAGACGTATGGATAAAGCACTTCTCAAACCTCTTTAGTAAAATAACCAAGAACCATGAACAAACTAACCTACACAACAAACAATGCACTCTGGAGTCAACAATTAAAGATTACCAAAACCCTTTAGACCAGTGGTCACCAACCCTGCTCCTGGAGATCTTACCGTCCTGCAGACTGTAGCTCCAACCCTGCTTCAGCACACCTGTCTGTAATTATCAAGCAAACCTGAACGCCTTGATTAGATAGTTCAGGTGTGTTTGATTGGGGTTAGAACTAAAATCTTCCGGATGGTAGATCTCCAGGAGCAGGGTTGGTGAACACTGCTTTAGACTATCCAATTACACTCGCTGAGCTAGGCCAAAATATACCAAAACTTAAATCCCAAAAAGCAAGTGGTATCGACGGTATCCTAAACGAGATGATTAAATACGCAGACCAAACACTTACACTCACCATCCTCAAACTGTTTAATATCATCTTAAGTACAGGTATATTTCCCACAATCTGGAACCAAGGTCTCATAACTCCAATCCATAAAAGTGGAGACAAATTCGACCCTAATAATTACCGCGGAATATGTGTAAACAGCAACCTAGGTAAACTCCTCTGTAACATTCTTAACAGCAGACTTCTCCAATATCTAAACAACCAAAACATCCTGAGAAAATGCCAAATTGGTTTCCAACCCAAATACCGCACATCCGATCATATATACACTCTTCGTACCTTAATTGACAAAGAAACAAACCAAAAGAAAAGAATGCTCTACTCATGCTTTGTTGACTTCAAAAAAGCTTTTGACTCAATCTGGCATGAGGGACTTTTTCTTCAGTTGATTCAATGCGGCATCGGAGGAAAAACCTACGACATCATCAAATCAATGTACACCAATAACACATTTGCAGTTAAAATTGGCAACAAGCACACAGACTTTCTCTCCCAGAGTCGTGGAGAGAGACAGGGCTGTAGTCTTAGTCCTACACTATTTAACATTTACATGAATGAATTAGCTGGAGCTCTAGAACAGTCACCAGCACCCGGTCCGACCTTACAAGACACCGAAGTGAAATGCTTCCTGTTTGCAGACGATCTGGTGCTGCTGTCACCCACAAAAGAGGGTCTACAGCAACATCTGGACACCCTGCACACTTTCTGCCAAACATGGGCCCTATCGGTTAACCTTAAGAAAACTCAAGTCATGATATTCCAAAAAAAGCCCAGTAGCCAAAACCAACATCACCGTTTCAAACTAAACAACGTGCCCCTAGAACACACCAAGAACTACACATATCTTGATATAAACATTTGTAACACCGGAAACTTAAACAAGACTGTGAATGACCTGAGAGACAAGGCACAAAGAGCCTTTTACGCAATCAAAAAGAATATCAAAATTGACATCCCAACCGTAATCTGGCTGAAAATAATACATTCAATTATAGAAGCAATCACGCTGTATGGAAGTGAGGTTTGGGGTCCTCTCGCCAACAAAGAGTTCAGCAGATGGGACAAACACCTAATAGAGATTCTGCAAACAGAAATGTGTAAAAACATTCTACGGGTAGGGTTAGGGTTAGGGGTCAACGCCTGAATTAGGACTGTATCCTCTAATCATTAAAATACAAAAAAGAGCTTTAAAATTCTACACACACCTTAAGAACAGCGACACAGACACACTCCATCACAAAGCCTTAAGACATCAAGAGCTGAGCCCAGAGAGAAAGCCCTTCATCCAACTGATCTCACAACTAACTCTACAACCCCAAACATGCCCAAGTCAACCCCAAACCCCAGCCAGACTAAACCAAATGATCAAAACACAAAAAGAGAAATATCTCAAACACTGGACAGAAGCAACAGCTCAGCAAAGTAAACTGGAATGCTATCTGTCACTAAACAGAGAATATAAAGTGTCAGAATACCTCACAAGCGTATCAGACCCTAAACTAAGAAAAGTGTTGAGCATGTACAGACTCAGTGATCACCAGCTCACTGTAGAGACGGGCAGACACAGACACACATGGACACCGAGAGAAGAGCGACTGTGTCCACACTGCACACACAATCAAGTGGAAACAGAGCTGCACTTTCTCCTCTCCTGTCCCAACTACAAACACATCAGAGAAACATTCTTCCTCCAGTTTCCAAACTTACACAAAGACTTTGAGCAGTTTCAACAAAAGGACAAGATCTCATACATACTGGGAGAAAAGTCAAGAAGCTCAAACCTGCTGCAAGATATGTCAAGTCCTGCCACGACCAAAGAACAAGCAGCACAACACAACACTGACAGGACAACACACACAAACTGACACTATCACCCTGTTTATATTGAGATGTATATATATATATATATATATTTACTTATAGACTTTTAATTTTATTCTATCTTATTTTTTATCTTCATCTGTATTTCTGCATGTTTATATATAATCTTGTGCTTTGGCAATGTAAATTTTCTTTTATCATGCCAATAAAGCTCCTTTGAATCTTGAATCTTGAGAGAGAGAGACAGCGGGAGAGACAGAGAGAGAGACAGAGGGAGAGAGGGAGGGAGGGAGGGAGAGACAGAGAGAGAGAGAGACAGAGGGGGAGAGAGAGAGAGACAATGGGAGAGAGAGAGAGAGAGAGAGAGAGACAGAGAGAGAGAGAGACAGAGGGGGAGAGAGAGAGAGAGACAAAGGGAGAGAGGGAGGGAGAGAGAGAGAGAGAGAGACGGAGAGTGAGAGAGAGACAGAGCGAGAGAGAGAGAGAGAGAGAGAGAGAGACGAAGGGAGAGAGGGAGAGAGGGAGGGAGGGAGAGAGGGAGAGAGATTAGACTCATTATTAATGTTGATTGGTGTCATTATTTATGTTGATTAGTGTCATTATTAATGTTGATTAGACTCATTATTAATGTTGATTGGTGTCATTATTAATGTTGATTAGACTCATTATTAATGTTGATTAGACTCATTATTAATGTTGATTGGTGTCATTATTAATGTTGATTAGTGTCATAGTGTCATTATTAATGTTGATTAGACTCATTATTAATGGTGATTAGTGTCATTATTAATGTTGATTAGACTCATTATTAATGTTGATTAGACTCATTATTAATGGTGATTAGTGTCATTATTAATGTTGATTAGACTCATTATTAATGTTGATTAGACTCATTATTAATGTTGATTGGTGTCATTATTAATGTTGATTAGTGTCATAGTGTCATTATTAATGTTGATTAGACTCATTATTAATGTTGATTAGTGTCGTTATTAATGTTGATTAGTGTCGTTATTACTGTAGATTAGTGTCATTATTAATGTTGATTAGTGTCATTATTAATGTTGATTAGACTCATTATTAATGTTGATTAGTGTCATTATTAATGTTGATTAGTGTCATTATTAATGTTGATTAGTGTCATTATTAATGTTGATTAGTGTCGTTATTAATGGTGATTAGTGTCATTATTAATGTTGATTAGACTCATTATTAATGGTGATTAGTGTCATTATTAATGTTGATTAGACTCATTATTAATGTTGATTAGTGTCATTATTAATGTTGATTAGTGTCATTATTAATGTTGATTAGTGTCGTCATTAATGGTGATTAGTGTCATTATTAATGTTGATTAGACTCATTATTAATGTGATTAGTGTCATTATTAATGTTGATTAGACTCATTATTAATGTTGATTAGTGTCATTATTAATGTTGATTAGTGTCATTATTAATGTTGATTAGACTCATTATTAATGTTGATTAGTGTCATTATTAATGTTGATTAGTGTCATTATTAATGTTGATTAGACTCGTTATTAATGTTGATTAGTGTCATTATTAATGTTGATTAGTGTCATTATTAATGTTGATTAGTGTCGTTATTAATGGTGATTAGTGTCATTATTAATGTTGATTAGACTCATTATTAATGTTGATTGGTGTCATTATTAATGTTGATTAGACTCATTATTAATGGTGATTAGTGTCATTATTAATGTTGATTAGACTCATTATTAATGTTGATTAGTGTCATTATTAATGTTGATTAGTGTCATTATTAATGTTGATTAGTGTCGTCATTAATGGTGATTAGTGTCATTATTAATGTTGATTAGACTCATTATTAATGTGATTAGTGTCATTATTAATGTTGATTAGACTCATTATTAATGTTGATTGGTGTCATTATTAATGTTGATTAGTGTCATTATTAATGTTGATTAGTGTCATTATTAATGTTGATTAGTGTCATTATTAATGTTGATTAGACTCATTATTAATGTTGATTAGACTCATTATTAATGTTGATTAGTGTCATTATTAATGTTGATTAGACTCATTATTAATGTTGATTAGACTCATTATTAATGTTGATTAGTGTCATTATTAATGTTGATTAGTGTCATTATTAATGTTGATTAGTGTCGTTATTAATGTTGATTAGTGTCATTATTAATGTTGATTAGACTCATTATTAATGTGATTAGTGTCATTATTAATGTTGATTAGACTCATTATTAATGTTGATTGGTGTCATTATTAATGTTGATTGGTGTCATTATTAATGTTGATTAGTGTCATTATTAATGTTGATTAGTGTCATTATTAATGTTGATTAGACTCATTATTAATGTTGATTAGTGTCATTATTAATGTTGATTAGACTCATTATTAATGTTGATTAGACTCATTATTAATGTTGATTAGTGTCATTATTAATGTTGATTAGTGTCATTATTAATGTTGATTAGTGTCATTATTAATGTTGATTAGTGTCATTATTAATGTTGATTAGACTCATTATTAATGTTGATTAGTGTCATTATTAATGTTGATTAGTGTCATTATTAATGTTGATTAGTGTCGTTATTAATGTGATTAGTGTCATTATTACTGTAGATTAGTGTCATTATTAATGTTGATTAGTGTCATTATTAATGTTGATTAGTGTCATTATTACTGTTGATTAGTGTCATTATTAATGTTGATTAGTGTCATTATTAATGTTGATTAGTGTCATTATTAATGTTGATTAGACTCATTATTAATGTTGATTAGTGTCATTATTAATGTTGATTAGTGTCATTATTAATGTTGATTAGTGTCGTTATTAATGTTGATTAGTGTCGTTATTACTGTAGATTAGTGTCATTATTAATGTTGATTAGTGTCATTATTAATGTTGATTAGTGTCATTATTAATGTTGATTAGACTCATTATTAATGTTGATTAGTGTCATTATTAATGTTGATTAGTGTCATTATTACTGTTGATTAGTGTCATTATTAATGTTGATTAGCAGTCATATTAATATCACTTCCTCTGTCAGTGAGGTTTTGATGTGCTGGATGTTCTGGCTGGTCTTCGTATTTCAGAGACTTCAAACACGTCAATCCTGTTCTTACAGAAGGGTGTGTCACACATGATTAGAACAGTGCTGTAGGCAGAAATGACTCAAGATTTGAGAGTCCTTGTTTTCCTCGGGTGTTTTCAAAGCCACACATCAAACACTATTTGTAGCCTGTTTACCACATTTACCTGGAGAAGGGAGTCACTTTTACAAGACACAGTTGCACGTAACAGTGTGGGAGATGGATTTCACGAGACTCATCTGAAGAGAGTTGTCATTCGTGCAGTGCCATCTCTGATGGCGTCTGGTGGTTGTTTTCGAGCAGGCTATAGATTTGAGGACTTTGAGGACCACAATTCCAATCTAAAGTCAGTTACGTCTCCCGACTACCAGAGTTATACAATATCGAAAAGCTTTTCTATAGTTATTGATAAAATTGTAAAGTCAATACATATTGTTACGGTTTATCGCCCCGCCCTAAAATTGATTTTGTCTGATATCTTCCGGTAAAAACCCCATCCCCCTCACCGACTCCCGGGCTTCTAACCCAATACCAATACAAATACAGGTAATTTACCCCCCCCCCAAAAAAAATTATGTGTAGGTGTTCACCTCTTTTATTCTATCTAAAGACAATATTGTTTTGTTTGTGGTGAGTTCCTAAAGAGGCTCTATCATGGAATGCAAACTGCAGACAGGCTAAACCTACACCATAAACCCATATACGTAGATTTAACTTAAAACAGTGAATTCTGTAGTTCAATGTACTTCACCTTTACATTTATTTATATTGGAACGTTTTAGTTATTTGAACTATCATAATAACTCAAATGTATAAGTGTAGGTAACTCAAAATACTTAATTGCACAAACTTGCTTTAATAGTCAAAACAGGTTGGTCTTTTTAAATGTGCTCAGTGCACAATAAGCCACAAGAAAAAACATTTCTTCCAAGGATATATTTCAAGTCACAAACATTTCCAAAAAAGAAACATACATGAAATACCAACTTTCCTACTTTGCATTATATGCATCTTTGCTTGGCTTACTCTAGATACACAATATGTACTCATTTCTGTACCTTTCCTACAATATGCACAACCTGTGGTTTGTTTTACATGTGATTCAATGTGTTTACAGGATTTAAGGTTCAAAACCAATGTATTTCCCACACACCGTGCATGCTTGTATCTCCTCTTTGCTCCGCCTCTATGAAACGTGCAGCTTTTTTTACAAAGCCCATGGCTCTGAGAGAGGTGTGCTCTGATTGGCTAGTTCACCAGTGCATAGTGATTGGTGGAATACTGCAATCATGTGATGACTCAACAAAGACAATATTTGTTGCCTCTAGTTGGACCATTATTACAGTTTTTTAAATGAATAACATCCCTATTACAGAGGTTCAGACGTCTCCGAGATGTATTGCAGATGAGCAAACTACATATTGCAGATGTCTTGCAGATGTCAAATAGACATAAGCCAGGTGGATTGTGCTATCAGTGTTACACCTTTACTGTTGCAAACTCAAAATGAATCTATATTTCGATGATTGTAGATGACTTGTTCATGTTGTTTCATATGGGATTGAAATGTATGAACCCGTGTCACTGTGGGGCACAAAAGCTTCTAAATTGTACAGAACGATGATTTTTGAAAATCAAAAAATTCTTAAAGTTTTCTATGATCTTTAGATTTAGGGGATAAAAATACAGTTTGTACAGTATACAACTCATTACGCTTATGGACTGTCCCCAGAGAGATAATAAAACATACAGGTGTGTGTTTCAGTAAAGAAGTGCATTATAGCTGCCTGTATTTAGACATTTACATCATCAAAGCAGTGGCTGGGAATCATTTGCGATTTAATGCAGACATCTCAGCAATATATTCCCAATTAGCAAACGCTCTCTGAGCTCCATTGTGCCGATGGAACTTTGTAAATCAAGACGACGTCGGCCAGACGTACCTGTGCTATCTGGAACCAGTGATCTGCATAAAGGGTGCAGAAAAGTATTGGTGGTGGTTTCAGGTTTCAGTTTAAAAAAAGATTGAAATTAATGTGTGTAATGTGTGAATAATATTAACAAGGATTGAAAAACTTGATGTGAGCCTCGAGGGCAGAGATGGCAATTTCAGTCCTGCAGAGTCTCTGCTCTCGGAGAGTTTATCTCCAACCCTCATCAAACACACCTGAAGCAGCTCATCAAGTCCTCCAGGCCCAGGGGTTTTCAACTCCAGTCATCTGTTGCCCCTGACAGAGTGATTTACATGTGTCTCCATACTGAAAAAGCTGATGATTGAATCAGGTGATTCACATACACTGTAAAAAAAAGTGGAGTAGGAATTACTTGATTTTTCAGATAATTTTGAAGGAGCTGTCATGTAGAATCTAAACACAATTATCTGTAACTTTAAATAGAAATTCTCAGCTAAAGATTGCGTTGATATTTCTCCTTTGTAACCCTGATAGAAAACAAGCACCATGGAAAATCATCATTATAGTCATCAGTGTTTAAGATTTTTTTGGAACGATCAAAGGAAAGAGTCAAGAGCCCAACTAAATCAACGTAAATTTGATGAGTTAAAGAACGCTGACATTTAATGGGTTTCAGAGATTGTTGGGTTTTTTAATGGTGTTATACTTGTTATATAATTGTCACATGGTTTTGTTTATTCATAAAGTATAATTTTGTGTAAAAAATAGAATGAGATTAAGTCACCTGTGCTGGAAAACGTTCATTTTATGGAAAATTGCAACTAGACAAACAAAGACATGTATAATCAGTGTATGAAACTCAACAATGGTGACGATCAACAAAAGAGAGCTTCATGTTGGAATGCATGCTGGGCAACATTATCGTACATTAACTTGAAATCTGCGCTGCCCAAATTCTACAAATATGCAAATTTTCTTACAAGAGGAAAGAACACCATAGACCAAGTGTACTGCAACATCTCACAAGTATACAAAGCCAGCCCTCTACCACAACTCGGACTATCAGATCATCTGTCTCTGTGCCTGCTAGCAGCATATAAACCACTCATCTGCACACAAAGACCACTCACAAAGTCAGTCAAAGTATGGATTAAAGAAGCCACTTCAGCCCTGCAGGACTCTTTTGAAAACAACGACTGGGACATTTTTGTTGAGGGGACTGTGAAAGTATTCCTTAACCAAAAACCACGGTTTGACAGCAAGGTTAGAACCCTGCACAGAACGCCGGATGCTGCTCCTTTAAAATCAGGGGACTTGCTCACCTACAAGGAGGCCCGAAGCAGCCTAAAGAAGGGCATCCGAGAGGCAAAAGGTAGGTACAAGCAGCGCATAGAGGAATACTTTAACAGCCACAACTCCAGATGCATGTGGCAGGGGATAAAAACGCTTCCTGACTATAAGGTCAGCTGCACAGCCACAGACGCCACAGATAAAATACTGCCAGACATTCTAAACACATTCTTTGCTCTTTTTGAGTCCCGGAACGAACCAAGTAAGATCCACCCTTCTCAGGATCAACGAGAGGAAAGCAACTGATCCAGATGGAGTCAAAGGAAGAATCCTGAAGACCTGAGCCGACCAGCTAGAAGAGATATTCACCACCATTTTCAATCTCTCGCTTCTACAATCCATCGTCCCTACCTGCCCAAAGTCTGCTATAATTATTCAGGTTCCGAAAAATAGCACAGTGAACTGCCTTAATGATTATCGACCAGTCGCTTTAACCCCCATCATCACCAAATGTTTTGAGAGACTTATTCTCTCTGATAATAAATCTGCCATCCCTGCTGACCTTGATAAACACCAATTTGCATATTGTGCAAACAGATCAACAGATGATGCCTTCATCACAGCTCTCCACTCTGCGCTCAGTCACCTGAAAAGGAGAACCACCTATGTGAGAATGCTATTTGTGAATTTGTGTTCAGCCTTTAAAACAGTTGCTCCCCATAAAGTGGCTCAACAGCTAGACAGCCTAGGTTTAGGCAACTCTCTGTGTACATGGATACTGGATTTTCTGTGTAACAGACCCCAGGAAGTCAGGATGGGAAACCTCACATCATCCACTCTTATCCTGAACAAAACACAGAACACTCCGCCCTCTGCATACACGGAGAGTATATAGTAAATTCCTCGGCCTACCTCACCTGGTCCTCACACATCTCCCATCAGGTGGGGAAAACCCAACAAAGACTATATTTCCCCAGAAAGTTGAGACACGCTCGCCTACCTCAAAACCTGCTGACCAACTTCTATCTTTCCACTATAGAGAGCCTGCTAACTTACTGAAGCAAAGTATGGTACTCCAGCTGTACAGAAGAGAACAGGAAGGAGCAGAGGAACATATTTGAAAAGGTGTGATGTTCCTTGATTTTGATGAAGAATTCAACATTCTGGAAGTGTAACATTCCAAGAACAGAAATGTGTCCAGTTCCCTTAATGCTATAAGAATCAAATTCAAACACCTGCTGTTAGTGAGCACTGAAAGAACAAACTCTACTGACTGGCCTTAGATGAGATCGGCTTAAGACAGGAGACCCAAATCTGCCAAGATCTCAGAATTAATCACCACCACAAACATCACCACCATCTACACTTATCACAAACCACAACCAGCTGGACTTCATTTCTGTCACACGTCTACAGAAGTTCAATGTCACGCTTCTTTATTGGCATGATTGGAAATCTGGCGAATCTGCACTCTCTGCCAAATAAAATGGACAAACTTCTTCTATGCCGATCAAATAAAGATTTTTCAAACTCTGCTGTTTTGTGTTTCGTGGAAACGTGGCTGAATGACTTCATCCCGGACTGCGTGCTTCATCTGCCCGGATACCCTGTTCAGAGCGGGCCGCAACGCAGAATCAACGGGGAAATGGTGCGGAGGTGGGGTATGTTTCTACATCAATGAAAAGTGGTGTAAAGATACAACAGTAATGAAGAAGATGTGCACTCTTCATCCTAGAAGCACTTTTTCCTCGTTCATTCTCGTGTGTGTTTACATTCCACCCTAAGCCGTCTGAGCGTGGCGTTACAAAAGCTCGCCGATCACATCACGGACATAGAGCAACAACATCCCGACTCTGTTTTTATTATTCTTGGCCGATCCTGTTTGTGGACTTCAGCTCCGCTTTAAATACCCCATCCCATCACCCTCCTCCCACCCCTGCTACAGACAAAGTTAACCCAGCTATCTGTTCCTGGCTCTATCTGTCAGTGGATCACCAGCTTTCTGACAGACAGGCAACAGTTAGTGAGAATGGGGAAACTCACATCCAGCACCTACACAATCAGCACTGGCGCCCCAGGGATGTGTTCTCTCCCCACTGCTCTTCTCCCTGTACACAAATGACTGCACTGCCCAGGACCCTTCTGACAGTGATGAGTCTGCGTACAGACAGGAAGTTAAGCAGCTGTCTGTCTTGTGCAGTCATAACAACCTGGAGCTGACCACACTTAAAACAGTGGAGATGATTGTGGACTTCAGAAGAAACCCCCCTGCACTCCCCCCTCTCACCATCATGAACAGCACTGTGGCAGCAGTGGAGTCATTCAGGTTCCTGGGCACCACCATCTCTCAGGACCTGAAGTGGGACAATCACATTGGCTCTATTGCTAAAAAAGCCCAGCAGAGGTTGTACTTCTTACACCAGTTGAAGAAGTTTAACCTACCACAAACTCTGTTTAAGCAGTTTTACTCAGCAGTCATAGAGTCTGCACAACCATCACTGTCTAGATTGGCTCAGCCACAAAGTCAGAAGTCAGAGTACAGAGGACGGTTCGGACTGCTGAGAAGATCATTGGTGCTCTCCTGCCCACCCTCCAAGAACATCCAGAGTGAGGAAAAGGGCTCAGAAAATCACCCTGGACCTCTCACATCCAAGCCATCATCTCTTCACTATACTTCTGTCTGGTCGGCGCTACAGAGCACCAAAACAACCAGACACAAAAACAGCTTCTTCTCTCAGGCCATCTACCTCTTCTACAGTTCAATGGTTTTTACATGCCATTAAGAAACTTAAGTTCAAAAAATTTACTTGCAATATTAATTATATCCTCCAGATAATACACTATCTATTTTTATACAACTTTTTCTGTGAAATATATTTCATTCTGCTGTATATACCACATACCTTGTACAACAATTGTCTATTCATATTTTTTACTCGTACATCTCTTAGCTGTCCATCGTATTCGATGATGACGCTTGCTCCAGGGATGGGGGTGGGGGATGGGAGTTCAGCAACATTGCCGCTGGTGCCACTTCTCATGGGCGTAAAGTCCGATCCTTGAGCCGCACACTCGACCGCAGATGGAGCAGGGAAAACCCGACACCAAGGAGGTACCAGCCGCCCGTTGGTGTCCCTTGATTCGCCTCATGGATCGTTGGTCTTGGTTGGTTTGGTGTATTTGAGAGACCGCAGTGGCACAAGTGGCCTGCCAGGCTGATCTGTTAAGTGCCAGAGATTCTAGCTGCGTGAGGGGGATGTTTGCTCGCTTTAGGAGGTCCCTGGTATAGTCCTTGAAACGACGCTTTTGCCCTCCAGCGGAGCGTTTAGCACCCACTAGTTGACTGTACAGGACTTGGCGGGGCAGGCGATGTTCAGGCATGCGTATGGTGTGCCCTATCCATCGCAGATGTTTTTTGGCCACAGCTGCTTCCATACAGATTGAGTCAGTGTTGCTGAGGATGACTGTATGGGGGACTCGATCTTTCCAGGACAAGCTGAGGATCTTCTGTAAGCAGCGAATATGGAAGGCCTCTAGGCTGATGATGTGCTGGCGGTATAGGGTCCATGACTCGGCCCCATAAAGCAGAGTGGAGAGACATACCGCGTTGTAAACAGCGACCTTGGTACTGACCTTCAGGTTACGATTTTCAAAAACCCTGCTGCGTAGGCGTCCAAAAGATGATGATGCTTTATTTATCCGGGTATATATTTCTGTGTCAAGGGAGCAACTTGAAGACAGAGTAGAGCCGGGGTAAGTGAAGTGGTCCACTGATTTAAGTGGAACACCATTTATATGAAAACTGGGGGATATGGACACGGGGGTGGTGAGATAGAACTTGACCTCGGTTTTTTGAGTGTTAACCTGTAGGCCGAAAGATTGGTACAGACTGGATATTGTGTTGAGGGCGTACTGCATAGAGTCCGGGCTGTGGGCTAAGACTGCACAGTCATCAGCATACTGAAGCTCACAGATCTGGCGGGTCTTTGTCTTTGTGCGGGCTTGAAACCGACGGATGTTGAAAAGGCTTCCGTCAAGTCGGTATTCCACATGGACACCGTCTTCGTGTCCCAGGACACGGTGGAAGAGGCAGGTGATGGCAGAGAGGAGGATGTTAAAGAGCATCGGAGCCAAAACACAGCCTTGCTTCACCCCAACGTTTACCCCAAAAGACCCTGATTGGAGTTCTCCCATGTGCACTCTGGCTTGCATCCCGTCATGCAGCTGCTGTAGGATGCTGAGAAACTTGGCTGGTACCCCAATTTTGGAGAGTGTTTCCAGAGCAGCTCACGGTTGATGGTGTCAAAGGCTTTGCTGAGATCGATGAAGGCTACGTAGAGGTCTTTGTGTTGTTCTCGGCTCTTCTCCAGCAGCTGCCTCAAGACAAAAACCATGTCTGTCGTGGATCTGGTCTTCCGGAAGCCACACTGCGTTTCTGGAAACACAGCTTCCGAGATGTGCCCAACCAGTCTGCTGAGCATGATCTTGGCCAGTACTTTCCCTGCGATGGAGAGAAGAGATATCCCGCGGCTGTTGCCGCAGACTGCTCTGTCTCCTTTCTGCTTGTATATAACAACAATGTTAGCATCCTTCCAGTCCTGTGGGAGGGTCCCATGTTCCCAGATGTTTTGAATCAGGAGATGCAGACGACGCGTGAGGATGTATCCTCCATGTTTAAAAACCTCTGCAGGGGTTCCATCGGGTCCAGCGCTTTTGTTGTTCTTCAGCCCTGAAATAGCTTGCCGTAGTTCTGAATAAAGTGGTGGAGTATCCAGGTACATGATTGGTGGCATGTCTGGCAGACTATCCAGTATGTGTTGGTCAACAGGGTTAGTATGGTTGAAGAGATTCTCAAAATGATTTACCCAACGGGCAAGAATCTCGTGGCGGTCCTTGAAGAGCATAGACCCGTCAGCTGATCGGGTCTATATACATATTATATAATACATATTTACATACACACATAGCTTTACTCTCTATATCTTTATCATATGTTTATTGTATTGTATTTCTTCATTTTTTATACCCTTAGGCCCTTATTTAAATCATCTGTGTACTGTATTCTATTGTGTTATGGTCTCTGTGTCACCAAAACAAATTCCTTGTATGTGCAAACATACTTGGCAATAAAGCTCTGTCTGATTCTGATTTAAACAATGAATCAACATAAAATGTAAATTATAAGCAGAAGCATGAGAATGCAAGTAAAACAGTGTTGGTGTGTGCTGGTTCTAGCAGATGAAGGCGTCTGCTAAATGACTAAATGTAAATGTAGGCACGAGTTTGTGCATTTGAGCTCTGAAACTCTGCCGTGAGCTGTGACATTGTGTGAAAGTGTTTCTCTCTAACATCTTTAACTTGATCACAATGTGTGTGTCCGTCTCACCTCACCAGAATCACTGTGGGCACACACTCCTATTACACAAGTTCTTATGGAGAATCAACAGATGTTTAGATCTTGATATTTGCTTGAAAACGTTTAATTATGTTCATCATGATCAGTGTTTGGCTTTAGTTGGGCTTTTACCGACCCTTGACTTTTGTAGGGTTTGTTTCGCTGTCATTTTTGGCTTTTATTTAAAAACATTTCATCATTGAACAAGAACATCGCTGGAGTTTCATCCACTTCCATCTTATAAATTGTGTAACATAATTTGTTGCCCTTGGAATGATAAGATTCTTTCTGTGGTCAGATTAATGTCCAGTAATTGAGCCTTAAAGTTTTTGCCTTTTATATATCAAAACTGATCTGAGGAACAAAACTCTTTTATACATGAAAAATACAAATCTATTCCAAATTTACAATATTAACAATTTCTGAAATTGGTAAATGTTTTTTTTAAACCGGTCAAACCTTCTGATTGTGAAAAATCAAGGTTCTATAAGAATTCATAAAAGCAAAACATGTTCAAGCAACACAAACAATTTACTTATAACTTTAGTTAAAACATAAGATGAGTGTATGATAATGTGTAAAAAAGCTACATTTACATGGTTTTTATGACACTATTTACATATTTTAGGATTGTTGTTTTTGTTGAAGTTAAAAGGCCGTGCTCATTGTCGTATGGGTGTTTTCTCCACAGAAGGTGGGACGGATCAAATGACTTTTAGAGATGAATATGGCTGAAAAAACATAACAATGTTTATTGTTAAAACTTAAGACTCTTATGACTATGTATTGTATAACAAATAAAATCCAAAGTATCAAATGAAATCATAAAAGAGAAAAGAAAACGAAAGTAACAAAATAATCCTCCAACAATAAGTGTCAAACAAAACAACTCTTCACTCGCTCTAAAGACAGGTTTTAGGGATTGTCCTGAGGCACCACAGTAGCACTCTTGCGTTGACTTCGTAAACAAGAACAAGCCTCGATTTGTGTTTTTTCCTGGGCTTATAAAGGCCAAACCCCGCCCCTTTTTGGGGCCCTACCATTATCCAGTTAAGTATGCATTTCTGTGATAATAGTACCGCACTTAACACATAATGACACCAGACCACTCTATATGTATAACAAGTAAGTAACATGTCATTCTTAACATAATACATTTCAAAATCACCCAGACACTTGACACAATGGTATTGTGGTATTCTCCAGGCCTGGAAGTGCCGTTATAACTGCTGACGGCGGTTTGTTTGGGTCGGCCGATAGCGCTTCACTTGAAGACAATTGACTCACTTGAACTAAAAAACATGAGACGAAACAAAGATAAAGAGCAAGTATGTATGAAAATGGATGGAAAGAGTTATGGAGAATGGGTATGTGGAGAGATGAAAGAATGTGTCCATGTGCCATCAGTGTTGCGTGTGCATCCGCTCCTCCGACAGCGCTAACAGGGAAAATGAGGTTAATGAATAAGGTATGTAGTTGTGTTAGTGCTGCTTCCCCAGCGGTGGCAGACAAGGTGAGTTTATCACAGGCATTAACTGCAATAAGAGAGTCTATGTAAACACAGGTATCAGGAAGCTAGCGCCGCTAGCTAGTGTTGTGTCTATAAATATAAAAAATACATCTCCTCAACAAAACCTCCAAGGTCCAACAAAAGATCCAAGATGGCGCTCACGTGCTTGACCTGCGGTCTGTTGCTTCATAAGCTGTCTGTTTGTTTTGGCCATTTGTCTTGGTTTTATCTATCAGCCGCTGTGCAGCACCTCACTGGTACTGATCTGTGTCTGATTCATCTTCCTTTGCTAACCTTCTTTCGGGCAAAGCAACGTCAAGAATTAACCTCAAACCCTCGGAACTTGAGGAGGGCTTCGATCAACACCAGATCGGTGATTAACAAGACTTTCTTTTTAAGTGACTTGTTTTCCACACGGAATCTGGGTTTTTGATTTCTCACTGAAACTTGGCTCTGTCCTGGTGATCTGAGCTCCTTCTCTAGCTGAACTCTTGCCATCTAAATGTTTGTTTTTTTTACTCCCCACGTACATCTGGTTGGGGTGTCTATAAAGATCATTTTACTTGTGGCTCAGTGGTGGGAAACAACTACAGCAGTGTTGAACTTCTTATGTTTGTTTTAGAACTTGGTGAATCTGCTTTCGACAGGAAAACGTAACACAAATGTCCTGGGTGACGACACTCTGACATACGACAAGCTCCTTGTGCTCGGTGACTTCAATGTTCATGTTTCTCCGTTCAACTTCACAACACCAAAGAAGAAACGCTCTTTGACTCCCTCATCCACAGCAAAGCACAGAGAGTTAGTTAAGACATGGTTCCAATAGTCCATCTGACTCTAGTGCTTCAAACTTTGAATGCAGCGACGACAATACTTAACTAGCTTTGTGTGTTTTCATTGTATCCATGGAGTCAGAAATATGAATGGATGTTTTATGTTGTTGTTGTGGAACAATTTAAGGGTGAATCATTCATAACAACATTTTCTCAAATCACTTTGAAAAAAAAAAAATGTATACCTGTGAAACTTCGCATGGCCTGAGGAGTAGCTGAAGGAGTTTCAGAGAATGTTTTTTTTTAAAGAATTTCTTGGTTTCTGTAAACACGAGCGGAATGAGAACAAGGTACTAGAAAATATGCTGAGCTCATTTCAACACCTGACTGGATGAAACAAGTTTAAAGCCAGCCGTTGGGTTAAGAAGGAGCCTCTGCTGTATTGTTTTAAAGTTTAAAAGGCTGGGTTGTGTCGAACCATGGCTGGGTCAATTAAAAGCAATTCTGGGGGGTTACCTGAATCCAATACTTGGGTCCCCGAACATGGGTCTGAAAATAACATGCAGTTTTAAAGATTTCATGATTAAAATCTCACAATCACATCAGTTTATGGTCTCATGGCCTCTCTCTCTATATATATGTTTATATATATACATATATATAGAGGCAGACTGCACTAATTTGTGTACTTGTGTACCTACAAGTCCACCACCGGTTCGGCACCACCTTATCTTCACTCGCTAATGCAGACATATGTACCCGCCAGATCCCTACGCTCAGCAAACCACAGACGTCTTGAGGTGTTATCCCAAAAAGGTAAAAAATCTCTCTCACTCATCTTCTTCAGATCTGTTCCACCTATGTGGAATGATCAGCCCGCTGCTACAAGATCTGTAGATTCTGTGTCCATCTTTAAGAAACGCCTGAAAACACATCTCTGACAACACCTGACTGATCAGTTCTGACTCTATTTTCTTACCTACTCTTGAAAAAAATAAAAAAAATAATGAATTGTTCTGTATACTGTGTTAGGTTATATGAGAGTCTTATATATATATATATATGAGTCTTCTTTTTTGATTGCACTCATGCTTTTGTTGTACTTATGCTGTCCCAATTGCTTCCATTGCCTACCCCACATGTAAGTCACTTTGGATAAAAGCGTCTGCTAAATGACTAAATGTAAATGTACTTTACTTAATGCAATTGTGCAAACTCATTGCCTCGATTCAATTAAGTAAACTTAACTAAATTGTATTAAAATAATTAACGTTTAACTTACTTCAATAAGTAAAATATTTATAATTTTTCTGACTCAAATTTACTTAAATTAATTAAGTTGAAATAACTAAACTTTCCATGTAATTTTATATTAGTTAATTCTTTATTTGACATATTTCTTAATCTTGATATGTATGATGCAAACTCATGCAACCAAAAATGAGCAAGAAGAGACTGATCTCATAACTGACATTAGCACAGTCACTGGGGGACATAACGCATGTTACAGCTCCCACAGCATTAGCACACACACCAGTCTTCCGAACAATGGTAACCACAAAACTGAAAAAATGTCAAGATGTTCACTCATGTTCTTCAGGGACCGGGTCAGAGAACTGGGATGGCTATGGCAGGATCTTGATTTTGTGTTCAGTGACCCATTTTTTCTTGATTTTGATGTTTAGTTTCAACCAGTGTGATGATGGAAGATCTAACCACCACCCATGATACTATTTCTATAAGAGCAAGTCAGGTTTTGATGTCCAGAACCTCTGGTATAAAAGTAGGTCAACAACAATGAAGATCTGGTGGCGTATTTAACTGTGGACATGGAGCATTTTTTATCCCTGTGTGCACCAAACCTATCTTGTGTTATTGCTGCATAAAAGACCCCAGTCTTGGTTGAAGATCCAGTGTGGCAGATTAATATGGTGGAGCAAAAGATTTGTTTTTGAGCAAAGTCTCCCAAACAACTTGTGTTGATGGAGGTGCAGTTTTTCTTTATTTTTTCCGACACTATAATTCAAGGTATTAATTCCCCATCTGTGATCTTTCAAAAGTTTTTGGCCACACAAAATATTCTCTTTGCTGTGCATTAAGACAATCTAGACACACATTCTCTTTCGGGCAGATTTGCAACATTTCCAGTCCATTAAAACTTCTTAGTTATTGCCCTGATGTTGGCACTGTAACAGAAGGCGGTTTAGTACAAACAAACAGTTTACTGGAACTTTGAGGTGTGCTCTCCTGTTTCTGACATGAAATGTGAAACTGTGTACTGGATGGTCCAGTCACCAAAATAAATTCATTGTATGTGCAAACCTGCTTGGCAATAAAGCTGTTTCTAATTCTTATTGGAAGGTTGGGTATGACAGATTTAGATTGTGTGACTCATTCTACATTCATTCTACTGTCATATCTTTGTTCTGCTGGTGGAACATCACATGTGTGCCAGATTGTTCCTTAAGGGCACTCACACCCTTTTCACATGTCAGGTGTTTCAATAAACAGTGATGTGATTGATGTGTGAGCCAGCTGATAGGAATGCAGAAAAACTCCATCTGGAGAAATTTGATCTTTATTGATTTAATCAGTTAACACATACTGTAACATTAATAACCTAGAAAATATTCATCACCATCATTGGAAGGAAAAGTCATTTTTTAAATAGCAGCACAATATCTCATCTCATTTCTTCCATTATCAGCAGCACCTCACCAAAAGGCCTCTTTCACCCAGGATTAGGGATGTGATGAAAGTGGGATCAGACACACAACTCATGAGACGTCTCTCTGAAAACAGCAAGGAAAGAAAGTATTAATATGCTATTGTGACCGGACACCAATTGACCAGGGACGAGAAAGTCTTCTTATACTTGAAGCACAAAGGTTCATTTCAGGAAGTGGCAAGAGACGTGAGCGTAGAAATATATATACTTTTATTTAAAAGATCTACCACAAAATCAATCACTGGAAGCAAAGGTAAAAAGATCAACAACAAAAATCATTAAGATTGCCACATACAGCAGTAAGCAACCTGGGCCAACAGACACTTCAACTAACCAAAAAGGGGACAAGAGCCAAGGCACGACCGCTGGGGCCAAGGGCACAACAGGCCACACCGCAACTCACACTGGTTACACCGGTGCACACACACACACACACACAGACACACACACACAAACACACACACACACACCACAGGACTCGTGGGTGAACACTGCCACGCCAAACTTCCCTTCGGTACTCAGCTCCTGTAACCAGAAATTGATAGAAATATGTTTGGCAACAAATATGCACATTCATACACAAATACAAAATAACGATTATAAGATAATAAACAAAAATAAAATGAATGAACCGAAGAGAGCACTCGTCACTCCTCTATTCATTAAGCTACATTGGCTCCCTATAGTCGTTCGCATCAAATTCAAGACCCTGCTCCTGGCCTACAAGACCACCACTGGTTCGGCACCACCTTATCTTCACTCGCTACTGCAGACATATGTACCCGACAGATGCCTACACTCTGCAAACGAACAGCGTCTTGTGGTGCCATCCCATAAAGGTAGAAAATCTCTCTCACGCACCTTCTCCGGATCTGTTCCACCTATGTGGAATGATCTGCCCGCTGCTACAAGATCTGCAGATTCTGTAGACATCTTTAAGAAACGTCTGAAAACACATCTCTTCCGTCAACATCTGACTGATCTGTTCTGACTCTATTTTCGAACTTAAAAAATAATCGAACTTATCTCTGTATACTGTGTTAGGTTATATGAGACGTCTTCTTTTTTTTTACTGCACTTATGCTTTTGTACTTATGTTGTCCCAATTGCTTCTTTTGCTTCCCCACCTGTAAATCACTTGGATAAAAGCGACTTTTCTTTCTGCTAAATGACTACATGTAAATGTAATATAAACCTTCAACTACAGCAGCACCATCAGGGCTAGCCAATGTAGCAAAGCAAAGCTGTTTAATTTCAATAAAACAAAAACAAAACAGCAGTGCCAAACAAAACAATGTGAATGAAAAGAGGATAGCCAAAACAACAAAAAGTGTAAAGCAGAATTAACAATAAATAAAAGTACAGCAACAGTTCCCCTGGATAAATCCCACGTAATCCAGAAGCGCGGCAAATAATCGCTGGTAGAGAAGTGACCAATTATAAAGGTAGAATCTTTCCAAACCCAACCAAACAGATGAATGCCCTGAGCGGTTGAGGCTCATCCAAACCAAAAGGGAGTTCATTCAGGAGGACAGGGACCGTAAGATACAACCAATATGTCGTACGCAGGGGCCCAACGGCACATTTTCTGAGAGGAATGCGAGATCAGTATTGCCCCCCCATCCTGTGAAAACACACACACAAAAAAATCTGCAGACAAGTTGTATATTACCTTCGGAGTCATTCTAGTTATATTATTTTACATCATGTGAAGGTGACAATCAGATTTGCATCTATAACAGAAGCATGAAGGATTCCTTTTACAGAAACACGTCTCCAACTGCTTCACAGGGTAACAGATACACCATTCTGAAAAGACAAATAACAATCTGAAAACTAATGAGACAAAGGAGCAAAAAGTAGTCAAATGTTCAGACATACACTATAAATTTGGGCTGAAACTAGGGATTCTTTTGATCATTGTTTTTATGATTAATCGGATAACAGTCTAAACTATTTTTAACTTGATCTTTTGCTTATAATAACTAAATAAAACCCCAAATAAGGCTGTTTATTGTATTCTTTGAAAAGTGAGTTCACTTATGCAGTCTAGAATTTTGACATTTAATACCTTTAACAAACAGGCTTGTCCAGTTTCAAACAATAACACTTCTTTAAATATCCCAAATAAAAGTAACAATGGAGTTGTAGCCCATTAGAGATGTGCTGGAGAGGAAATAAACTTTATTTGATCTTCAAAGTTATACATTTAGATTATTCCCTTTCCTTCAACAAAAAATATTATTGACATTATTTATTATTATCACAATAAGATGAATAAGACGTGTCATACTGGTGTTGTATAACGCAAATAAACAAACGGTCTTTGTTTTTCTCCCACTTAGGCCTATTTTAAAAATAATGCTCAGATTGTGGTTCATTAATATTGAATAAAAATCAATAAATTGATCAACATCAATAAAAACGCCTATGGTAAACATACTTTTACTGAAACTTTATAATTCAACTTTTACTGAAAAAACGAAATAAGACTGATACCAGACATTATAACACAAATAAATAAAAACTCTTTGGATTATCTTTCCCTTGCTTTAAAACATTTTTAGTTTGGTGTTCACATTTTATGAACACACTTCATTAAAGTTAAACAAAGACAAACTCACTTACATTGAACTCAGAAATGGTCTTTTATTAACAAACGTACTTTTGCACTCATGTCTCTGTCAACCTGTCAATCATTACGCTGTTTCACTGTCACACGTGATCTCTCTGGTGCTCTGTGGTGCACGCCGTTTGCAGAAGGCGCTTCTGCTCGCGTTACATGATGAAACACGGCATGACGTTAAATAACTGAAACATTTACAGAGATGAAATGATAATCGATATTTATCCACTCGGACATTGTTTTTATTTGTCAATACTTGTGCTTTGGGAAATTTCTTTGCTCCACCATTTTGTCATTTGACTTTCAAAGAATGATTGGTTGACATAATAAATAAATACATATTTATTGGACTCGTCTTAAATGGTAGACGAAAGAGAAACTAAAGCGATTTCGATAATGTCTTTTTCGTTATATTTTTTATTATTGATAATGAATGATAAAAAAACCTTTAAACAATATTTTGGCACAATGGCGCCCCCCCTTATACGGCGCCCCTATGCATCGCATATACTGCATGCCCCATTTTTGCGCCACTGGTCGTACGCCTCAGGTTTCGTAACCCACCCAATTGGGTAGCCACATAAAAGTGTGGAGGACGAATCATTCTGTTTGTTGAGAGAATGTGTACGCTGTGTATGCCAGTCCCAAACAGTCCGGCATATTGACAGACACACAAAAGCTCGACTCAAACACTCTCATGCCTCAGCCTAGCAGAGGGCCAAAACGCTAACCAAGTGTCTGCCACAAGGTTATTCCTCACGTGCCGCACTACCCATATGCAGTATATTCAAATGTATTTATTGGATAAACCCCTTTGAGATGCACCATCTCCATTTCAAGGGGGTCCTAATACAACAACTCAACTCACTTTTATTGTCACATCACCACGTGTGGTGAGTGAAAGTCTTGGGTGTGTACTCCATACAAAGTAGAATGCAGTTGAACAAGCAACTGTATGACAGAAACTGTATGACTTTACAGACTTAAGTGACAGTATGACGTGCAGATGTTAGTATACGGTAAATAGACAGACTGTACAAAAAAGACGACATACATTATACACATATGGACAGTATATACACATTAGACATTGAACATACACATTAAAGTATGTATAATGGATTAACCATACAGTGCACATAGTACCGATATAGGTATGTGAGTTTGATCAATGAATGGTTTAGGTGGATTAGGTGCAATGCACGATGCATTATAGTCAACGAAACAGCAGTTTATGGTAAAACGTAGTGTGACCGTGTGGAGTGGAACGATTTTCGATGTTGAGCAGTCTTATAGCCTGAGGAAAAAAGCTGTTCTTCATCCAGTTTGTGCAGGTTTTTTTTGTTTGTCCTGAAGGCAGCAAGGAGAACAGCCTGTGATTCAGAAGATCACTGAAGATCTTCCTGATTTCCTCATACATACAGCATGTATGTAGATGTCCCAAACCAGGCGGTAATGCAGCCAGTCAGAATGCTCCCAACTGTGCAGGTGTAAAAAGTTGTGAGGATTTTTTGGCTCATCCCAAACTTCCTCAGGGGCCTGTTGAAAAAAGGCAATCATATGTCATGTGACACAGGTGTCTCAAAACAAAACAAAAATCAAAATAAAACAACAGCAGACAACCCATTCACTACAACACTGAACATACCAATAGACAAAGTTCAATTAAAAAATAACTAACAGACTAAGAAGTCAATTTAAGCCAGCAACCATATCACACTGTAGCCCACTAAAGCTAAGCAGGGTGTAGCCTGGTCAGTATCTGGATGGGAGACCTGCTGAGAAAGCTAAGGTGCAGCTGGAAGAGGTGTTAGTCAGGCCAACAGGGGCCTAAATCTAAAAGATTTAGATGCATTCCGATAAACTATATCTGCATAATCAAATTGAACAGCAAGTTTTTAACAACAGTAAATGTAAAACAATGTTTAGACAAATTTTATTTATAATAATCTAATAATCAATAATGATCCACTAGATCAAGAGCCTTCTTTAGGTCTATACAAATTTCCCCATCGACATCAACATTGTCAAATGCGGAGCATATATCATTGGTAAGGATATACTGGAAAGGAAGTAAAATATTATTAGTTTTTAGAAATGTGAATATCTGTTTATAAATTTCGTTCTCAAATATTTGAACAATAACACTAATTATTGAAATAGATCATTTATTTTGTGGATCAATGATATCCGAATCTTTATAAATTGGTATAATACACGAGATTCCAAATAGCAGGTATTTCACTGGTTTGAACAGACATATTGAAAAGATCAGCCAATGAAAATACGTGAGGCATATTTGAGGAATCTGGGCTCAATCCCATCAGGTCCTGCGCCACTAGAGGTGCTAATTTGATCAAATATATTTAAAACTTCTGTAGGTGTAATTTTTGAAAAAGAAAAAATAACATCTGATGGAGTAGATTTGTTAAGGCTGTTGAGTCAGATGTTAACTTGAACAATGGATAGGGAGTCATTATGTAGTATATTTCCCTCTCTTATTTATGTAAAAGTGCATTTATCAGATGTATTTAGTAGCATTTTTATGCTACTCCAAATCTCTCTGCCTAAAGACACTTATAAGTTCTGCATCTATCTGTGATAAATGTTTTCCCTTGACCTTTGATGTTTTCCAGGCAGCATGTTTGCCAACTACTCGGATAAACTCATGATATAGAAAGTCATTATGGACATTTGGTATTAACTGATACCTATCCCAGTTTATAGAAATGAAATCATTATTAAATAGATCTAAATTAATTTTCTTAAATTGTCTAATTTTAATTATTCTAGGGCTTAATTTCACATTTTTATTTTTCCATACACAAAAAATAAGTGAGTGATCGCTAAGGCTTTCAGAAAGAATCATTGATCTAACAATCCTGTCCGAATGAGTAACAAGTATCCAATCAATTAAGGACTGATTTAAATTAGTTGTTCTGCTGGGTTCTTTAATCATTAGGGTTAGATTTAAATTTTCGTAAATATTTGTAACTTTAGTAGGCAACTTATCAAGCCAATTTTTATTAAAGTCACCTAGAATAATCATTTCCTTATTACATGGGATAGAATCACTGGTAACCGTAGATAAACAAGTAAAAGAATCAACAGGTGCACATGGTGTCTAATATATACCACCATAGTTAGATGTTTATTCAGACAGATCTATTTCCACAAAAAGACACTCAAAGTGTTTAGGTTCAATTGGTTGTACAATTAGCTCTGATGCTAAATTGGATGCAATGAATTTCTGTCGGCTCTGTATAGCGAGCAATTTGGTATTTTAACATCCTTATCACGTCCCTTGGTTCTTAACCACATCTCTGACAGCGTAATATTAATACGGTTATATTGATCTACCCAAGCACATAATAAGTCAATTTTAGGTAAAAGACTTCTAATATTCAGGTGAATCATTTTCAAACTTTTTATAGAATCCATTTAGTTTAGAAAAATTAGATATTTAATACCACTGTAATGCTTGATATAAACTAAAAATGTTGATAGAAACTAAAATGAAGATAAATTCACATGTAGAGGCATACAAGCAGACGAAGAAAATGCATATACACACAATAAGTATCTGTAAAGAATTCTTTTTATAGCTCATAAACAAAGAAATAGAGAGAAATAGAGAGACAAAATATATAAATAAGTGTGTATGTATGCACACAGTATATACATAGATATCCCATAACTTATTTCATCATAGGATCATTACATTTATAATCTTCTCACAGAATCTTCAAAGTATACTCTCTTACGAGGGAGAATGTATAGTGGGAATAAGGGAATCTTTAGCAGATTTATGACAGGTAAACAATTGATACTTGCCATCAACAATCCTGTTTAACGTGCATGGATACCGAAGGGAGTATTTCAGATTAAGCTCACAATGTCTCCTTTAACTTTATCGTAGTTATGGCGCCTCTTTAAGAGCTCCACGCTGAGATCAGGGAAGATACAAACGAGTTCCTTTAAACTTTAGCTCTTTCTTTTCCCTCTAACGTCGAAGAAGTTTTACCTTGTCCTGAAAGTTCGACAGTTTTATTAGGATAGGCCTTGGACCGGGTGTCTTAGTGAGAACTGGAAAGTTCACAATCGATTGTGGCATAAAGCCCAAAATGTTGCGCCCTTCGGCAGTCTCTGAAGATTATTTGATTGGCTTCTGTGTTCCAAATCCTGTATATTATCCACAAGGTAAGTGTTTTCCTTGCGCAACTCCTTAATCCTCGTCATGGTATCTTGCAGGTTATCCTCTTTAAGGCTAGTTTGCTGTTCGAGCCATATGACTTGATCACCACTCAGTTTTGATGTATGGGATCAACCTTGCCATCAAGATGATTAAGCATCTCAGTCTACATCTGTTGTGTGCCGTCCCATTATGTTTGCCTTGAGATCAGCTTTTGTTTGTCCTGCGCCATTCATGACCGTAATTCCCTTTTTATTGAATAAAGTATGTGAGAGTTAACTGGTTTGCAACATCAGCAAAGGATATTAGAAGAGCAAGAGAAGGAAAGTTTAAAGAGCCAATGTAACAATTCAGAACAGACCGGCCTTCGTGATGTGCACGAAGGCTTCAGCCATCTTGGGTGTGTGTGAACATCATCTGGCACCATTTGAAAATGGTAAAAAAGGAGAAGAAAGACCTGCACATGATTTTTCTAGATCTTGCCAATGGCTTTGGATCATTGCCACATGAGCTGCTGTGGACAGCCTTTGACTTCTTCCATCTTCCAGAGCAGGTAACAAAGCTGATTACGGCATACTTTCAGGATCTCCAATTCTATATTACCACACAGGATAGTACCGCCACGTGGCAACAGCTGGAAGTTGGGATAATGGCAGATTGCAATGAAAATATTACTCCAGCCATCACGTTGGGTGGTAGGAAGAGAGCGTTTGAAAACTGGGTTGCGCCTACCTCCAATCAGGGCATACATGGATGACAATTACAATTATTTATTTGGCAGACGCCCTTATCCAAAGCCTATTACATTGCATTGCGTTATATTATACATTTGTTTCTGACTTTGTGCAATCCCCTGGATTCGAACCCGTGACCTTGGCATTGCTAGTGCCATGCTCTAACCACTGAGCCACAGGAAGGCATGACATGCCAACCAACACAACAACCAAAGCATAGTAACGCTGCACTGATGACAGATGAATCCAAGAGGAACAGGAGGTGAGTGAAAAAGGTTTAATAACAGAACGGTGTAAAAATCCACAAAAACAAAGTAATCCAAACGGTTGAACATCCAAGGAATCAAACAGGGTAATCCAACGAACAGAGCATATACGGAACAAGGTAATCTCACAAACAGAAAGATACCAACATTACATTAGAACTCAACAAAGAACTGAACTATGGGGAGAACGTAAATAAGACAGTTAACAAGGGATGAACAAGTGAAGGGGATGAACTAGATGAGGAACAGGTGAAACAGTCATAATAAGGGAGCGTGTACAAATGAACGTGCATGGGCAAATATCAGGAATAACAAGGAAAACTGGGTAAGGGACAAATGGAAGTGTTACAAGCATGTACCAAGTGGCTGATGGATAAGCTCCAGGAGAACATTAGTTGGGCACAGATGGAGGTCAAACCCAGCAAATCCTGCAGTGTTTCTATTGTCATGTACCAGCTTACCAATGACAGGTTCTGTATAAAGAGTGAGCCCATACCAATGGTCACGGAAAAGCCCATCAAAAGCCTCGGAGGGTGGTACACCACAGACCATAAAGACAACGAACAGGTGGAACAACTCAGGCAAGAGAAGATCAGTAGACTCAGAAAATCAATAATTCAGCTCTTCCAGAGAAGCTGAAACTCTGGTTATCATAAGAGCTACATATGATGTTCTCCCCTCACTGACAAATCTGCAAGTTTGGTGTGGGCAGGGCCCAGCCTGCCACCTATGTGCAGCTCCAGCTAACTTCAAACATATTCTTGTGGGTTGGAAGAAGAAGGGAGGTGTCACCATGTGAGATGGTGGTCTAGTGGGTTGAACCACTGAACTGGTAAATCAAAAAAAAGGTTGCTGGTTCGATCCCAACAGCCACCACCAGTGTGTCCTTGAGCAAGACACTTTACTCCATGTTGCTCCAGGGGGATTGTCCCTGTAATAAGTGCACTGTAAGTCGCTTTGGATAAAAGCGTCTGCCAAATGACTAAATGTAAATGTAAATGTAGGTAGACATGGCACCACAATCACAAACTGACATGATCTATATTCGTTTTACTGAAAAAGTTGAGTATGACAGGTTTAGATTGTGTGACTCATTCTACATTCATTCTACTGTCATATCTTTGTTCTGCTGGTGGAACATCAAATGGCGTGCCAGATTCTCCCTAAAGGGCACTCACACCTGTTTCACATGTCAGGCGTTTCAATAAACAGTGATGTGATTTATGTGTGAGCCAGCTGATAAGAATGCAGAAAAACACCTTTTGGAGAAATTTGAACTTTATTGATTTAAAGGGTTGACACATTCTGTAACATTAATAACACACATTTCTTGAACCTTTTACTTATGCATTTGGCTGAAAATTTCATCCAAATTTTATCTGTCGGCGTGTTCTTAATGCATATTTGGAAAAAGTGTGCATTTCCGGGGAATGAAGTCATTACTAGCGTCATGCACTTGAGACCTTGTTGCAGATTTGAGTGACAGAAATGAATTTGAACCTGTAAGACCTGACTCTTGGTTGTGACGCGGTGTCAGATGAATATATAAACAATGATGTCTGTCATAGGAACCTACCTACACAATCACCCTCACACTGCAGCTAACAGGTAGGTAATCTTCTCCTTATTAACACTTTGTTTATGGATGTGACATAAAAGCTCATAGAATGTATTTGCTGCCAATGCACTTACCACCTGTTTAGATTTGACTAGACTCTTGTAGATGGAGTCCAAACATATACCATGAAGTTGTTATATATTTGAATTTTCATTTGTTTATTCATGAGCAATATGTACTGTCATGGCTGTTACAATACTGAAAATCTTATCTGATATGAAAAATCATGCGCTGAAAAATACCACAAAAGCTGTTGATATCTGTGCTATCAGTTTGGTGAACGAGTTTGGTACAAACTTGATTGTTTTCATGGTAAGGTCGACATTTGCATGGAATGGGGCCCTTAGAAAGAAAAGAAAACTATTGAAGACTTCATCGGTGAGCTTGCCTATGCAAAAAATCAACGACAATGGTCATACTCATAAAAGTGCTCTTTGACGTGGTATAGTGCGAAACTCTACGTCGGGGTCTGAGGAGAGAGTGCTGCAGGTTTTTGGAAATTTAACGCATGTGTCACACATAGTCTGGATGCCATGAGTATTGTTATGTGCTCATGTTAACAGATTAAATCATTTTAATCATACTTACCAAGAGTTCCAAAACACCTGATACCTGAATCTCCCGTCACCCCCCCGTTTTGTTATTTCTCCAGTCATCAATAATTTCTCCTTTGAAACGCCCAAACCGATGGGAAGCGGAACGCGTTCACGCGGTGGCTCTGTGGCTTGAGCCACTGCCATTTGCCCTCACAGCACAGGCTGGCAACCCTTTGGTACTGGAAATAGAACGGTAGCCAAAAAGGAGTAGAAAGGATTCACATCCTCGCAAAACGCGGTCTCTTATTACACCGCTAAAGGTCTGCATATTCCTCTCTGCGTTTTCCATTTAATGCTAACTCCTCACAGTCTATGTCCGCTCATTGAAGATGACAGATGGTTTCATCGACAGGTAGATGCAGTAGGGTCTCAAATGACTCAAAATGATTCAATCGTGGAAAAAGGTTCCGCATGAATTAATCAAGTAACATGACATTAACATGTAGAGAGAACAAGAATGAATCAAGTTACGTCAACATGTAATTAACATGTCGAATGAAAATGAGTGAAACAAGTTAACTCAACATGAAATGAACATGTAGAAGAACAATTCACCATTAATGTCAGCAGTGTTTGCTTTAGTTGGGCTCTTGACTCTTAATGTTAAGTTTTCTTCAGCTGTCCGTGTGTGTTAGATTAGATTAGATTAGATTCAACTTTATTGTCATTACACATATACAAGTACAGTGTAACGAAATGTAGTTTAGGTCTAACCAGAAGTGCAATTAGCAAGTGCAGGATATACAGTTTGAATAAATACAGAATACAATATTAGGGGAATAATATACAAATGTTCTATGACAATATGACAGTCGGTATGTACTATGGACAATATATACAGAAGGATATATACTCTGAACATTAATGTGCAGGTGGTTATGAACAGATAACAATTTAGACTATACAATAGTGCAAGTGACTTAAGTGTGCATTAATTACAGACATTAGCTATTAAAGTTACAGTGCAGTAGATGAGTTAATGAAGTTATTAAAGTTACAGTACAGTAGATGAGTAGATGCAGTTAATAGAGTTACAGTGGAGTAGATGAGTTAATGCAGTTATTGAAGTTATGGTGCAATGGATGAGTAGATGCAGTTAATAGAGTTACAGTGCAGTAGATGAGTTAATGCAGTTATTGAAGTTATGGTGCAATACATGAGTAGATGCAGATATACAGTTACAGTGCAGTAGATGAGTTAATGCAGTTATTGAAGTTATGGTGCAATAGAGTTAATGCAGTTATGGTGCAAATGAGTTAATGCAGTTATTGAAGTTATGGTGCAATAGATGAGTAGATGCAGTTAATAGAGTTACAGTGCAGTAGATGAGTTAATGCAGTTATGAGAGTAGTCCATTAGTGCAAATGAGCATTTAGTATAATATTCCTGGTGTGCAAGTGAGCAGTATAGAGTGCAAATGATGCTATGTGTGTGTAAACAGTCCGGTAGAGCAGATACATGAAGTACTGGTGTGTACAGTTCGGTCATGCATGGCAGCCCTGTAATGTAATGTAAACAATGTACTAGCAGGATTAAAGTTAAAGTTATGAGGGTAGTGGAATCAGTGGGGAGCAGAGTTCAATAATGAAACAGCTCTGGGAAAAAAGCTGTTTCCTAGTCTGCTGGTTCTTGTCCGGAGGCACCTGAAGCGCCTACCGGAAGGCAGGAGAGTAAACAGTCCATGAGCGGGGTGAGAGGAGTCCTTGAGAATGCTGCGAGCTCGACGCAGACAGCGTTTCTTCTGGATGTCCCCAATGGAAGAGAGTGGAGTCTCTGTGATGCGCTGGGCTGTTAAAACACATCTGCTGCTGCAATCCAGTGGGGTCAGAAAGTGATGGTAATCTCAACACTATGAAGTTCTTTAAAGTCATTTTGAGTGATGTGAGTGCAGAGTTATGATAAAGTTTGAAGGGATTAAAGCAGTGTTAAGAAAAATTTACAGAATAAAAGATTTTCACAAAACCTAACCCTAACCCTAATCAGTGTATGCATCTCAACAATGGTGACAAAAAAAAACTTCTAACTTAGCTCTGTATACTGTGGCAGGCTATATGAGACCAGCCCTTTTGATTGCACTTATGCTTTTTGTTGTCCTCATGCTGTCCCAACTGCTTCCGTTGTTTACCCCACCTGTCGCTTTGTATAAATGCGTCTGCTAAATGACTTAATGTAAATGTCAATGTACATCAAGTTTCACTCATGTTCTCTCTACATGTTAAGTTCATGTTGAGGTTACTTGATTCATTTATGTTCGTGCTACATCTTAATTTCATGTTGAGAAAACGTGACTCAAACAAGTGGAACCATTGTCCATGATTGAATCATGTTAAACCAATGAGTTATTTTCTTGAGTGTAGCTGTTGTTGTTCTTAAACTTTCTTTGCTTTTACAAAAAACGTGTTGCGAAAAGTATTGTGTTCTGCAGACAACTCTAGGGATGAATATCGTTAAGACTTTATCGATATCAATACTGCTTATTGATTTCCGGTACTTGTCAATACTGTTATCGATCCTACGCTCTATAATTTGATGCAAAAACACATGATGTGAAAAGATGTTAAACATTTTAAGTTTCTTTACAAGGCTACAGCTGAGCTTTAGAACTGCAGTTTACAACAGAAAATGCCACATAACAAAACTTGTCTGTTCCTAAGCATACCACTTACAGCACTTAGCATGTGCGTAGGAGCACATCATAATGTAATTCAACATATTTACTTTACATCACTATGGTTATTTGGCTGGTATACCGTATTTCTTTTTTTCTTTCTGGTTTTGCTCTACATAAATGTAAATACTATTTTCTAAGCAAGTAATATTTGTTTAATTATATGTACTATTTTTCATAATTTTACTAGCATGTTTACTTCAATTTACTTAAGTTAGTAAATATACTCCGTCGCTGAATTATTAAAAAGACTTTTATTTTAACGGGTTGCAGAAAAGGGGTGTTTGACAGAGGTTTCCTTGTTGCGTAACTCGGAGGCTGAAAGCTCCACAAGCGCAAACATGCCACTCTTTCACTCGCAGCTTACAAATACATCGCAGAAATCATATGGCCCTAAATATCACATGTACGTCGAGCAAACTTCGGCCATCATTCAGGGATGGAAAATGACAGGCAGCAGCAACTAAGTCACCATTTAACATCCGAATAAACAGATATAAAACAACGCAAGTATCTATAACAGTATCGTTTGCCATGAAGCTTATCGATACTCTGGTATTGACCCATTATGTACTGGTCCAAAAACTGGTCCTCCATACCCATCCCTAGAAAACACTGAATAAAAACAAGTAAATTTCTAATATTTCCCATTCTGTTACCATAAGTGGTTCTTGAAAAAAGGGATGCACCTATAGGATTTATGAAAGACAGAGTACGATTACCGATATGTTTTTTATCTGGTACTCGCTGATACCTATAACCGATGCCTGCATAATTTACAATTATGTTAATAAACCAGTATCTTACTGGTAAATTTTTTTCTTTTGTTTTTAGGTCTACTTAAATATAAGTACTATTTTCTAATAATTTTTTTATGAAAAGAAGCGCAATTTTACGTGCACATTTACTTTAGTATGCTAAAAACAAGATGGCGCCGAGTATGGCTGCTGCAACGCGAGCTCCAAACCAACTTTGCAGTTATTTGTTTGTTTTGTCAACTTTTCTTGTATTGTTTGTACTGGATGCTGTCTGCCTTATTGTCTCTTACAGACAAAAACTATCGGAAAACCGGACTTTAAATTTATCAATGCCGACCCACTGTTTACGAACACACAAGTGGAGCCTTTGTCTGGACAGTCCGGCCGCGGATACGCAGATGCAAAAGGGGAAGGAGAGCTGGCATTCTCATCAGACTAAGATGACGAGAAAACTGACCCCCACCACCCAGTATTTTATTAGCAAAATTCAGTCCCTACATAACAAGCTTTGCGAACTAATTGCGCAAATCTCGTCTATTTGACTTCAGCATTTACATCTGCAATGCATATTTTTCTCATTTGCAATACGTCTGGGAGATGTCTGCTGTCGGACGTCATATAGACATCTAGAAGACGTCTGCAAGATGTTTATGATTTAGAATGGATGTAAATCTGCTTTTTGTAAGATGTTTAAGATTTAGAATAGATGTAGAGCTGTTCTTTCTAAGATGTTGAGCAGATGTTTTTACTTATCAGATCACCAGATCTTTAACAGACGTATTACAGACATTCAGTCGTCTCCGAGACGTATTGCAGATGAGCGAACTATGTCTGGCAGATGTCTTGCAGATGTAAATGCAGATGTCAAATAGACGTAAGCCAGATGGATTGTGCTATCAGGGGAGGGACTGGTGCATGATCTGCCTTACCGAAACATGGATGTCTGCAGAAATTCCAGATACGGCCATCAAACCCACTGGATTCTCGGTACACCGAGCGGACCGAGTGAAAGACTTCTCAGGAAAGAGCAGAGGAGGTGGTGAATGTTTTATGATCAACAAATCCTGGTGCGATCAGAAGAACGTACATGCTATCAGGTCGTTCTGTTCTCCTGACTTGGAATTTCTCATGCTTCTGTGTCGACCATTCTGGCTGCTGAGGGTATTCACAGCAGTCATTATCACAGCTGTGTATATTCCCTGCAAGCCGACACAGACCGGGCACTCAAGGAACTGTATGGGACTATAAGCAAGCAGGGAACCTCGCACCCAGAAGCTGCGTTCATTGTAACTAGGGACTTTAACAAAGCCAACTTCAAATTGCTGACACCGGAAATCTATCAGCATATTACTGTGAACACGCGAGGAGACCGGATCCTGGACCATTGCTATTCCCCCTTCCGGGATGGCTACAAATCCCTCTCCCGCCCACCATTTGGCAAATCAGACCATTTTCCATTTCGCTTCTACCGGCTTACAAGCCAAAACTGAAACGGGAAACACCCTCCCTCAGAACGATCCAGTGCTGGTCGGATCATTCAGACTCCGTGCCTAGAGATTGTTTCGATCACGCGGACTGGGAGATGTTCGGTTGTGCCTCTGATGACGACAACACTCTTACTCTGATAACATAATGTGTTTCATCAGCAAGTGCGTCAAGGATGTTGCTCCGAGCAAAACAATACGGATCTACCCTTACCAGAAACCATGGTTAAACAGCGATGTTTGCGCAGCACTAAATGCTCAAACCTCCTTATTTCTGGAAACGCAGATAAGTACAAACAAACCAGTTACGCTCTTCGCAGAACTATTAGAGCAGCAATACGTCAATACAAAATCGAAGATTGGTTCAACACGACTCTATGTGGCAAGGAATCAACAACATTACAAAGGTCACAGGACACAGAAACTCTGCCAAAAACATCACTGCCTCACTCCCGGATGAGCCAAATACATTTTATGCTCATTTTGAGAACAACAACAATGCCTCTGCAGAGAGAACTTCCACGACCACAGCTATGGAGGTCAACCCACTCTCCGTCTCCGTGGCAGATGTAGCCCGATCCTTCCGACGGGTGAATATCCGCAAAGCTGCAGGCTAAACAGCATCCGCGTCATTGGAGCGTGTGCGAACCAGCTGGCGTGGGTTTTCAGGGATATCTTTAACCTTTCTCTCTCTCTCTATCCATTGTTCGTTAGCTGTTCTGTTAGCTGTTAGCGTTTCAGGGCTAATTTCTTGTTAGGAAATAATACATTGGCCAGATTCCATGCCATTCCGTGTTCTACAGCCAATTCTGTTTTTATGTCTGAATTCCTCCATTCCGTCAGCGTTTTCTGCGTTGCGGAGATCATAGGGCCTATATATGTCACGTGAGGTATCGGTCATTGGTGTCGGAGTGTCGTTACGAGTACGAGTACATGAGCTTGGTATCAGGCCGATACTGATACTGGTTTCGGTGCATCCCTACTTGTAAATACAGTATATGCAAACACTGTTAAGTCCATCCATGTAAATAAACCAGAAAACATTTTGCTAACTAAAAATCTAAGTTAAAAAAACTGGCCTAGGGGACGCGTGAAGAGACAAACGGCTCCTGCTTTTATTCTTTTTGCTTTTAAGTTATTTCATGTCTGACTATGACATCTCTGGCAAAATTGAAATCTTAAATTCTTTTCGCTTTCGTGTGGCTCAGTGGTTAGAGCATAGCACTAGCGAGGCCAAGGTCATGGGTTCCATCCCAGGGATTGTACGTCCTCAGAAACAAATGTATAGTATCATGCAATGTAAATACTTAATAAAAAAAGCGTCTGGCAAATACATCATTGTAAATGCTAAATTAAGATGCAACCTTGTAGATATATCATAAATGTATTCATGGCCCTGTGAGCTTCATTAAACAGTCTCATAATTTACATTGATGATATATTAGATTAGATTAGATTCAACTTTATTGTCATTACACATATACAAGTACAGTGTAACGAAATGTAGTTTAGGTCTAACCAGAAGTGCAATTAGCAAGTGCAGGATATACAGTTTGAATAAATACAGAATACAATATTAGGGAAATACTATACAAATGTTCTATGACAATATGACAGTCCGTATGTACTATGGACAATATATACAGAAGGATATATACTGTGAACATTAATGTGCAGGTGGTTATGAACAGATAACAATTTAGACTATACAATAGTGCAAGTGACTTGAGTGTGCATTAATTATAGAAATTAGCTATTAAAGTTACAGTGCAGTAGATGAGTTAATGAAGTTATTAAAGTTACAGTGCAGTAGATGAGTTAATGAAGTTATTGAGGTTACAGTGCAGTAGATGAGTTAATGCAGTTATTGAAGTTATGGTGCAATAGATGAGTGGATGCAGTTAAAAGAGTTACAGTGCAGTAGATGAGGTAATGCAGTTATGAGAGTAGTCCATTAGTGCAAATGAGCATTCAGTATAATATTCCTGGTGTGCAAGTGAGCAGTATAGAGTGCAAATGATGCTATGTGTGTGTAAACAGTCCGGTAGAGCAGATACATGAAGTACTGGTGTGTACAGTTCGGTCATGCATGGCAACCCTGTAGTGTAATGTAAACAATGTACTAGCAGGATTAAAGTTAAAGTTATGAGGGTAGTGGAATCAGTGGGGAGCAGAGTTCAATAATGAAACAAGTCTGGGAAAAAAGCTGTTTCCTAGTCTGCTGGTTCTTGTCCGGCGGCACCTGAAGCGCCTACCGGAAGGCAGGAGAGTAAACAGTCCATGAGCGGGGTGAGAGGAGTCCTTGAGAATGCTGCGAGCTCGACGCAGACAGCGTTTCTTCTGGATGTCCTCAATGGAAGAGAGTGGAGTCTCTGTGATGCGCTGGGCTGTTTTCACCACCCGCTGCAGTGCCTTGCGCTCAGCAACAGAACAGTTCCCGTACCAGACTGTGACACAGTTGGTTAGGATGCTCTCTATCGTGCAGCGATAGAAGTTCACCAGGATAGTTGAAGACAGTTGGTTCTTCTTCAGTGTCCTCAGAAAGAAGAGACGCTGGTGAGCCTTCTTGACCAGGCATGAGGTGTTGGTGGTCCAGGACAGGTCCTCCGAAATATGGGTCCCCAGGAACTTAAAACTGGAGACACGTTCAACAGCCATCCCATTAATGTGGATGGGGTCATGTGTGCCTCCTTTCGCCTTCCTGAAGTCCACGATGATCTCCTTTGTCTTGGAGGTGTTAAGGAGCAGGTTGTTGTTTGAGCACCATGTGGCCAGGTGCCGGACCTCCTCCCTGTAAGCAGTCTCATCGTTGTTGCTGATGAGACCAATCACTGTTGTATCGTCTGCGAACTTGATGAAGGAGTTAGTTCCATTCACAGGTCTGCAGTCGAGTGTGAAAAGGGAGTAGAGAAAGGGGCTCAGCACGCAGCCCTGTGGTACACCAGTGTTGATGGTGATGGTGGTGGCGCAGATGTAGCCTAACCTAACAAGCTGAGGCCTGTTCGTCAGGAAATCCATAATCCAGTTGCAGGTTGAGTTGTTAATGCCTAGGTTTCCAAGTTTGATGATTAGCTTGGAAGGGATGACGGTATTGAATGCAGAGCTGAAGTCTACAAACAGAATGCGTGCATAAGTGTCCTTATTGTCCAGATGTGTGAGCACGGAGTGCAGCGCCATGGAAACTGCATCATCTGTGCTCCTATTGCTACGGTAGGCAACTTGGTATGGGTCCAGTGTGGATGGTAAAGAGTCTTTTAGGTGTGACAGGACCAGCCGCTCGAAGCACTTCATAACAATGGGTGTGAGTGCTACAGGGCGGTAGTCATTCAGGCATGTCGGTCGCGGCGTAAGGTTCAGCCATGTTTGTATAGACATGATCCAAAGTTTTGTTTCCTCTTGTGTGGCAGGAAACATGCTGATGAAATTTAGGGAGCACTGTCTTTAAGTTAGAGTGATTAAAATCTCCCGCAACAATAAATGCAGCCTCCGGGTGAGCAGTCTGTTGTTTACTGATGGCTGCATGAAGTTCTTTCATAGCAAGCTTGGCATCAGCATCCGGTGGAATATAAGCTGCCGTTATAATGGTGGAAGTGAATTCCCGTGGCAGATAAAACGGTCTACATTTAACCATGAGAAACTCAAGGTTAGCGAGCAGTGTCTCCCAACAATAACAGAGTTCGTGCACCAAGCTTTGTTGACATAAATGCACACTCCACCTCCTCTTGTCTTACCGGATTCCTCTGCCGTTCTATCCGCCCGGTGTGTGTTGTAGCCCGCTAACTCAATAGCGTTGTCCGGTATGCCGCTGTGTAGCCATGTTTCCGTAAAGATTATGACATTGCAGTTCAAAAGTTTTTTGTTGTTGATGATGCGGAGTCGAATCTCATCCATTTTGTTCACTAATGATCGTACATTAGCAAGGAAAATGCTGGGTAAAGAGAGCCGGTGTGGTGTTAGCTTTAGCTTAGCTCTTAGACCTCCGCGTTTTCCCCGCCTTTGTTTACGATCTCGCCGCCGGCGGCGAGCACTTCCGCCCGGCATCGGGTGTTTGATGATCTCAGGGACGAGTTGAATGTTGCTGATATAACTTCCGGGAATGCGCAAACCGATATCCAAAAGCTCATGCCGGGTGTACGATGTGAAGGCACAACTGTTCTGTACGTACAGGCCCGAGATGAGCAAGAAAAACACTATATAAATGCTAAAACTGGAGAGACGCTGAGCCTCGCGATGTTCACGCGCCGCCTTCTTGGTCTTATTAAAACAATTAAAAGATTTAAAACGATTTATAACAGAGCTGGGCCCTATTTGCCCTCCACAACCAACCAAACATGACTCCTCATCCATCCTCCCCACACCCCACGGCTGGTCTCCCGGATTTTGGTACACAAATGTTGACAGTGAAATACACTACACAGTTTGTTATAATGAGTATTATGCTTCTCAGCTGAATTAAGAAATATGTGACAATTGTTGAATTTGTGTATCACAGAAGCCTTGGCTGCAAACGCAGTGTATGTGAAACACACAATCAGAATGGAACGTTTTTGAATGATGGAAGCTCAAAAGAAAGAAAGGTGTCTTAAAAACACCAGAGAGCTGACTTAAATGTTTATAAGTTCATGTGTATATTTCACATCCCTGTAAGCAAGTCTTTGCTGGCACTTTACTGGCCCATTGAGGGCTAGCCTAAGGGCCCCTAGCAGAATGTTCTCTGTGGTCAAACCTTGACACCTTAGTACTGGTCCAGCATGGCCAGCTCTCACTTAACCTCCACTGTTGAGTTTTTGAAATGTTGATCACTTTTGCACTTGATTTAAAAATGTCATCAAATGAACCATTATCGTGATCAGTGTTTGATTTAGCTGGGCTCTTGACTCTTGAGTTTTAATGTTAAGTTTTCTTTAGCTGTCAATTTGTCAAAACACATCTTTTGTGGCAAAGAGAACTAAGATCACACAATGAAGTTCTTTAAAGTATTTTTGACTGTGTTCTGTTATTAACATGTGAGTGCAGAGTTATGATTCAGTTTGAAGAGGTTAAAGCAGTGTTATTGAATTCAACATGTGTTCTACATTAACAGTAGGTGCAAAAGTGATCAACATTCCAACAAATCATCATTGAGGGATGAGGTGAGGGCTGCCCGTGTAGCGCCAGTGATAAGGATGGCAACGTTTGGCCAGTGAGCAAATTCTCGGGGGCCCTGCGCTGACAGCCTGTTGGGGGCCCGTAAAGTGCTAGCGCAAGATTGCTTGCAGAGATGTTGTTGTTCTGTTTCTCACTATTTTTTAAAACAAATTTGTTTTTGTTTTTTCTAGTTCGCTGCCGTCGTCCTGCACTCTACAAAATGAAGTACAAAGATTCAAGGTAGTCTGTCAATGAATGTGAAATCAATGAAAATTTATAATTGAGCGGTTCAAGAATATGCTAGAACACTAAGAGACGTATCGGTGTCACTTTGTCTGACTGTGTTCTTCTAGATATAAAGGTGTTGATGTGGATACGATGACCCCAGGGACAATGAGAATAAAATGTAGCAAAGTTTTTCTCATGTTTGTTTTCATCTGCGGTGAGTTAAACACACACACACACATTTATTTTTTATCTCTGCGGGGACAGTCCATAGGCGTAATGAGTTGTATACTGTACAAACTGTATATTTTTTCCCCTAAACGTAGGGATCCTAAAAAACTTTTTGAATTGTTGGATTTTCAAAAAATATCGTTCTGTACAATTTAGAAACTTTTGTGCCTGTGGGGACATTAATTTGGGTCCCCACAGTGACACGGGTCCCCATAAGTTGGTGTGCATTCAGGTTCAGGTCCCCACTAACATATTAAAACCAAGTCCACACACACACATACACACACACCCTGCAGTTGTCACGTGTGCTGGCAGACAAGAGCGTACTCCAACAGGTAATCCAAAGAAGGAAATTTAATAAGAGATCCAAAGGAAAACCAGGAACCATGAACAGAACTCACATTTAACATTTAAACAGAAATAATACTAGACCAGGAATACAATCAAGGGGGAAATTTTAAATACAACAGATAACGGGTGCTAAACCGGTGAAGGGGATGAACTAAATGAGGAACAGGTGAAAAGTCGATAATGAGGGAGCGTGTACAAATGAACATCCAGGTGTGAAACAGGCCAGGGACAAACGGGAATATGACAGCAGTCACATGAACCATTGAATATTAATTTGTTTTAATGTTTCTGTGCGGCAGTTAGACACAATAATACCTAAGCAGGGCTCAACATTAACGCCTGTCAACTTGGGACTAGTGGGTTATTTGAAGGGCCAAATAAAGCAAATGATGGAAAGGGTTAATATTAACAATCAGGGAATCAACAAAACAAATAACAAATAAATGAACATTTTACACCAGAAAGACACTATTGTGGAGACCCATAGGTACTGACTCATATAATCACCAGTGGGTGTACATTTGACACCACTTTGATGTGCAGAAACAGTTATCAATGCTCACCCATAGTGCTGTCGGTTCGCTGAATTTTGAACGTTTTCTTACTCAACACATCGTTATCACTTGGTGAAAAATCCCCTTAGTGAAATGAGAGTAGAAGTGATCCAGCTGGCTGAGAAATACGTCATCGGCCCAATATGTACCCTATTATCAACAGCACAACTCTTAAAAGTAGTTTTATCAAGAAATTTGAAATCTTTTCTTGGAATGACGCATTAGTGTCAACAGGACACTGTGGATGGTTTTTAGAGTTTTAGATCTGCACAGGGCCTCACAAAGTCCACCACACCAATTCATACAGATGTGAACACGCCGCTAGCCCATAAAAACAAAAGCAATGGCAGCATGGATCTTTTTTGTTCTATTATGAGTCAAAATAAAGAAAATAGTATCGGTACTGACTCTACAGGACACAAAACTCAGAGCAAATGATTTCTTTTCTCCTCCTTCAGGTTGCTTTGCTTCGGTTTCGCATGGAGAGGTACGTTATAGCAAACGATTAGAAATAATCATATCAAACTGTTATTCAGTATTTAGTGTTGTTTTCTCTTTGTTCTTTAGGAAGATTATGTGACTAGCAATGGTAAGTTTCTGTTGTTTCTTTAAACGGGAGTATCGTTTTTCTGTTTTTTTTATCCTTCAAAAACGGCTGTGATTTACGTAAGCGTACAGTCATGAATGCAGTTCATTTCTTTTCTGTCTGTTACCCAGCAGAACCTCAGCTGGTTTCTGTGAACAGGTGAGTGTTGTCATGTTTTGTGCTGATACCTCCTGGCATTAATACACTCTGTTTTAAAGCTGTGATGTTTCTTGGCTCTGAACAGTGTAGCGGACATTCAACTGTCGTCGTGCAGCCCGCTTGAGGTGAACCATGCCATTTCAGTGGTAAGGTCACACATTTTCCCATCATGCACCTGTCTGCTAATAATGACCTTTAAAAAATACAGTCAAAGAATTACAGAATAACAGCCCTTCTCTATATCAGTGTTTCTCAAACCTTTTCTGCCATTCTCCACTCTGGAGGTAGGGAAATGTTCCGAACCCCACCTGTACCCAATCGGCCGAACAAAATGATATTAAACATGGCTGATAGACATGACGATGTTGAGCTGGCATTTACATTCCAACAAATGTTTCACTTTCTCCATGTGACTCTCGCTGCTCTGTTCTGCGCGTTGTTATTAAGGCTAAGAGACATAACTCCTCGCACGTTACAGATCAGACCAGCCTAACAGTGAGGCTTGCGCTGTAGAGATGTCTGAATTGATGACTGCCCAGCTCGCGCTGTATAAAGATGTGTCTTTCCGCAGCTCGTGCCAGACACGTCTCACTTTAAAATGCCTAAGGGCGATGTCATCGTCCATCGCTATGATTCACTTTAGCCATCGGCCGATGCTCATTTGGTAAACATCGCCCAACCATAATCAATTGCTGACTTTACACCCGCTACCGCCTCTCCACATCAACGTTTTTGCGCCGATTGACATTCCCACGTGAAATCATTCTCGAAGGCCAAAATGGTTCCCAGTGACATTTTCTTCGCAGTCTGCTGTTGTTTTGTGTAAGGCTTACATTCAAATGTGGTGTTTTGTTTTGAGTGTGCTGTCAATAATTAAAGGACTTCTTTCCAATTTCCTCACTTTGTCGCGCCCAACCTGTCATGTCTCTATTCCCCAAAAGTGGGACCCGCCCCACACTTTGAGAAACGCTGCTCAATAGCAAGTGAATGACCTCGCGTCTGTTTGTCACATGCAGTTTAAAGGTGTCTACTGAGGCAATTCTGTTCATTTTTCTATTTCTAAGGTGATCAGCTCTGCGGGGACGATGAGTGATCAGGCGTTGTGTGCTCTAAGGAACAACACAAGCATCTCCAGCGTGACGCTTCAGCAGCTGCAGACGCACTTCCAACAAATCCTCAAATCAGCAATGAATCTCTCCACTGAACTGGTTCATAACTTTCATAACACACATAAACACCAAACATGCAGACATTAGGCACTTTTTTGCACACGTGCAGGCCTTCCAGAAATGTAAACGCACCTGTCATGCAGTATGCTGGAATCAGAAATGATGGTATTGGTAACACAACGTTCAGATGTCTGGTTTGAGTCAGTAATATGGATCTGTCTTCTCTTCTCCAGGACCCACGGACAAATGTTGATGTGGCTGCTTTGTTTTGGGGAAATCTTGATGAAGAAACCATCCAAAACCAGCACTTATTGGAGTTCTGGCTGTATTTAAAGTTTCTGCCTGTTCTTCCATACATCCGTGAGCAGTATCTGACACAACTGAGCCGGAGAAACTTCACATGTGAAAACTTCCAGATGATGTACGTGGAGTTTGAATGTATAGATTAGTGAAGTTCCAGGGTTAAGAATACATTTTATTTATAATGCGCCATTTGTACACTCAAGGGGCTACAACATGGTAAAATGTAACAATAAACAAAAGACCAACACTATTTAAATTGCAAAGACAAAAGTCACAAATCCTAAAACATTCAAACAACAATTACAGTTTAGAATACCTCGCTGAAAATATACGTCTTAAGTAGTCTCTTAAAACAATCTAGAGATGGAGAGGTCCTGATTGAAGAGGGCAGTGAGTTCCACAACCTTGTAGGCAGCCATATTGCGCCAGAATGCCCACCACACACCAGCTTATTGGTGAAGAGGAGATAGAGTTACAAAGCCAACTGGTACATATGGGGATGATTAGGAGACCCTGATGTATGGAGGCAATAGGGTGAATATGGCCAGGTTCCCGGGGTTACACCCCTACTCTTTTTTTTCATAGGACATTCTGGGATTTTCAATTACCAAAGAGATTTAAGACCTCAGTTTAAAATCTCATCTGAAGGGCGGTGCTTTTTGACATATAGTGTCCCTGTCACTATACTGGGGCATTAAGACCCACACATACCACAGGGTGAGCGCCACCTTCTGGACTAACACCTCTTCCTAGCTTTCCCATCCAGATACTGACCAGACTCAGCCCTGCTTAGCTCCAGTGGGCAACCAGTCTTGGGCTATAGCGTGATATGGCTGCTGTCCTTAAAAAGTCAATCCGAGGTCATACTGTAAGCCACTGTAGTTTAGAAAGTACAGGAGTAATGTTTACGTGTAAGTACGTATTGCAACCTATTCCTCGAGTGAGTTGCAGTAATCAAGACATATTCAATACTATTTTATAGGCACTCAAGATTACTATGATATTGCCCTTGATACGCGATCTTTAATAGTATTAAATAAAACACATGGATTAGAAACTCCACTGCTGATGATATTTGAGTAGCACACTGTCAAAACAGACTTCTTGTATTGTCGCTCTAGCCGCCTACCACGTGTTTCAGGGTCGATGTATGTGCTTTAGTTTAAACTTTTCTCTGAATCATTGAGAGAATAGAGGCTAGTTTGCAAGCATCGTCTGCACAGACGTTCTTTGTTTGGATTCGATTACTGAAATAATGTTTTGCTATTTCATTCTCGACGTTGATCATAAGTACTTATACTGTAATATTCCTTGTCTGATTGAACAGCGTGAAGTTTCTTAGCATGGAGGGAATGCTGGTTACAGACACGCAACATCAAGCGTTCTTTACCCATCTCATTTACGCTTACCTGTCCAGGAGAGATACCCCAGGTACCCCCAGGACACCAACACCCACGTGCTTTAAGAGGCATTTATTATGAAGTATTGAATGTAATGCTTGCCACATTTCATTTCAGATCCCGGCTGTTTATCAAACGTCGCCAATAACACTGAATGGTTACATGACAATTTAGGAATGTCTTCTGGATACGCCACCCTAACACAGCTGCAAGCGCTCAACAGCTATTTCGCTAGCGTGAGTTCAGTTCCAAAAAGACATGATAAAACAGCCGTTACACAGCTAATGCAAATCATCCGTGTTCTTTGCAGTTTGATTCATTAAGTGTGCTGAGTCCATCTCAAGCAGCTGAGCTCACTCGGGATTCAGAGGCTCTGAACAGCGTCAATATGATCAACGTGATTTTCGACCATCTAGAGGAAGGCGATGTCTTCCGGAATGCCGATGAGTTTTTTGCGACACTAACTCAATCCAAGGTCAGTCACACACACAAACAACAATCATAAGAAAATTATTATTCATATTAAGACGAAAATAACTTATGTCAAGAATAAGTTCGAGTTAGTCAAACTTATCATTTAAATTGGCCATAATGCTATTGGTCGAATTGAGTGATTGGACAGGATGGAGGATCTGGTCTGTGGAAAACGGTGTGAAGGTGTACCCTCAGTGTGCACAAGGAACCACATATTCACAAAGCTGCTCTTCATAATAAATACTCTTCATGCGCTCTGTTACATAAGGGCTTTTTAATACCTGATCACTTCATGCTCTTTCTCATTCAAAAAACCCTCTGGAGCACCTGTGGTATCTGTCGTTGCTAAGCAACCATGAGTCTCACTCTCAACACTCTAAAAAATAATTTCAATGAACCCAACAAACCCTAACCATTGGGTTGATTGAGCCGCTACATATGCTTCGTACCTTTTATTATTAGACATATATTTCATATAAAAACAGATACTGAATTTCCTAGTGTATGTTTATTTTAAATAAAGCCCATAAATCAATTCAAATCATCAAACTATATGCACGGATGCTTTCACTGACAGAAGGTAGCTTAATGTAAACAATCCTAAGCACAAGCGGGACTCGAAACGACAATCAGTCAACCTGCAGAGATCTCGCACTTGGCCTACGTTACAGTTCGACCCAATTCTATTTCATACCCCTCTGCCTACCCCTCGCCCCTTGAAACAGAGTGGCAGAACAGAGTGGTTTTAAATATTCTCAAAAGAAATGAGGGGAGTCAGGGCAGGGGAACTCATCTGCTGAACAAGGGTGGTCCATGGCTTTGTTAGCTCCATATGAATTCTGGAAGAACAAGGTACGGCACTCCTCCCCGGATTCCATGCGTCAAGTTGCGAGCGTTTGATGGGAAAGTGGCGCACTTCCCACTTTCTCCAGCATATTCTCAAGTAGAGGACATGCCGGATCTGTCAACCCTGCTTCAGCATATGGAACCCCAAACATGTGATGCAGGTATCAAGCCCTTCAAAAAGATAAGGTTAAAACTATCCATACACAAGACCACAGAGGCGAGAGATGATGCAAGCTAAGGAGTATTGGAAATAGCTCTTTCAGACATCTGGTCTACTGCAAAAACGGCCCAGGGGAACGTCGCATGCTGAATAGGGGACTTATCCACTGCTTGTGGCATAAATCCAGCAGGAATAAACCCAAACAGAGTGAAGTTGCATGACATAAACATCCGCCTCTCACGGTTACAGAGAACAAAACATGAATGAATGCATTTGCCATTCGGCGAGTTCAATTTGCCTTTAGAAGTTATGATCAGAGTTGATAAGTTCAAACCCTATTCTGATTTTAAAACAAGATGATTTTCACTGATTTGGACATCCTGTGGCAACGAGTTCCATGAATAATGAGTGGCATGACTAAAAGCTCTAGACCTCATACAAGTTGTGCGAATTCAAGGAAGAACAAGAGTGAATGTAGAAGATGATCTCAGAGTGTAATAATGAAGAAGGTCGGACAAGTATGAGGGAGCATGATTACTGAGTGTACTATGAGGTATTTGTGGTGTAAAACAACTGAGCGTCTGTGAGAATGGAATTTGTAGTAGTAGAGGTCGGCCAGACATGTGTATAAGTAAATTTGAAAGTTGCAAACTTGTAGATTTTTTTCTCTTCCACAAGCACAACAGTATAAGTGCACAAAACCAATTCTACAAATCACAAACTAAGATACTTATGCACTCACAAAATTTTCGCTACAATTGTTGCGGTACTGTTCATTTGCTGCAAAGCCCATTAACACACCTGCTTCAAAAGTATGTGAATTCATGACAGTTGAATACTTGTTTTATCCAAAGCAACCTACATTGCATTATATGAGTGCAATCTCCTGAGATCAAACCCATGACCTTGGCATTGCTAGCAGCATGTTCTTTCCACTGAGCAACAGGAAACCTTTGTCATTTTCTGGAGATATACTTATTTCTGGCAGAAACACATGAACACAACTACAACTGCTTGAATGTACACTCTCTCCTTTTGTATCACATATCTGTGTTGTGTTTGAAGCAAAAGTGTTTTGTGCATTTGCAGAGGCCAAACAACCTAGTTGTGGCACCCAGCAGGTGGCGCCCTAAGGCGCAACTGGAAAAGTCTGTTGTAAGATTATTTAATGACGGAAGGAGACAGTCAAACATTTAAGAACGTTAACTGAACATAGCAGCAACAGAACATGTGACTGTCACACGGCTCCATGAATCAACAACAACGTAACTCAAAAGATTCCGGCATAAAACACACCCCCTACTTTCCTCCTCCTTTTCAGCTCTATTAAAAAAACATCTTCAAGCAACAGTCACCCAATAGATTACATCCGTGAGCTGCTTTTTCTCTGTAATCACTAATCGTAAAAAAGTACAGTGGTGTAGTTTAGAGAAGTAATAATAGTAGCAGCGTCTCGTTCCCTATCTCAGGGAACTATGGTTACAGTCGTAACGTGAGATGTTTTTCCACAGAAACCCTGTTTTGCTTTTAACTGTAGTAAAACCATGGTTCATTTTCGTGAGGTGTTCTCAGCATAGATGACCAGCATACTTATCATAATTAAGCACATTGGTTTAGTTTAAATAAGTTTCAGAAAAAAAAGCTTGCAGATTTGAAAAAATCAACAAGTTTGCAACTTCAAATTTTGACTTCAAATATACTGAAACACAAATATGTCAAACCTCTACAACTACAATTTCCACTCTCACAGGCGCTCAGTTGCTTTTGCACCAAAAATACCTTCATATGAGTGCTTTATAGACAAGGAGAAAGATTATGAAATCAAGTGCTATAGCATAGAAATAATATGTTCAGTTATAGAATTTCTACAAATAATTTGTGCAGCTGAGTTCTGTACCAGTTGGAGTTTATGGAGAAGCTATGACAGCAAACCTTAAAAAAGAGAGTTACAACACAAGTGGATTCACCATTGGATAAATTTGGATTCACCATTGCACTTAACTAACATATATTGTCACATAAGTTTGATGGCACTTTGACCACACCTAGACAGCAACACCTTACTGATTTGATGACATGAACCCCATTTACGGTCCTCTCTCCTGAAAGAACCGGGCAAAGACGATTGATATTATGAACGGGTAAATATGCAGAATGAACTACACTGTTCATATGTGCTTCATATGATAAAGAACCGTCAAAGATGACACCCAAGGATCTTACCTGAGTAGAAGCAGACACCTATAAGTCATCAAAAATCACAGAGTAACAGGTTTTTTAGGCAACAAGCTAAACACAACTACTATTATTACTACTTTTATAGTACTACTTTTTAGTTAAGGAAGATTTGTAGCACACCACTTTTTCGTCTCAGCTACACAAGAGGTTAATAGAGGAAAACAGAGGTGGGTATTGAAGACATGTTAAGTTAGGTGCCATCAGCGTAACAGTGAAATTGGATTTCCGAATCCGAATTACCACATTTCCGAAAAAATATTACCCAGAGGCAGAAGATAAATAATGAATAAAAGAGGACCCGAAACCGAGCCCTGTGGGACCCCAGTGGTAGCACAAGATGGAGATGGTGGTCTAGTGGGTTAAACCACTGGGTTGACAATCAAAAGGTTGCTGGTTCGATCCCAGCAGCCACCACCAGTGTGTCCTTGAGCAAGTGACTTTACTCCATGTTGCTCCAGGGGGATTGTCCCTGTAATAAGTGCACTGTAAGTCGCTTTGGATGAGCGTCTGCCAAATGACTAAATGTAAATGTAAATGTAAGCACAAGAAGGGTTTGATGTAATCTGCTTCAGCTACACAAATATAGTATGGTGCGTTAAATAAGACTGTAAACCCATGTAAAACTTGCTGTAGGAGCTTTTAATGGTTTTTCATTAGTTATTTTGCTGTCTTTATTCTATGCTCAGAGTTACTTGAATGCTTATTTGTGTCTGCCAATTTAGTCTAAGCTGTAGGGGGCGCTATTGGGTTGAGGTGAGCATACTGTTTTCAAACCACATGTTCAAGAGAATGAATAAACCATGCAAATGGATCCTTTTCTATGAGACTTTTTTTTGCAATATGTGTATTTACAAAATGTACCTCCAAGACAGATATAGTGAAAATGTCACTGCCTTAGTTATATTTGGATTCACAATCGCAGTTGTATGGCACTTTGACCACACCTAGACAGGAACACCTTACTAATTTGATGACAATGTCACGTATTTCTCAGAAAAATAAATTTTAATCTAAATGCAGTAGATAACTTATCTAGTTATTTTAGAGTTACTTTATTTAGAAGTTTATTAAACATTGAGATCTTGTTTCTAATAGTTCAACTGTAAAACTGCATTTGCTTGTGGTTCATCATTTCCTCAAGGCTTTGGAAATCAATCCAGTGGTGAGAGACGTCATGATGAATCGGACATTTTCCATCATCAGTCTTCATTTTTCAAATTTCTTGTACGAAGACTGGGTTTCCTGGTTCACAGTGAAACTGGTTCCTCTCCTCCCCAGCCTGACTGCAGAGATGCTTCAAACAGCAACATTAAGCGTTAACTGCACCGGATACCACGTCATGTAAGTAACCCTCTCAGGTTGAGCACAGTAATACACACTTGTAGCATTGTCACTGAAAACATGAGAGGGTTTCTCAAGCTGTTTTAATCAGACACTTAAAGACCAAAGACACATGGTGCTTACCTTTATATCTGATCTTTCTACTTTAGTGTTGAGGGGCTGAACAGTGCCTTTGACCAGATGACACTGCTGAAACGGCAGGAGATCACACTTGTTCTAGTAGACTATCTAAAACAGAGAAATGGATCAGGTGGGTCGAGTTAAGTCCATATTTTCCCTCCCCGTTTTATAGTTGTGTTTTTCTTAAAAAGCACACTGCTCTTTCCTTGTCATCCTGTTTTCTTCTTAACGAGTCTCTTGTATGTGATATTGTTTTAGGCTCAACCTGTGGGTCAGACACCAGCAGTGTCAGCACTTGGCTTGATGTGAACTTTGGTAAATTCTCTGTCTATGTTAGTTATGAAGATCTTCGCCTGCTCAACACAGAATTCCCAAGTGTAAGGGTCTGGGTGTGCTGCACAGCAAAACGTCTAGTGTTAAATTAACACTGTTAGTGTTATATAATTCTCACTCAGAGTGTTAAAAAGTAACACCGAAGCAGAATTAAATATAAAGAGATAATTAAGATGATTACTTAAGTAATGATTGATGATTATTGATGAACACCTGCTTATGACAAACACAATCACTGAAGAAAACATGAAAAATAAGAACTCACCCTAATAGTGTTTAGTGTTTCCTTTAGTTATCCTCTTATCATTGTTAATTCTTTAATAACTTTTTGGTTAGCTGTAATAGCGTTTTAATAATGCACATGTATAACAGCAAAACACAGCTAAATATCATGGTCCACATATTTATGGTATCTGATACAGTTATGACTTTCTTAAGCTGAATGTAGGTGTCTTTTATAATTTTCAGACTTAATTTTGAGTTCCTGACTCTGAGATACAGTACCACAGTGATATATTTTACAATGAAAGAACACTCTTAATAGATTAAAAAAAGCCAATCGTTTGAATCAATTAGACATGAGGAATCAGTTTATGAATCTCAACAATGGTGACAAAAGTTGTATATTTTATTTTTGCTTCAATGCATGCTGTGAGTCATGTATGACTTTTTTCTTACCCAGCATACATTGCAGCTAAAATCAGATAATTATGTCTCTTTAATCTGTGAAAATGTGCAACTTTCAAAAAAGCCTTTATTAGACAATTGTAGCACATAATTAAACTAAGAATATTACTTCTAAATTTGACATGTCTCATATGATCATCTCAAATAAGATGATACAGTAGCTATAATTCAAGATAATAAGATCATGTTTGGCTGTTATAAATGTGCCTTTAAAGCACAGTATTACAGCTAATGACAAATACCAAGTTTAAGAGTCAAACTAAAGGAAACACTAAACACTTATCAGGGTGACTTCTTCTTGTTGATGTTTTGCAGTGATTGTGTTTGTTATCAGCAGGTGTTCATCATTAATCATCAATCATCACTTCATTAATCACCGTAATTATCTCATTAACTACAACTCTGCTTCTGTGTTACTTTTAAACACTCTGAGTGAGAATTATATAAACACTGTCAGTGTAAATTTAACACTGGAGCTTTTGCTGTTTGCAAAACTTTGCATTGTGATTCCATCTTAGCAACCATGTTTTGTCTGCAACCTTTCTCCTGCTTTCCATCATCAGATTGAGTCACTGAATGTCCAGAGTGCTTTTCAAGTAGCTCAACTGACAGTGGATTCTGGAGCTCTGAACAACCCAGACATGATCAACATAGTCTTTGACCTTCTAGGAGGCAGCTATGCATTAAAGAATGTTGATGACTTCCTGTCAGGTCTCGCCCAGACTTCCCAGGTATATTCAATCTTGCGAGGAAGAATGTTGTAATAGAAGAGCATGCAAAAAGAGCATTAATTAATGCGTGTTGTGGGATGGGAGCGGAAGGCCCTGCGGATGAGGTTAGAGTTCAGTGCTGCATGGGGCAAGAGAGGGGAGGGGGGGCAGGAGTTTAGCTTCCTGACTGCCTGGTGGATGAAGCTCTCCTTTGGTCTGCTAGTCCTGGCCTGAAGACTCTGCAGTCTCCTCCCTAATGGCAGCACCCTGAAGAAGCTTTGTGTCGGATGGGTGGGGTCACCTTCAATGCAGAGGGCTTTCCGGGTGAGATGGGTTTCATAGATGACGTGGAGGGGGGACCTGTGCTCTCCACAGTCGCAATATTTGAAGGTCAAAGGAGCATATTAAGAGTGTACTCTCCTGAAGTTAACAATAATCTCCTTCATCTTCTCCGAAAGAGATTGTTGTCACTGCACCACATGGCCAGGTAGCTCACCTCGCTCCTATAGTCAAAATATCCTCCATTACCCAAACGGTGGATAAAACCTTACAAAAGTATATAGGAGTCCGTCAAATTACAGAGATGCCAATTTGCACGGGACTAATAAAATTACAGGACCTCTGTGTTTGTAAAAATATTGTAGGTCATTTGCGGGTATTTTTTTACTTTACAAATTACAGACATGACCGATCACAGATGTCTGTTGTGGATGTGTTTTCTGTCTTTTCTCTTTATTACCAGCAGGTGTTCATCATTGTAACCATACCGAAAAGACACTTGTGGTCCAGATGGGTTTGATGTGGGCTGTCTTCTGGGAATCCGCTGGTTTTGTCCACCGGTTCCATGTTGGGCCCACATGGGTTAGCCGAGATGAAGTGAACTCTGTTTAGTGTGCATAATACAGACTGCTAAATGTGACAATAAATGTTGTAGTTAATGAGATAATGAAGTGATAACAAACAGAATCACTGATGGACACAGAAACAACAAGAACATAAAGAAATAAAACAACAACTACAAGTGACTTCAGACACACCAATATCTTTACTAATTTATATTATTTAGAATAAACAGAGTTTGTTAATGTTTTACTGAAAATAACTGGTTTGATGTCACCATTATTTTTATTGCTGTAACTCATATTGTTATGACGAGAAATCAGGAGAAAGTAATATTACTGTATATGCTATAGACTGCCTTTTAAGACAAAATCATAATTTAGAGGGTTATATTATTGATATTTGAGTCATTCAAAAAGCTGAAATCTAAATCGCTAACAATAAACATCACAGCTTCATTAAAGAAAATTGAACACTTTAGACCAACACCTGCCCACACACAGACATCAATAATCCACATATGAACCTCAACAAGGGTGAAATGCTTCGTGCTGCAATGCATTCTGGGAGTCATGAATGAGATTTGTACAGCATGAAACACGTTACCATTGTTGAGATTCATTTCATGTTTAGTAACTTCACCTCACATTAGAATTATGAACTCTGCACAAAACAGCCAAAAGCATCAGATCATGTTCTCTCATGATGACCATTATTTGCCATAACAATATGAGCTTTAACAGTCAGAGGAAAAGAAACATACAAAACTGAAGAGTCAAACTTCTCAACTAAAACAAACACTGATCAACATAATGGTGACATCAAACCAGTTATTTTCAGTAAAACATTAACAGAAAATACTCTGTTTATTCTCAATAATAAGTAAAGATGTTGATGTGTTTGTGAGATTGTGGCTAAAGTAAGTTGTAGTTGTTGTTTTATTTCTTTCTGTTCTTGTTGTTTCTGTGCCCATCAGTGATTCTGTTTGTTATCATTTCATCATCTCATTAACTGCAACGTTCAGTGTTACATTTAGCGAACAGTATCTATTTTATGCACACTAAGCAGTGTTCACTTCATCTGGGCTAACCCATGTGAGGCCTATATGGAACCTACGGACAAAACCAGCTGAGACCCAGAAGACAGCCCACATCAAACCAATCATCAATCATCATTTTATCAAGCACTTCAGTATCTCATTGACTTCAACACTGTTTCACTGAGAATTATATAAACACTGAGAATGTTAATTTAATACTGGGGCTTTTGCTGTGCAGTCTGCATGGGTTTGATCAGTATAAAAAGCTGGCTGTACATAAAGGTTGTTGTGAAGAGATTTGCATGAGAAATATGACTCATTTTATTATGAAACTTCCTCTAGGCTTTAGAAATCAATCCAGTGGTGAGGGACGTCATGATGAATCGGACCTTTGCCATCATCAGTCTTCATTTCTCAAATTTCTTGTACGAAGACTGGGTTTCCTGGTTCACAGTGAAACTGGTTCCTCTCCTCCCCAGCCTGACTGGAGAGATGCTTCAAACAGCAACATTAGGCGTTGACTGCACCGGATACCACGTCATGTAAGTAACCCTCTCAGGTTGATCACTGTAATACACACTTGTAGCATTGAAAACATGAGGGGGTTTCTCAAGCTGTTTTAATGAGACACTTAAAGACCAAAGACACATGTTGCTTACCTTTATATCTGATCTTTCTACTTTAGTGTTGAGGGGCTGAACAGTGCCTTTGATCAGATGACACTGCTGAGAAAGCAGGAGATCACACTTGTTCTATTAGACTATCTAAAACATAACTACACATCAGGTGAGTCTACTTGGGCCCATATTTTACCTCTATTGTTGTTTGTTAGCGTTTGTTTCGTGTGTCTTAATAAGTATAACTACTATGTTTCTTTAATCCTGTTCATGATATGGTTACAGGTTCAACCTGTGGGTCAGACACCAGCAGTCTCAGCACTTGGCTTGGTGTGAACTTTGGTAAATTCTCTCTCTATGTGGCTTATGAAGATCTCCGGGTGCTCAACACAAACTTCTCCAGGGTAAGGACCTGGGTGTGCTGCACAGTTCCTCATGTGACTACATTTTTGTGTCTGCAACCTTTCTCCTGTTTTCCCTCATCAGATTGAGACACTGAATGCCCAGAGTGGTTTCCAAGTAGCTCAACTGACAGTGAATTCTGGAGCTCTGAACAACACAGACATGATCAACTTGGTCTTTGACCTTCTAGGAAATGGCGACACATTGCAGAATGTTGATGACTTCCTCTCAGGTCTCACCCAGACTTTGCAAGTATGTTCAGTCCTTAAATGTGGGGAAACATGTTGTTGTAACAGAAGAGCCTTCAAGCAAACATATTTTTATTCACATTTAGTCATTAAGCACATGCTTTTATCCAAAGCGACTGCAGCTTAGAGCTTACTTAGAGTTCTTGGAGCAATAAGCAATATGTCATACAGGAGCAATAATACAATAGGTGCTATTACAAAGTTACTAGTTTCAACAAAAGACAGTACAATACCTGTTGAAAGAAAGAGTTAGAGAGAGGTTTAGTTTTTTTATTCATTTCTCTGTCAAGTATTCACAGAAGAGATTGGTTTTAAGTTATTTTTGAATGTTGTGAGAGTTGTGGTTGACCGGACTGAATTAGGAACGATGTTCCACCAGCAAGGAGTCACAAGATCGCCTCACATATAATAACTACAAATGGGGACACCTTTTATGCATATTTGGCCTGTTGTCCCAGGGAGAGGACTCCAAGCTCAAGCCCGCCACTTATTCAGGGAGAGAGCCTGGGTCCGGTGTGTGCCTGGTCTCAACTAAGCACTGACAGAAAAATGAACTTTACAGAAGCCAGGAGTCAAGAGCCCAACTAAAGCAAACACTGATCACCATAATGGTGGTTAAAACACTTGCTTATATTTCTATAGTAAAGTGAACAATATTGTAATAAGTTAACTAAAGTAATGATTTTGAGTCAGCAGTACTTAATTATACTTGATCAGTAAGTTCAGACAACAATTATTATTGAGTTTTACTAGCTAGGACTTGAAACACTTTACAGTTTGACAGAGCCGTTGATGTTACTAATTATTTTAAGTTCAGTCTACTCAGAATTTAGTGCAATGTCCTTTTTTGTTGGATGGGCTGAACATTTTTAGTTCACTTTACTCAAATATCAAATACACATTACTGACATTTTTGAAGGCAATCGGTTTCCTCAAAATGTTGAAGTAAACTCAACTTATTCGGGTTTACAGTCTAGTTACTGTACAGTGTAAAAACTTATCAGTAAAAATACTTCAATTGGTAACTCTAAGAAAAATGAAGTTGCTCGAATTTAAATGTCCTAGCTAAGAAAAGTCACCATCATGGTGATGTTGGGCATTTGATCCTTAACTTCCACATTTGTTTGGCACTGTGTGTTTAAAGTACACTAGTTACTTAAACTAGATTATATGCTACTCAAAGAACATTATAGTGGAAGGACATTTTCGCGTATAAAAAGATTCATGAAAACTGGATGTAAATAAAATCTTTAACTCCAGAAGAGTTTAGATGCGCACAGACATCAGGAATCAGTGTATGAATCTCAACAATGATGACAATCAACAAACGAATTCAGATAAACAGATCAACTGCAATCAGTGTTGCCAGATTGGGCAAATGTGAATCAAACTACATTTTAACAACCAAGACCATTCAATAAAATTCTCATTTGCATTGTCATGACAAAGATACTTTAAAAACACATAGATTTTAAAGCACCAATAACTTTAAACACACAGTGGCAAACAAATAGGTATGTGAAAGTCAAGGGTAAAGAGCCCAACTCAAGGAAACACTGAAGGACACTTTTCTTAGCTATGAAATTTAAATCGGAGCAACTTCATTTTTCTTAGTGTTACAAATTGAAGTATTTTTTTTCAACTTGACCCAACTGATCATTTTTTACACTTTTGTGAGGCGAGAAATTTAAATTGGACCAACTTAACTTTTTTTAGGTGTTTCCATTTGTAATATATTTTTTAAAGTTGACACAACTGATTATTTCTGGCAGTTTTGCTAGCTGGGAAGTTTAAGCTGAAACAACTTAATTCTTTTATGTTTTAAAATTTGGACAATTTTTTTAAGTTGACTGACCAACTGTTCAATTTTAACAGTGTAGGTTATACAAAAATTTTACGTTAATAAAAGATTTTGTTGATGGAAGTTATCTTTAGGTTGATCAGTGTTTCTTTTAGTCGGGCTGTTGGGTCTCAATCTTAAACTTCACTCTTCCTGACTGTGTGCTCTCAACGTGTTTGTTTAGGAAAAAGGACAATATGCTCAAAAGTGAACAATATCAAGAAGTGATATGAAGCAGTAAAACCAATGTATAGTACTTTAATTTCCAAAACTGCTTTCACAATATATAGACAAAATATTAATCTAAAGAATGAGACCGACGTAAAAAGAACATATGAATCTCAACAATGGTGACAATCAACTGATCATACTGCAATGCATGCTGGGTACATAGTACAAGATTTGAATGTCCAGGACTACCTGGAAGAAGAGATTTCTTTTAATCTAAATGGGGCATTCCTGGAAAAATAAAGGTTAAATAAAATAATTAAAATTAATATAAGCAACTTTAATCACTTTACCTATCATGTCTTAAAAAAAGCATTAAATAGAAAACTGACTTTGACATTCCAGGTATCATCAACTAGGCAAATTGTGAACCTAAAGGAATGAAATGTGATAGAACCTCCAGTGTTAAATGATCACTGTTAGTGTTATATAATTCTCACTCAGAGTGTTAAAAAGTAACACTGAAGCAGAATTAAATATAAAGAGATAATTAAGATGATTACTTAAGTAATGATTGATGATTAATGATGAACACCTGCTGATAACAAACACAATAACTGAAGAAAACATGAAAAGTAAGAACTCACTCTGAGTGTTTAGTGTTTCCTTTAGTTATGCTCTTATAATTGTTAATGCTTCACTTTATGTTTGGTTAGCTGTTATAGTGTGTTATTAATGCACATTTATAAACGGAAAACTAAGATAAATACTATTGTCCACATATTTATGGTATCTGATACAGTTATGACTTTCTTAAGCTGAATGTAGGTGTCTTTTATAATTTTTAGACTTAATTTTGTGTTACTGACTCTGAGATACAGTACCACAGTGATATATTTTACAATGAAAGAACACTCTTAATAGATTAAAAAAAGCCAGAAGCTTGAATCAATTAGACATGAAGAATTAGTTTAAGAATCTCAACAATGGTAAAAAAAGTTGCATATTTTATTTTAGCTGCAATGCATGCTCGGAGCCATGTATGACTTTTTATTGTTACCCAGCATGCATTGCAGCTAACATAAACTTTATATTTTTGGTCATCATTATTGAGATTCATAAGATAATTCTTGACATCTGAAAGATTTAAGTATTGCATCTCTTCAATCTGTGAAAATGTGTAGCTTTCATAAAAGCATTTACTAGACAATTGTGACACATCATATAACTAAAATATTAAGTCTAAATTTGACACGTCTTCTATGTTCATCAAAATTTTGATGAAATCATATTTTTGAGTCAAGATAGTCATGTTTAGCCCATGTTTGATTGCTATGAATGTGCCTCTAAAACACACTATTACAGCAAATTAAGAATTGATATTAAGTTTTAGAGCCAAACTAAAGGAAACACTAAAGCTATCAGGTTAAGTTCTTATTTTTCATGTTTTCTTCAGAGATTGTGTTTGTTATCAGCAGGTGTTCATCATCAATCATCACTTCAATAAGCATAATTATAATCTTAATTATCTCATTTACTTTAAATTTGCTAAAGTGTTACTTTTTAACACACTGAGTGAAAATTATATAAACACTACAAGTGTTCATTTAACACTGGAGGTTTTGCTGTATATACATAAACATACACCAGTCTGCATGTGATTGAGCAGTAGAAATAGCCTGGCAGAAGTTTATTTTGTGAAGGAATATGTAACATAGCTTTACATTTTTCTTGTTTTTGGTCATTTCCTCCAGGCTTTGGAAATTGATCCAGTGGTGAGGGACGTCATGATGTATCGGACCTTTTCCATCATCAGTCTTAATTTCTCACATTTCTTGTACGAAGACTGGGTTTCCTGGTTCACAGTGAAACTGGTTCCTCTCCTCCCCAGCCTGACTGGAGAGATGCTTCAAACAGCAACGTTAAGCGTTAACTGCACCGGATACCACGTCATGTAAGTAACCCTCTCAGGTTGAGCACAGTAATACACACTTGTAGCATTGAAAACATGAGGGGGTTTCTCAAGCTGTTTTAATGAGACACTTAAAGACCAAAGACACATGGTGTTTACCTTTATATTTGATCTTTCTACTTTAGTGTTGAGGGTCTGAGCAGCGTCTTTGACCAGATGACACTGCTGAAACGGCAGGAGATCACACTTGTTCTAACGAGATATTTAAAACAAAGCTACAGATCAGGTGAGTTAAGCTGAGTCCAATCTTCCATCCTCTATTTTTATTTATTTGTTTTATATTTATATGTTTTAAAAATTGGCTCAGTGGTACAGCTTTGCTTTAGCAACCCTGTAAGCAAATCTTTGCTGGCACTTTACGGGCCCACTGAGGGCTAGCCTAAGGGCCCCTAGCAGAATTTGCTCACTGGCCAAACGTTTACCTCTTGGTGCTGGTCCTGCACGGGCAGCTCTCACTTAACCTCCACTGTTGAGTTGTTGAAATGCTGATCACTTTTGCACTCGCTATTAATGTTGAATTTGTAAAAAAAATCATCAAAACACCATTAATGCGATCAGTGTTTGATTTAGTTGCGCTCTTAAATCTTGGGTTTTAATGTTATGTTTTCATTGTGTTAAAGCACATCTGTTGTGGCAACAAGAACTAAGATCCAGAGGGGTCAGAAAGGATAGTTATTTAACCACAATGAAGCTCTTTAAATGATTTTTGAGAGTAATATGTTATTAATATGTGAATTTGGAGTTGTGACACAGCTTAAAAAAAAGATTTTCACAAAAATGTTAGATTTCTGAATAAGTTAGACATGAAGAATTGGTGTATGAATCTCGACAATGGTGACAATCAACAAAAGAAAGCTTCATGCTGCAATGCATGCTGGGTAACATTATAATACAAAAGTCAGTCATGACTCCCAGCATGCATTGCAATTAATCTGTTAATCTGAATTAGTTTGATGATGGTCACCATTGTTGAGGTTTTTATGAAGAGTGTTGATGTCTAAGTCTGTCAGTGAGAGTTTCTCTTTACAGTGTCGCAGTTCTTTTACAAACCTCACAATTTTCACCAGTTTTAAAGGTTCAACTCCACTTCATTTAAAGCAGATTGTTTATCTGATCACAGCCAGTATTACAGAAGCAAACTGCCACAAATTCATTAAATGTAGACACGCTGCAGCCGCTAGGAAATAGGGGGTGACGCTGTCGCCGCATCCAGATGAGAAAAAAGACAACTTTTCAGAATGGCGCAAGCGCGACGCAGGTCATGTGACAAGAACCAAGCAGTCAATATAGACGAGCTCAATGAAGATGGAGACACAGAAGATCACAGCATAACTAAATCTAGTAGCAGAGTTATTGCAAGGTATTTTCAGTGCAAATAGTCCATATTTTCTTTGTTTATACCTCCTCGTCTCAACAGCTATCGTGGCCCATGGTTGCTTAACAACGACAGACGCTTTGGAAAAAAGGAGAACACAGTGGAGCTCACGTTTTTCAAACTTTTATGTGCATCAAGCCTAAAATTTCATCAATGTGTAAGTGTTTTTATTAAACACTATTACAAGGACTGAAAGAAAATGAACTTAGTCAGATTCAAGAGCTCAACTCATTCAAATCCTTATCACAGTGATGGTGGATTGAGGAAATTTCAACATGTGTTCTACATTAACAGTAGGTGCAAAAGTGATCAACATTCCAACAAATCATCATTGAGGGATGAGGTGAGGGCTGCCTGTGTAGCGCCAGTGATAAGGAGGCCAACGTTTGGCCAATGACCAAATTCTCGGGGGGCCATAAAGTGCTAGCGCAAGATTGCTTGCAGGGAATGCAAAAGCCCATGGTTTCAATTTCTAATGAACCCATACTGATAAAAATGTACAGCCTGAATGCAGCAAAAGCTGTTTTGGATGTGCATTAATGTACATGTAAAAATCATTATTGCACTTTCCTTGTAATCCTCTTTCTATCTTAATGAGTCACTTGTATGTGGTATGGTTACAGGCTCCAGCTGTGGGTCAGACATCAGCAGTCTCATCACTTGGCTTGATGTGAACTTTGGAAAATTCTATATCTATGTTGCTTTTGAAGATCTCCTGGATCTCAACACAGCATTCTCCAGTGTAAGGACCGGGGTGTGCTGCACAATTCTTTGTGTCATTTTAGCAACCAAGCTGTTTGTGCAAACTTTCTCATGCTGTTCCCCATCAGATTGAGGCAATAGACCTTCTGAGTGCTTCCCAACTGGCTCAACTGACAGTGAATCTTGGCGCTCTGGACAACATAAATATGATCAACATGGTTTTTGATACTCTCGGAAATAGCAGTGCATTTCAAAACGTTGATGACTTCCTTGCTGGTCTTGCCCAGACATCCCAGGTATGTCCAATCTTAAAGCTTGGAAAGAGAAGAGCATGTCATGTCAGGATTTAGAGCACTTTTTATAATTTGCATCGTTGTAAAGCAGTTCTGCAAGCCAAATGTTTATCAAACATTATAATTTAAGATCAAACCCTAAAAAGAATATAAAATAGAGGAAAGTAAAGAAAATCAATTGCATATACAAATGCAAACAAACAGCAAATTGGCCAGTGTTAACACTGATGGGTGTCTACATATGTCAACACTATAGGGTGTTAAAGTAACACTGAGTAAGTTTTGAAGATAATGAGATAATGAAGTGATTCATAAAATGATTATTGATGATTAATGATGAACAACTGAAGCAAACATCAACAAGAACATTAGTTATAGTCTTGGTCTTTAAATGTTAATTCCTTTACAACAGCTTCAGTGTTGTTGTCTTAATGACACTTATATGTTTTTGAAAAACTAGATTTGCTAGTTTAAGTTTGGTAAGGTTTCGAATTTTGATGTCGTAACTTTAAAATGCTCTATGTTGCTGAACTTTCACCTAAATCAGTCTGGACAAACAGTCATAGAAAGAATTCATGTAGACAACAACAATACAATACAACACCTTCTGGGAATCAAAGAGGAGTTTTGCACTATGATGTTACCCAGAATGCATTGCTGCTTAATGTTCTTGTTGTTGATTTCCACTATTGTTGAGATTCATTCACAGATTCTTGATGTCCGTCTGTTTAAATGTTTGCGAAGTTTTGTCTCCTTTAACAATAATTGGTTACTTTTACACTCCTGAATCACAGGGTCAAAAGACAGTGTAAAGATTATCAAAACTTCTTCTGGATAATGTTGTTGCCATTTGCCAATATCATTATTTAGCTTAATTTAATATTGCTTTCGCCGTAATAAAGACGCTTACGAAGCAGAACATTCACACTGGAGGAATAACTTTTAAGGGCCGATATCCAAGAAAATGCACTTTTAAATGTTTATCTACCAGAAATTGAGTCTCCAGCGTGTGTGCAGAAACACCCTGTAATTATACAAATCCATCTCTTCCTCTTTTTGTAATCTCCTTTAAACTACAACAGTGACATAAAACAGGCTGTTGCCGATCCCTTAACAATATGACGTCACAATGATTACGGCTTCACATGACAACTCACAGACCGCATTATGAGCACGTAGTTCCACCTTCCGCCAGAGACACACTGTCAGCCATTTTCAGGCAAGAGCAGATGTAGTCACTAGCCAGCTAAAAAATGTTTTAGAAACCGAGAGGAGACCTTTCCCACGAGCCCTGGTTCGTCCCGCTGCGACCTCAGGGGACGGTATTATTAACGATCGAAAGTCCCGGGCGGGACGATGATCTCTTAGCATTTGGGAAGAATTTCCTTTTTTCGAATCGACAAACCAACATTCAGCGTTCCGCATCTCCGGTCCAGAAACGAGCCAGGACTCATTGGAAAGGTCTCAGCCGAAGCATTCAAACGGCGCTGACGGCGAGTTGATGCGACCCCTATGTTGGGAGCTAGACCTCCTGGTAGCCGGAAAGGTTTAAAAATCTAAGCTGGCCCTTCAGTATAGAATGGGTTTCGACAACAAAACAAACTTTCAAGAGTGGACTAGTACCAGCTGTCAAGCTTCATTTCCGGAAGAAGAAAGTATTACACATCGTTTTTAAATCGCCTTTCTTAAATAAAGTGTTTAGCATGTAAGCAGCTGTTGTTTACATGTTCGTGGTTAATCCTGAGACTTTACGTTGGTCCAAAGACTGGTGTTGTGTCGTAACGTTAGTGGTTAAACAAATCGCACCAATTGTTTCAGAAAACTTTTGACCGACATCATTTCTGTAAAGCTTATTCATTACAACGAAAGAAAGGCATAGAAGTGTCTTTCTTGGTGAGTTCAGCGTTTTCTCGTATGTCCTGTGTGGGACAATACTTAGAGCGGATAGAAATAGAGTTCCGATTTGTAAGACCATGAGGTTATGGATAAATTGCTACTCACAACGTAATAACTAGGGGTGTGACGAGACACTTATCCCACAAGACAAGACAACACACGAGACTGGGTTCACGAGAACGAGACGAGATTTTGAAACAAATTAAATGTTTTTAATTTGAATAAATGAAATTATGCACTATGCACTGCAGTATTATAAACAGTAAACAATGCAGTAACACTGCTAAATATTTTGTCACAAAATCACAGGCATGTAAAATGCACGAAAATAAACATCATGTTCTTCAGTGGCACAATGAGAGACACTGTAGGGGTTTTCTCTTCACACAAGACTGTGGTAGCTACTGTGTGTAGCTTTGCAGTACAAAATGGACCATTTCCGAGTTACTGTTAATTGTGTGGGCTGTTATTGTAATATAGCTCTGCGTACACTTAGACGTCCAACCGCCAGTAGTTAATGCAATGGTTACTGCATCTTTTAGAGTCTGTACAACTTTTACCTTGCACTCTTGGTAGAGGCTCGGGACCACTGTGCGAGTAAAATGTGTGCATGACGGGATCGCATACTTTGGTTCAAGTGTATGGATGAGTCGCCGAAATCCCAGATTTTCCTCCACAGAAAATGGCCTAATATCAGCAGCAATAAAAACGCCAATGTCTCTCGTTATTGCCGTGGCTCTTGTGTTAATTTCAGTGTTTGCTCCTCTCCTTAAGGGGGCGCTGTAGTGGCAAATTTACTTGGAGTACTGGAGCGCGAATAAGTTTCAGTTGTTGTTTTGTGATGATGGCAGCAGGGCTCTGTTTCATCTGCGAGTATAATAAAAAACTATAACGTAACATTTTTGCCTGGTCATTGGATTTAAGCTTACGGATTAACATTGGTAGCAGAGGATGGCTGCTGGAAGCTACAAAATTCCCCCACAATTTGATGAAAAGAAGTCGTATGAAAGTTGGAAAAATGAAGTGCAGATGTGGATGCGTGTTACGGAGCTGGAAAAAAAGAAACAAGCCTTGGCTGTTGCCTTATCGCTCACAGGGAGAGCAAAGGATGCCGCACTGGAAATATCAGCGGAAGATTTGAACAATGATAACGGTATGACAACAATTCTAGAAAAACTTGACTCTGTGTTTTTAAAAGAGGAAAAAGATCGCCAATACGAGGCATACACTGAATTTGATCGGATTACAAGAGAGCACGGCATTTCTATAGTCGATTACATCATTGAATTTGAACGCAAATATAACAAGTTACTTCAGTTCGGTATTATACTTCCTGATGCTGTATTAGCATTCAAGCTCCTTGACACCGCAGGACTCGATGTTAAAGACAAACAATTAGCGCTCACTGCTTGTCCTGCTCTTACATTTCCTGACATGAAGTCAGCACTGAAACGAATTTTTGGCGAAAACCATATGCATGAATGTCACCGTAATGAAGGCTCCGCATATTTTACAGAGGCTAACAGGAAAGAGAACAAGTCACGCTGGCAAAAACAATCAAAGGCACAGCCAGGAACAAATCCACTGGATAAATATGGTAGGCGATCAAAATGTGCTATCTGTCAAAGCACATATCATTGGGTAAAGGATTGTCCTCACAGTGGGGAACATGCTAAGATAGCAGAGGACTCAGAGCAGTGTAACATCACACTGTTTTCCAAAGAAACTTTATCTGACACAGAAATCTTTATGGTGGAATCTTTTGGGTCAGCAGTAATCGATACAGCCTGTACCAAAACGGTTTGCTGACAGAGATGGTTTGATCATTATGTCAATGGACTAAAATCAGCCGAGTTACAAAAACTGGAGTACATAGACAGTGCAAGGGCTTTCAGATTTGGCGATGGAAAAGTTGTACATTCTACAAAGAAAGTCAAGATTCCAGCCACAATTGGACAGACTAAATGCCACATAGAAACTGAAGTAGTTCCAGCAGATATCCCATTACTTCTGAGCAAAACTTCACTAAAAAGAGCAGGTGCAGTCTTGGATCTTCAGAATGACAAAGCCATCATGTTTCACCACCCTGTAACCCTTGAACTCACCTCATCTGGACATTACTGTGTGAATTTAATGTCTAAAGATATCTCATGTGATGCTGAAAATTGTGAAGATGAAGTTCTAACTGTAACAGAGAACATGACTATAAAAGAGAAAAAGAGAGTACTCTTAAAATTACATAAACAGTTTGGACATGCCTCTGTGGACAGACTTAAAAAGCTACTAGCCAGTTCAGGCAATCAGGATGAAGAATGCATTGTGATCCTTAAAGACATAGTAGACAACTGTGAAACATGTGTAAAGCACAGCCGACCCAAACCCAAACCTGCTGTAGGACTCCCCATGGCCTCAAGCTACAACGAAACGGTGGCTGTGGATCTGCATGAATTAGAAACGGGAGTGTGGTATCTCCATGTTATCGACCATTTCACACGATTCAGTTCTGCAAGCATTGTGACTACAAAAAAAGCAAGTGAGATTGTGAAAAGCTTCATACATTGCTGGATCAGTGTTCATGGCCCACTGAGGAGACTGTTCAGTGACAACGGAGGAGAGTTTAACAATGAAGAAATGAGAGACATGGCTGAAAAGTTCAACATTGAGGTAAAGACCACAGCAGCTTATAGTCCATGGAGCAATGGTCTTTTAGAGAGACACAATCAGACTCTGACTGAAATACTGTTGAAAGTGAAGCATGACAACAGATGTGATTGGAGAACTGCCCTAGACTGGGCCCTGATGGCAAAAAATGCGATGCATAACGTACACGGGTTCAGTCCTTACCAGCTTGTTTTTGGACAAAATCCAAACCTACCATCAGTTCTCACTGACAAACCACCAGCTTTGGAATATTCCAGCGTGAGCACATGGGCAGGGCAGCATATTTCTACCTTGCATGCTGCAAGAAGAGCGTTTACAGAAGCAGAGTGTTCTGAAAGAATTCGAAGAGCCCTACGAAAACAATTAAGACCCACAGATGAAAGATATGAGTCGGGTGACAAAGTGTACTACAAACATGCAGGCTGTACAGAGTGGAAAGGTCCAGGTGTCGTCATTGGCCAAGATGGGGCAGTGATTTTTGTGAGGCATGGAGGAACTTATGTTCGTGTGCACTATTCAAGACTCCGAAAGACAAATGACAATCACACAGACAAGATGGAAGTACAAAAACAACAAAATCCTGGGAGAGATACAGGTTTGCAGCTCACAGAAATTGTCGAAATGGATGTTGATAGCATAACTGGGAGCATGGAAAGTTCACAGCAGGATGAGGATTGTGATGATATATCTACCCAGCCAGAGGATGATGTGAGAAGTCATAAGCACAAACTTAAAGTTGGACAAACAATAACCTATACAGACAGAGAAAATGGTGAGGCTCGGACAGCAAAAATTCTTGGCAGAGCTGGAAAAGTTACAGGCAAAAACAGACACTGGTATAATCTACAGTACACACAACCCGGGACTGTTGCTGGTGTTACTGGATCTGCTAATTTAAACCAGGTAGATGACCTACAGATTGTTTCTCCAGACACCACAGTAACACATTATGATCAAAATGAGAGTGATATTTTCATTACTGAAGATGAGATTTTTGATTCAGCAAAAACAACAGAGCTGGATAACTGGAAAAGAAACTGTGTGTACGAGGAAGTTAAGGACAACGGTCAAAAATGTATCAGCACAAGGTGGGTGTGCTCAGTCAAAGAAACATCTGATGGTGTAACGCCTAAGGCTAGGCTAGTTGCAAGAGGTTTTGAAGAGATGAATGTCAGTGACCTTCCTAAAGACTCTCCTACTTGTGCTTCAGATTCTCTGAGAATGGTTATGGCAGTCATATGTCAGAAGAAATGGCAGCTAAATTCCATAGATATCAAAGCTGCTTTTCTGCAGGGAAGAGAGTTGACTAGAAATGTCTACATTCGCCCTCCTTCAGAAGCACAGTGCAAAGGATCCCTGTGGAAGTTAAACAAATGTGTGTATGGTTTGGCAGATGCCTCTCTATACTGGTACAACAAAGTCAAAGACACTTTGCAACGTTTGGGAGGTCATGTGTCTCAAGTTGACCCTGCAGTGTTCTACTGGCTGAGTATCTCCGGAGAGTTAATTGGAATTCTTGCTTCTCATGTTGATGATTTTTTATGGGGCGGTTCTGAAGCTTTTTCCTCTTCGGTTATCCCACAGTTAAAAACTGCTTTCCAGATTGGGCGAGAAGAGCACCACAGTTTCAGTTATGTCGGAATGGAGATCACGTCTGAAAATTGTGAAATACATATGCATCAAAATACATATATAAAGAATCTTCATCCCATTGTTATTGATCCAGTCAGAGCTGTGCAACGTGAAGCTCCACTAACAGACCACGAAACCGACATTTTGAGATCCAAGATTGGACAAATATTGTGGGTTGCAAGACAAAGCAGACCAGATGTTGTATGTGACACATCTATCCTTGCTTCTTCCACAAAGAATGCTACTGTTCAGACTTTGCATGATGCTAACAAGCTTGTCAGAAAACTTAAGTCAGAAGATGTGACTCTAAAGTTTCAGAACCTAGGAAAAGCAAGCTCAATGAAACTGGTTGTGTTTAGTGATGCTTCATTGGGAAATCTTCCGGATGGCGGTACTCAAGGTGGTCACCTGATTCTGTTGATGGGAGAAAATGGAAGATTCTCACCGGTTTCTTGGCAATCTAAAAGAATCAGAAGAGTTGTCAGAAGCACTCTGGCAGGGGAAACCTTGGCTCTTGCTGATGGCGTTGACGAAGCGATGTGTCTGTCAGCACTCTACTCAGAAATTACAAATGGTAATAATTTGCCTATTGTCTGTGTAACTGACAATCATTCACTTTTCGATGCTGTGAAGTCTACGAAGTCAGTTGCAGAAAAGAGGCTTCGTCTTGAAATCAGCAGCATAAAGGAACTGATTCAGTCTGGAAGTATCCAGCAGATCCTTTGGTCTGCTACAAAAGATCAACTTGCAGACTGTTCTCCCTCTTTATTTTTTTTTGCTTTTTGTTGTAATTAAAATAAAAAAAATAAAAAAAAGGGGAGATTGTTAATTTCAGTGTTTGCTCCTCTCCTTAAGGGGGCGCTGTAGTGGCAAATTTACTCGGAGTACTGGAGCGCGAATAAGTTTCAGTTGTTGTTTTGTGATGATGGCAGCAGGGCTCTGTTTCATCTGCGAGTATAATAAAAAACTATAACGTAACATTTTTGCCTGGTCATTGGATTTAAGCTTACGGATTAACATCTTGCACTTGACGTTGGAAGTTTCACTGCAAAGGCATTTGTTATCGTTGTTTGCCCTTTCATGTGGCCAGAATTGCTCTCCATTTTCGCAGCTTTTAAAGAGCTGTGGTTATTTTCTAGGTGTTTCTGCATGGTGGTCGTGTTAGTAGAGGTGTATGGTATTCATTTCTTACAATGTTTACATATTGTTTGCGTGAGGATTGTTATGTTCTCACGAGACCAGATGATTAATCATCAATGGCCAATATTTCATACAGAAAATAGTCATCATATGTTGTTCTATCTATGTTTACATTTTAGGCATTTGGCAGACGCTTTTATCCAAAGTGACTTACATTGGTTAATCCTATACATTTATACATAGGTATTTGCAATCCCCTGGGATCGAACCCACAACCCTACGTTGTTAACGCAATGCTCTTACAACTGAGCTACAGGAAAGCTGTTTTTTTTCTTTTCCATTGAATTTGATTTTTTTGTTTTCCATTGAATTTGTATTTATGAGCAAGGCATGAAGGTGATTTTTATTGCAGTTAGTGTATGGCTTAGGTTGGACTGGGCTGTACAGACGTAATTGTGCTTTCCGCCATATTGCTTGTCATCCAAAGCACATGTGTAAGCACTCTACATCATATTTTGCATACGAGGAGGGGAGCAGAAGCTCATTTGCATTTAAAGAGACACACACAAAAAACGGCGCGTATTCCATTGCAGCCACAAATGGCCATGTTCAACATATTTTAATGAAATATATGTGGGGTATTTTGAGCTGAAAATTGAAAGACACATTCTGGGGATACCACTGACTATTTTCATATTGCAAGAAACAAATGGATTAGCGGCCCTTTAATTATTAGAAATCTAGAATTAAGAGCCCAACTAAAGGAAACTTAATTTAACACTGGCAAATTTGCTGCGTGCACATCCCTCTATAAAAGAGTTGACTTAAGCCACAGACTTACTTTCCCTTTGGGATTTATTGCGACCAATCTGTGGCCGGATATGGTTATTTGGTCCAACTCCAGTAGCGTCATCATAGTCGAGTTGACTGTACCTTGGGAAGAGGCCATTAACAAAGCCTTTGAAAGGAAGAAGCAGCCACTGGCTGTGGCAGAAACAAATGACCAAATAACCATGTAGTAAAGTGATGTCGTGTGTTGTAATGTCATGCCATACGGGACCGGGGGCACTGAGCATGCTTTAACTGTGCCAGTGAGGCTAGAACAGCCTTTGTCAACGGGTTGGGGCATATGGTTGCGTTGAGGTTATAGTACTGTGTTGTCATGTTATACCATTCAAAACCAGGGGCACTGAGCATGATTACAGTAATCTAGTCTTTATGTCATGAAAGCATGCATTTACTTCTCTGCAACTGACAGATTACTATTGTATAGAATGCCAAGATTCTTAGCTGACGACGTGGGTTTTATGGAGCGTCTCTCAATAGTTAAGCATTATTCTTGGTTGTTACTGTAAAAGACCACCCACTGGCTCAACGAAGGAATCCTATGTCGTGGTTGAAGGGATCTCGTGTTCTGCTTCTCCTCAGTGATCTCTACATGAAGTTATCTAAGAACCGTTACAATTTAGTTTTATTTATATGACCCTGTGGTTAATACAGATCTGACTCCAATTTAATATAATATAAAATAACTTATTTGTCATTTCAAGTGTATCTGTTGATTATAGTTAATTTATCTATAAATCTCCATACTTTAATATTTATTATTTAGAGTTATTATTTCATTGTCTGAAGCCCTTTGGCTCCACTCTGCTAAATATACAAGTGTTGAAAACACTTACAGCAACCCAGAAACACAGTATTATGTCAAGAGCCCAACTAAAGGAAACACAAAACACCATGAAAGCTTTTCCTCGCCGGGATGACAATTGCACGCACTTATCGCCAACGTTTTCAACGTCAATACCCAAGCGATTTCCCCTGGCTATGAGCTGAGTGAACTTGAAAATTCACTCCCTGACATAGAAGGTGCTTAATGTAAAAAGGGAAATATCCCGGTAAACTAACGGCCACCAAGTCGTATTTTACTGAACTTCAGCAGCTCTAGGCAAGTGAATAAAAGTACCAATCTTATTGGTCGGACATTTTTTGAAGGGCACAAACGAGCCCGAGGCGTTTAAAAAAAGATGCTTTTATGCCTTGCGTTTTGCGCGATGTTGTGCATACTCACACTGGCGCCCTTTGTTTGAGTCACAAGGCGTTAAACGATTAACACATGCAATTATTGTCCCGGTGTGGACAAGCCATTATCGTGACTTATTGTTCATGTGTTTTTCAGTGATTGTGTTCATTAATAGCAGATGTTCATCATCATTTCTCAATCATCTCATTATTTTGAAAACCCCTGTTCTATGGGATTTGGAGTGTAGAGCAGTAGAATCATGTGTAGGAAAAGTTGAATAAATTAGCTTTTAATCTACAGTAGATTTTATGTCTGCCTACGGCACAGAAAGTTTGGTGCCAAATAGAAAAAACGATCTGCCTCAAGTGGTTGATTTTGAAATTCTTGATCTTACCAGCTTGCCAGAATATGAGACCGCATTGAACTTGAAGGACCATAATGAGAAAGGAGGACATTAACATTGAGTCATTTTGCAGAAGCTTTTATCCAAAGCGACGTACAAAGAGTTTAGGGAGCAATAAGCGGTATGTCATTGTAGTGGAGTAGGCGGGGCAAGACCGTGAGTCGAAGCCGGTGAGGGAGTGATAATGAGCGTCAGCTGTGCATGCACCGGTCTCGTGTCACGGAGGAGATCGCGAGCATAAGAGAACGAGCAACCGGACCGTCGATGATAGAAGAACAGGCCTGGATTTTAGTTGTGGTTTGTTTTATTTCGCCGGCAGTCGTCCGTGAGGGGCTATCGGCTGTTTATGTTCTTTGTTATTATTTTGATTAGATGTTTAAATGTTTGCCGGTTCCCGCCTCCTTCCTTCCCTTATAGTGAACTTTATGACAGTCAAACAGGAGCAATAATACAATAGTTGACAATACAAAGTTACTGGTTTCAACAAAAAGCTAGACCACTACCTGTTGCGAGAAAGAGAAAGAGAGGGTTTGTTTTTCTAATTTGTCTGTCAATACTTGACAGAAGAGTTGGTTTTTAAGTAGTTTTTTGAATGTTGTGAGAGATGTGGTTGATCGGACCGAGTTAAGAAGAATGTTCCACCAGGAAGGAGTTGTGAATGAGAATGAACGGCAAACCGATTTACTGCACTTATGGGAAGGCAATACAAGACGCAGCTAGTTTGTGGAATGCAGTGATCTTGATGGGGTGTAGGAGTGCAGGAGTGTGTGAAAGTAAGCCGGTGCAGATTCAGTGATGGTCCTGTAGGCAAGCCTTAGTGACCGGTAGAAAGTGGAGGGAGATGAAAAGGGGTGTCACATGAGCCCTATAGGGCTGTTGTAAGACGAGGCGTCTGCTGCGTTCTGAACCAGAATATATATATTTTTAAGATGATGAAACACAGTTTTACAAATGCTGGAGACGTGGCTTTCACTAGACAGATTACTATCAAATATAATGCCTACTAAAGAAAAAGGTTTTTTGGACCATCCATCAAGAGTCAGCCAATATTCTCTGCGGTTACGTGTGATAGTTTTTCGGTCCGACAAGTAAACCTTCTGTTTTGTCTGAATTTAAGGAAATAGCTACTTGCTAGTCATCCAGTTTTTATATGATTATGCATTCAATCTTTTTAGTGAATTGATGTGTTTCGTAGGGACTTGGGGGGATATAGTGTCATCAGCATAACATTGAAAACTAACTAACTTATCCCTGTGGGACTCCATACTGAACAATTAATCAGTAAGATCGTTTATGGCTGTCAACTGAAAATGAGTAAATCTAGTAGGCAGATACAGTCATGATTAGATGACAAGAGCAATCATTTGTAACTCTAAGGTGAGCAGTCCCTGTCCTAAGGTGTGGTCTAAATTCTGACTGGATTTTTTGCAAATTTCTTATCAGGAAACTACCTTTTGATTCATGCAATCAAACATATACCAGACTGCATGGGTTTAAGAACACAGAAGTGTTGTTGTAAAGTTACATGTTAGAGGAATATTATTTTTGTTTGTTTGGAAACTTCCTCTAGGCTTTGGAAATCAATCCAGTGGTGAGGGACATCATGATGAATCGCACCTTTGCCATCGTCAGTCTTCAGTTTTCAAATTTCTCTGACGAAGACTGGGATTCCTGGTTCACAGTGAAACTGGTTCCTCTCCTCCCCAGCCTGACTGCAGAGATGCTTCAAACAGCAACATTAAGCGTTAACTGCACCGGATACCACGTCATGTAAGTAACCATCTCAGGTTGATAACTGTAATACACACTTGTAGCATTGTCACTGAAAACATGAGGGGGTTTCTCAAGCTGTTTTAATCAGACACTTTAAGACCAAAGACATATGGTGCTTACCTTTATATCTGATCTTTCTACTTTAGTGTTGAGGGGCTGAGCAGTGTCTTTGACCAGATGACACTGCTGAGAAAGCAGGAGATCACACTTGTTCTAGTAGACTATCTAGAACAGAGACGTAAATCAGGTGAGTCACGCTGACTCCAATCTTCCCTCAACAATGTTTTTGTTTGCATGTTTTTCTTGCACCTTTAAAAGGCATCATTGGTCTGTTCTTTTAGTCATTTGTCTCTCCTAATGACGTTCTTCCACGGGGTATTGTTTTAGGCTCAAGCTGTGGGTCAGACGCCAGCAGTCTCAGCACTTGGCTTGATGTGAACTTTGGTCAATTTTCTATCTATGTGGCTTATGAAGATCTTCAGCTGCTCAACACTGAATTCTCCAATGTAAGGGCCTGGGTGTGCTGCACAATTCTCCAAGTAATTCCATTTTGGCTACCATGTTGTGTCAACAACCTTGTTTTTTCTCTATCAGATTGAGAAACTGGATTTTCTTAGTCCTTCCCAAGCAGTCCAACTGACAGTCAGTTCTGGAGCTCTGAACAACAGAGACGTGATGAACATAGTCTTTGACCTTCTAGAAGATGGCAATGCATTTCAGAACATTGATGACTTCCTTACTGGTCTTGCTCATACTTCCCAGGTATGTTCAATCTTTGAGTGGGAGGAAGCGCAACATTTTAACAGAATAGCATGCAAGCAAACTTTTTTTTTGAGTTGGTTCAATCTGAAAAATAGTTGGTTCAAAAAAGGATTTTTGGAGCAGTGTGAAGTCCCTTCATGCTTCAAACACTCCACCATCATCCTTGTACAGAAGGAACCCCAAATCTCTGGACTTAGTGACTACAGGCCTTGCTTTAACATGTGTGGCCATGATGTCATTTGAGAGACTAGTACTGACCCACCTGAAGGACATCACCAGACCCCTTCTTTGTGGATGATGCAGTAAACATGGGACTGCATTACATCCTACAACACCTCCTAGACAGACCAGGATACTGTTTGTAGACTTCCTATAGGTCTTCAACATCATAATCCCGGACATTTACATTTAATCGTTTAGTAGAAGCTTTTATCCAAAGGGACTTACAAAGAGTTCAGGGAGCAATAAGCGATATGTCATACAGGAGCAATAATACAGTAGGTGCCAATACAAAGTTACTGGTTTCAACCAAAGCTAGACCACTACCTGTTGAGAGAGAGGGTTTGTTTTTCTCATTTGTCTGTCAGGTATTCATAGAAGAGTTGTGTTTTAAGTAGTTTTTGGAATGTTGTGAGAGATGTGGTTGACTGGACAGAGTTAAGAAGAATCTTCCACCAGGAAGGAGTTGTGAATGAGAATGAGGGGGAAAGAGATTTACTGTCCTTATGAGAAGGCATTACAAGACGCCGCTGGTTTGCTGAACGCAGGGATCTTGATGGAGTGTAGGGTTTCAGGAGGGTGTGAAAGTAACCCCGTGCAGATCCAGTGATAGTCCTGTAGGCTAGCATAAGTGACTTGAATCTGATGCGGGCTTCGACGGGCAGCCAGTGGAGAGAGATGAAAAGGGGTGTCACATGAGCCCTTTTGGGCTGTTGGAGGACGAGGCGTGCTGCCGAGTTCTGGACCAGCTGGAGCGGTTTGAAAGCCTTTGCAGGAAGACCAGTAAGGAGAGTATTGCAGTAGTCCAACCTTGAGATTACCAGGGCCTGGAGAAGGAGTTGTGCCGCATGCTCGGTGAGATAAGGTCTAACCTTTCTAATGTTGAATAAGGCGTATCGGTATGACAGTGTTGTCTTTGCAATGTGATCATTGAAGGACAGCTGTTCATCAAATATGATTCCAAGGTTCATGGCTGTTTTGGAAGGAGTGATTGTGGTATTGCCAAGATGGATGGTGAGATCGTGTTGCACCAGGGGATGTGTCGGAAACACGAGTAGATGGCTCCACCATCTCTCAGAACCTGAAGTGGGAGTCCATATAGACTCCATTGTAAAGAAGGCCCAGCAGAGGTTTTACTTCGTCCTTCAATTGAGGAACTGTAACCTAACACAGGAGCTACTGACCCAGTTCTACTCAGCGCTCATCGAATCTGTTCTGTGCACTTCAATAACTGTTTGGTATGGCTAGGCCACCAAATCAGACCTACGAAGACTACAACGGAGAGTGCTGAGAAGATTATTGGTGCTCCTCTAATCACACTTCAGGACCTGAGTGGAAAAACAGTGCAAGAAAAATCATCATTGACTCCACACACCCAGCACACAAACTTTTTGAACTGTTGCCCTCTGGCCGGCGCTTTAGGGCACCAAACACCAGGACTTCCAGACACAGAAGCAGCTTCTTCCCCCAGGCAATCTCCCTCCTAAACATATAAGTGCTCCTTAAGAGCAATATTCCACTTCCTATAGTGCATTTTTTTTTTACATTTAGGCATTTGGAAGACGCTTTTATCCAAAGCAATTTACATTGCATTTTCCTATACATTTTGCATAGGTATTTGCAATCCCCTGGGATCGAACCCACAACCTTGCGTTGTTAACGCAATGCTCTCACCACTGAGCTACAGAAAAGCTGTACGATTTAATTAATTTCAATTTATTTATATAGCGCTTTTCACAATGTGCAATGTTCCAAAGCAGCTTTACATTTCTACATGTATATAACACTACCTCTACTCACTACATTATCCATTTGCACAAGTGTACATAGAATCTGGTCATATGTACTGTATATTCTATTATATACTCACCTTTTCCATGTCTCTTATATGTTATTATCCCCCATTTTCAGAAATATATTGTTTTATTTTATATATGAATATTTTAGAATCTTTAAGATTTAAATCTTATTTAATTTGTATTCATTGTGTTGAATGTCTGTACCAGAAGCTTCCAACACCAAAGAGAATTCCTTGTGAGCCCAAGCACACTTGCCAATTAAGCTCTTCTGATTCTGATTCTGTTGAAATGGACTCTGAAAAAGCAAAAGCATTGTTGCGATTAAATTTGTGGGAGGACCATAACTTTTTTCTGTGTTTGGACTCTCTTACCAGGCTTCGGAAATCAATCTAGTGGTGAGGGATGTCATGATGAATCGGACCTTTTCCATCATCAGTCTTCATTTTTCAAGTTTCTTGTACGAAGACTGGGTTTCCTGGTTCACAGTGAAACTGGTTCCTCTCCTCCCCAGCCTGACTGGAGAGATGCTTCAAAGAGCAACATTAAGCGTTAACTGCACCGGATACCACGTGATGTACGTAACCCTCTCAGGTTGAGCCAGAGCTCTGTAATTCACACCTTGCACATTGAAAAAAATGAAACATTTGGAACCTTTGGATCAACTTAAAAGAACTACTTTAACTTAGGACAATTTTTTGGGGCTTCAGTTCAAATGATTGTTTAACCAAATCAAAAAAAAGATTTATTATTTAGACCGTGCATGTTTTCTATCTCCTCTTTGCCTCGCCTCTCTGAAACGGGCAGATTTTTTACAAAGCTCATGGCTCTGAAAAGCGAGGTGTGCTATGATTGGGAACCAGTGAGTAGGTGAAATACTGCAAGAGTGTAAGGGAAATGTAATGCCTCTTTCCATATCCGGAACATCAGGTTCCAAAGCAGTTGTACTGACAGGAGGTAAATTGTCATGTGTACTTCCTTATATCAATTCGAGCCCAAATCTGATACTGAAAATGAAGATGATTAAGGCGATACATCGACTTTGCCAGCAGGATTTGAACAGGATGTTAAGGATTGGTAAGGTTTCGTTAAAAAATTATTTAGTTTCATAGTTAAAAACTGCAGCTAACTGTTTATCTTTTTATATACGAGGTTATACAGACTATAAACAAACAACCATATACATCATACAGAGTTTGTCTGAGATAGAAACAAGCTCACAATACCTCAGGGAATGGTCACATAATAAATAACGCCAACGCTTTCACTCTTCTTGATCAACCAGTGTTATGCCACGACTCGTTGCCACTCAACAAGGACATTAAACTCAAAATAAATACTAAATAAAAAGACAATAAGCACCACAATTGTTGCCTCTAGTTGAACATAATTACTGATTATTAGGACTTATGTTGTCTTTTTTCACCTTGGGCTCGTGTCTGTATTTGCAGATCACAAACACGCGACACACTCAACCCGTGTTAGGCCGTAGCAAAGTCTTTTACAAAGAAAATATACTTACAGGCTGTGAATCTGAAGCGCCAGACTGTCATTGTGAAGTTGTAATGGCCCAACTTTTTAACCAAAGCTTTCATGCACAGCCGGTCTTGATCTCTAACAGATTTGTGAAGCAATTTTTGGTGAAGTGCACTGCCCAAAACTTTAATCTTTCGGATTGTTCTTTTCTGAAACGGTGTTGTAAATGAAATGTAAAGATTCATTTTTAGTTGTCTCACCTTTTGAAAAGGCAAACAAAGAGTCTTTTTTTTCCACAACGAAACACACAGCGTCTACACGACATGGCTGCGGAGGTGACGACACAATGAGATTTACAAGTACACCAACCTGCCTTCAGATTTGGACGGTCTTGGTCAAATCATGTTATGAGGCGACGTACATTCGCCGGGTGTGGTTAGATAAGGCGTTTCAGGCAGGTCTTGGTGAGAGTTTGCTTTTAGATAGAATGCATCTTTTCTTCCCACACTTTCCTTTGAGCAATTGTAAGTGTCTAATACATGCATAGCAAGCTTATAACACCAAAGACAAAGAAAAACACATATTAGCACCATTTGACCCCTTTAAGAACTTACAGTCGTGTTTCTACTACAACACTTGTGCATTAATAAAGAAGGAGATGCTTTAAAGTCTGAAAAAGTGCTGAAAAAAAGATGGGAAAATACACTAAATAGTAATGAAACTGAACTTTCATGACTGATTTGACTGTTCTGGTTTACAAATGTAAAAACACTATAACAAATTAAACAGAATCATTAACGGACACACTTAGACATCAACATTCCTTAAACAAACCTCAACAATGGTGACAATGATTAAACTAATTCACATCAACTGCAATGCATGCTGGGAATCATAAATGAGTTTTGAACTGTGATGTTACCCAGCATGCACTGCAAGTGACCCTTGTTGAGATTCATACACTGATTCTTCATGTCTAATTAATTCAGTCAATTGATAGAAGTATAATAATTGTACCACTGGTTTTATCTCACACATTCTACACTATATTTACATTAATTCATTTGGCAGGTCCATAGTTTAAGTAAATTATTTAAGTTTGTCCAAAGGTTCAATTTTTCTCAGTGTAGCATTGTCACTGAAAATAGGAGGGGGTTTCTCAATATGTTTTTATGAGACACATATAAAGTTAAGCACCATGTGTCTTTGGTCTTTAAATTTGATCTTTCTGCTTCAGTGTTAAGGGTCTGAGTAGTGTCTTCGACCAGATGACACTGCAGAGAAAGCAGGAGATCACATTTGTTCTAGTAGACTATCTAAAACATAACTACACATCAGGTGAGTCTACTTGGCCCCATATTTTACCTCTATTGTTGTTTGTTTGCGCTTGTTTTATGTGTCTTAATAAGTATAACTACTATCTTTCTGTAATCCTGTTCATGATATGGTTACAGGTTCAACCTGTGGGTCAGACACCAGCAGTCTCAGCACTTGGCTTGGTGTGAACTTTGGTCAGTTCTCTGTCTATGTGGCTATTGAAGATCTTCGGGTGCTCAACACAGAATTCCCCACTGTAAGGGCCTGCGTGTGCTGCACATCTCTGCATGTGACTCCATTTTTGCAACCATTTTGTGTGTGTACCCTTTCTCCTGATTTATTTCCCTCATCAGATGGAGAAACTGGACCTTCTGAATGCTACCGGAATAGCTCAACTGACAGTGGATTCTGGAGCTTTGAACAACACAGACATGATGGAGATGGTCTTTAAACATATAGGAGATGGCAATGCAATCCAAAACACTGATGACTTCCTGACAAGTCTTATCAAAACTTCGCAGGTAAGTTCAATCTTTAACTGCGGGGACGCATGTTGTTGTAATCCACTCTAAAAAATGACTCATAGGTTTAAGATGATTCAATCATACATGAAACGTGAAACATGTAAACTCAACATTAATTTAACATGTAGCAAAAACATTAATGAATCAAGTAACCTCAACATGAAATTAACATGTAGTGAGAACATGAGTGAAACATGTAAACTCAACATGAAATTAACATGTAGAGAGAACATGAGTGAAACATGTAAACTCAACATGAAATTAACATGAAGAGAGAACATGAGTGAAACATGTAAACTCAACATGAAATTAACATGTAGAGAGAACATGAGTGAAACATGTAAACTCAACATGAAATTAACATGTAGTGAGAACATGAGTGAAACATGTAAACTCAACATGAAATTAACACGTAGTGAGAACATGAGTGAAACATGTAAACTCAACATGAAATTAACATGTAGAGAGAACATGAGTGAAACATGTAAACTCAACATGAAATTAACATGTAGTGAGAACATGAGTGAAACATGTAAACTCAACATGAAATTAACAAGTAGTGAGAACATGAGTGAAACATGTAAACTCAACATGAAATTAACATGTAGAGAGAACATGAGTTTAACATGTAAACTCAACATGAAATTAACATGTAGAGAGAACATGAGTGAAACATGTAAACTCAACATGAAATTAATATCTAGCGAGAACATGAGTGAAACATGTAAACTCAACATGAAATTAACATGTAGTGAGAACATGAGTGAAACATGTAAACTCAACATGAAATTAATATCTAGCGAGAACATGAGTGAAACACGTAGAGAGAACATGAGTGAAACATGTAAACTCAACATGAAATTAATATGCAGAGAGAACTTGAGTGAAACATGTAAACTCAACATAAAATTAATATGCAGAGAGAACATGAGTGAAACATGTAAACTCAACATAAAATTAATATGTAGAGAGAACATGAGTGAAACATGTAAACTCAACATGAAATTAATATGCAGAGAGAACATGAGTGAAACATGTAAACTCAACATAAAATTAATATGTAGAGAGAACATGAGTGAAACATGTAAACTCAACATGAAATTAATATGTAGAGAGAACATGAGTGAAACATGTAAACTCAACATGAAATTAACATGTAGAGAGAACATGAGTGAAACATGTAAACTCAACATGAAATTAACATGTAGTGAGAACATGAGTGAAACATGTAAACTCAACATGAAATTAACATGTAGAGAGAACATGAGTGAAACATGTAAACTCAACATGAAATTAACATGTAGAGAGAACATGAGTGAAACATGTAAACTCAACATGAAATTAACACGTAGTGAGAACATGAGTGAAACATGTAAACTCAACATAAAATTAATATGTAGAGAGAACATGAGTGAAACATGTAAACTCAACATGAAATTAACATGTAGAGAGAACATGAGTGAAACATGTAAACTCAACATGAAATTAACATGAAGAGAGAACATGAGTGAAACATGTAAACTCAACATGAAATTAACATGAAGAGAGAACATGAGTGAAACATGTAAACTCAACATGAAATTAACATGTAGAGAGAACATGAGTGAAACATGTAAACTCAACATGAAATTAACATGTAGTGAGAACATGAGTGAAACATGTAAACTCAACATGAAATTAACACGTAGTGAGAACATGAGTGAAACATGTAAACTCAACATGAAATTAACATGTAGAGAGAACATGAGTGAAACATGTAAACTCAACATGAAATTAACAAGTAGTGAGAACATGAGTGAAACATGTAAACTCAACATGAAATTAACATGTAGAGAGAACATGAGTTTAACATGTAAACTCAACATGAAATTAACATGTAGAGAGAACATGAGTGAAACATGTAAACTCAACATGAAATTAACATGTAGAGAGAACATGAGTGAAACATGTAAACTCAACATGAAATTAACATGTAGAGAGAACATGAGTTTAACATGTAAACTCAACATGAAATTAACATGTAGAGAGAACATGAGTGAAACATGTAAACTCAACATGAAATTAATATCAAGCGAGAACATGAGTGAAACATGTAAACTCAACATGAAATTAACATGTAGTGAGAACATGAGTGAAACATGTAAACTCAACATGAAATTAATATCTAGCGAGAACATGAGTGAAACACGTAGAGAGAACATGAGTGAAACATGTAAACTCAACATGAAATTAATATGCAGAGAGAACTTGAGTGAAACATGTAAACTCAACATAAAATTAATATGCAGAGAGAACATGAGTGAAACATGTAAACTCAACATAAAATTAATATGTAGAGAGAACATGAGTGAAACATGTAAACTCAACATGAAATTAATATGCAGAGAGAACATGAGTGAAACATGTAAACTCAACATAAAATTAATATGTAGAGAGAACATGAGTGAAACATGTAAACTCAACATGAAATTAATATGTAGAGAGAACATGAGTGAAACATGTAAACTCAACATGAAATTAACATGTAGAGAGAACATGAGTGAAACATGTAAACTCAACATGAAATTAACATGTAGTGAGAACATGAGTGAAACATGTAAACTCAACATGAAATTAACATGTAGAGAGAACATGAGTGAAACATGTAAACTCAACATGAAATTAACACGTAGTGAGAACATGAGTGAAACATGTAAACTCAACATGAAATTAACACGTAGTGAGAACATGAGTGAAACATGTAAACTCAACATGAAATTAACATGTAGTGAGAACATGAGTGAAACATGTAAACTCAACATGAAATTAACATGTAGTGAGAACATGAGTGAAACATGTAAACTCAACATGAAATTAACATGTAGTGAGAACATGAGTGAAACATGTAAACTCAACATGAAATTAACATGTAGTGAGAACATGAGTGAAACATGTAAACTCAACATGAAATTAACATGAAGAGAGAACATGAGTGAAACATGTAAACTCAACATGAAATTAACATGTAGAGAGAACATGAGTGAAACATGTAAACTCAACATGAAATTAACACGTAGTGAGAACATGAGTGAAACATGTAAACTCAACATAAAATTAATATGTAGAGAGAACATGAGTGAAACATGTAAACTCAACATGAAATTAACATGTAGAGAGAACATGAGTGAAACATGTAAACTCAACATGAAATTAACATGAAGAGAGAACATGAGTGAAACATGTAAACTCAACATGAAATTAACATGAAGAGAGAACATGAGTGAAACATGTAAACTCAACATGAAATTAACATGTAGAGAGAACATGAGTGAAACATGTAAACTCAACATGAAATTAACATGTAGTGAGAACATGAGTGAAACATGTAAACTCAACATGAAATTAACACGTAGTGAGAACATGAGTGAAACTTGTAAACTCAACATGAAATTAACATGTAGAGAGAACATGAGTGAAACATGTAAACTCAACATGAAATTAACAAGTAGTGAGAACATGAGTGAAACATGTAAACTCAACATGAAATTAACATGTAGAGAGAACATGAGTTTAACATGTAAACTCAACATGAAATTAACATGTAGAGAGAACATGAGTGAAACATGTAAACTCAACATGAAATTAACATGTAGAGAGAACATGAGTGAAACATGTAAACTCAACATGAAATTAACATGTAGAGAGAACATGAGTGAAACATGTAAACTCAACATGAAATTAACATGTAGAGAGAACATGAGTGAAACATGTAAACTCAACATGAAATTAATATGCAGAGAGAACTTGAGAGAAACATGTTAACTCAACATGAAATTAACATGTAGAGAGAACATGAGTGAAACATGTAAACTCAACATGAAATTAATATGCAGAGAGAACTTGAGAGAAACATGTAAACTCAACATAAAATTAATATGTAGAGAGAACATGAGTGAAACATGTAAACTCAACATGAAATTAATATGCAGAGAGAACATGAGAGAAACATGTTAACTCAACATGAAATTAACATGTAGAGAGAACATGAGTGAAACATGTAAACTCAACATAAAATTAAATGATGTTAATGGATAATTATAGATTAACAAAGTTCGGGAGAAGCCAGAGCATATAATTAAGACCGGCTGGTTCGCAATCAGCAATCATAGACTCCAACCTATCAGTTCAAGCGAACCAGCACTTAAGTAGACCAAGATTCTTACCTGAAGCCATCTCAAAGGATTACACATCCCACCACCTCCCCGGCTCCTCTACTTGAGCTCATGTCGATAGCAGAACTCCGGGGGGGTGAGTTCTGGGTTCGGCCGTTTCCGAGCTCGGCGCACTCGCCCCTATTGGGGGGCGGGAGCGTTCCGGGATCGGATGGAATCGGCGAGCTCGGAACCTGCCCCCCGGACAGCACGCCAAACACGCATACTTTTACTACCCCTGCTATCTTCATTATCTGCTCAGGTGAACTCGTGAATGTGTAGAGAGAACTTGAGTGAAACATGTAAACTCAACACAAAATTAATGTGTAGAGAGAACTTGAGTGAAACATGTAAACTCAACACAAAATTAATGTGTAGAGAGAACTTGAGTGAAACATGTAAACTCAACACAAAATTAATGTGTAGAGAGAACTTGAGTGAAACATGTAAACGCAGAATGAAATGGACATGTAGAAAGAACACAAGTTAAAACATGTAAACTCAACATGAACTTAACATGTTAAGTGAACGTGACTGAATCAAGTAAACCCAACAAGATACTCTTCAGCACAACTCCTAAAACAGTAGTCATAAAAACTATTTTTTCATTGACCCTAATTCAGATGAACAGATCAACTGCAATGCATGCTGGGAGTCATGACTGAGTTTTGTTCTATGATGTTACCCAGCATGCACTGCAGCATGAAGCTTTCTTTTGTCGATTGTCACCATTGTTGATGATCACACATCGATTCTTCATGTCTAACTGATTCATAAATGAAACAGTTTTTTGAAAATCATTTATTCTGTTCATTTGCCATAACACTGCTTTAAGGGGCAATTGTGGCCTAATGGTTAGAGAGTCGGACTCGTGACCAGAAGGTTGCCGGTTAGATCCTCAGGGCCGGCGGGTAATGATTGCGGTGCCCTTGAGATAGGCACCTAACCCCTACACGCTCCCCGGGCGCTGCAGTGATAGCTGCCCACTGCTCCGGATGTACGTGTGTTCACCACTTGCTGTGTGTGTGCTCACTAATCACTGGATGGGTTAAATGCAGAGGTCAAATTTCAGTCACTGAGGAATCGGTCACTTTCACTTTCACATTCATTAATCTCTTCAAACTGTATCATAACTCTGCATTCACATTTTAATAACAGAACACACTCAAACTTACTTTAAAGAACTGCATCGTGATGAAATAACTATCACTTTCTGACCCCACTGGATCGTTATTCTCTTTTCCACAACATTTGAGTTTTCACACACATGGACAGCTAAAGAAAACTTAACATTAAAACTGAAGAGTCAAAAGCCCAACTAAAGCAAACAGCAATAGTATTAATGGTGATTGGTTCTCTCTCTCTACATGTTAATTTCATGTTAAGTTTATTTGATTCATTCATGTGGAACCAATGTCCATGATTTAATCATGTTAGACCAATGAGTCATTTTTTTGAGTGTAGAAGAGCATGAAAGCTAACATGTACCAGTCTGCACAGGTTTGATCTGTTGATATAGTCTGATAAGTTACTTCACAACAACACATTTGCACTTACTGTCAGAAAACTGTTACTTGTTTGTGGAAATTTCCTCTAGGCTTTGGAAATCCATCCAGTGGTGAGGGACGTCATGATGAATCGGACCTTTGCCATCATCAGTCTTCATTTCTCAAATTTCTTGTACGAAGACTGGGTTTCCTGGTTCACAGTGAAACTGGTTCCTCTCCTCCCCAGCCTGACTGCAGAGATGCTTCAAACAGCAACATTAAGCGTTAATTGCACCGGATACCACGTCATGTAAGTAACCCTCTCAGGTTGAGCACAGTAATACACACTTGTAGCATTGAAAACATGAGGGGGTTTCTCAAGCTGTTTTAATGAGACACTTAAAGACCAAAGACATATGGTGCTTACCTTTATATCTGATCTTTCTACTTTAGTGTTGAGGGGCTGAACAGTGCCTTTGACCAGATGACACTGCTGAGAAAGCAGGAGATCACACTTGTTCTAGTAGACTATCTAGAACAGAGACGTAAATCAGGTGAGTCACGCTGAGTCCAATCTTCCCTCAACAATGTTTTTGTTTGCATGCTTTTCTTGCACCTTTAAAAGGCATCACTGCTCTGTTCTTTTAGTCATTTGTCTCTGCTAATGACTTTCTTCCGCGGGGTATTGTTTTAGGCTCAACCTGTGGGTCAGACACCAGCAGTCTCAGCATTTGGCTTGATGTGAACTTTGATCAATTCTCTGACTATGTGGCTTTTGAAGATCTTCAGCTGCTCAACACAGAATTCTCCAATGTAAGGGCCTGGGTGTGCTGCACAATTCTCCAAGTAATTCCATTTTAGCTACCATGATGTGTTGACAACCTTGTTTTTTCTCTATCAGATTAAGGCACTGGACTTTCTTAGTCCTTCCCAAGCAGCTCAACTGACAGTCATTTCTGGAGCTTTGAACAACACAGACATGATGAACATGGTCTTTGACCATCTAGAAGATGACAATGCATTTCAGAGCATTGATGACTTCCTTACTGGTCTTGCTCATACTTCCCAGGTTTGTTCAATCTTTGAGCATGGGGAAGGGGAAAGCATTGTTGTGAAGAAATTTGTGGGAGAACTGTCATTTTTTTGTGTTTGGACACTCCTACCAGGCTTTGGAAATCAATCCAGTGGTGAGGGACGTCATGATGAATCGGACCTTTGCCATCATCAGTCTTCGTTTTTCAAATTTCTGGAGAAAAGACTGGGTTTCCTGGTTCACGGTGAAACTGATTCCTCTCCTCCCCAGCCTGACTGCTGAGATGCTTCAAACAGCAACATTAGGCGTTGACTGCACCGTATACCATGTCATGTAAGTAACCCTCTCAGGTTGAGCACTGTAATACACACTTGTAGCATTGAAAACATGAGGGGGTTTCTCAAGCTGTTTTAATGAGACACTTAAAGACCAAAGACACATGGTGCTTAACTTTATATATGATCTTTCTGCTTCAGTGTTAAGGGTCTGAGTAGTGTCTTCGACCAGATGACACTGCAGAGAAAGCAGGAGATCACACTTGTTCTAGTAGACTATCTAAAACAAAACTACACATCAGGTGAGTCTACTTGGGCCCGTATGTTACCTCTATTGTTGTTTGTTTGCGTTTGTCTTATGTGTCTTAATAAGTATAACTACTACACTGTAAAAAAATGCCTGTGAAATTAACAGTAAAATTCTGTTGTTTTCACACAAAAAAACTGTTATCAGAAAGCGTACGGAAAAAATACGGAAAAGCACAGTAAAAAATGTCTGTGAAATTAACAGTGAAATTCTGTAGTTTTCACAGAGAAAACTGTTGTCAAAATTCCATAAAAATACGGAAAACCCTGTCAATTCTCTGGGAAATGAACAATGAAACTCCATAGTTTTCACAAGGAGTTTTTTTTCAACTCCACAAACACTATTATCTCCTTCACTTACAGACACCACTGTCACTTTATTTCTGTTGCACATTTCTAATTGAGAATTAACACAAGTTTACATGTTGATGTTTTGGTGAGTCACCATTATGGTGATGAGTGTTTGCTTTAGTTGGGATCTTGAACCTTTGATTCATATGGTAAGTCTTTCCCTAGTTTCAATATTTATGTGTTAAAACAGACACCGAAACAGGTGGGAAAAAAGCTCAGCAAAGTTATCACAATATCTTCTTTAGTTGGGAGAGATGTTTTAGAGTTTAATTAATGATTTAAAGTTATTTGTTGTCCTCATTTATGATATTGTAGGAAAGTAAATAATTGTCCGATGGTCTTTTAAACAAAAAAAAATAATCTTAAAAATGTTCTAGCAGAAATCTAGAATGAAACAGTTTGTCACAACAATGGTGACAACCAAAAAAACATCTTAAGATAAACGCAATGCATTCTGGGTATCATCAAAGCACAAAACTAACATGACTCCCACCATGCATTGCGGCTTTAAGATTTTCATTTGTTGGTTACCACCGTTGAGATTCATAGACTGATTCTTGATGTGTGAGTCAAAGACAAAATAAGGAGCTTTTTGACAGTTCAAAAACTTTTTTATATTAATTGTTTCAGGAATGTGCATTTTAAATGTAATTCACTCAGACTGTTGTAACAATAAAACCCAAAGAGAAATTAAACAACATCACAGAAAAATCTTGTGAAAATACCTAATTACATTTTCATTTGATGTTATTTGCTACAAAACTGTGTTTTGTGTAAAACATTGTCATAGCAGCACAATGAAAACTGTTATTTTCTTGTGAAGGATGAAAGAGCGCAACTAAAGCAAACACTGATCACAATAACGGTGACTTTAAACAACAAAACATCAGGTCATGGATGTTATGCTGCAGTTCCTGTGAAGCAGAAGTGTTAATCGTCTTCAGTATTTTGGTCATATGTCCAAAATGAATAGTGGGTGTGGCTCATGTTTTCCACTGTGAATTGATTGGATGAATAGAAACAGGATCTTCCCGTAATTTTACGGTAGTTTGCTGGCAACCACAGCTGCCGGTATTTTTCCGTAAAAACTACGGAATTTGTATTTTCTTTCTTTTTCTGATATTTAATGTTTTGTGGGTCACCACTATGCTGAAGAGTGGAGTCTGTGTTTAAGTCATGGTCAGGACTGATGCTGATGTCATGCTGTATGTTGCTTAGTTTAAAAGTGACTTTGATATTTTAATAAGAAATTACAAAGAAATAAATTAAGTAAATGTAATGTTTTCACTTTTATGCACTTGGACCAAGTTTTCATTTTATATAAAGAAATGCTGTTAATATAAAAACTCAAACGTATTCAGTTCATGCACAGCTTGAAGTTTGTGCTCTGAAGTTTTAAACTGTAAAGCTGTTTACGTTATTTTCCTGTATTTTTTACGGAATTTTACTGGCAACCACAGCTGCCGGTATTTTTCCGTAAAAATTACGGAACATTTTTTACAGTGTATGTTTCTTTAATCCTGTTCATGATATGGTTACAGGTTCAACCTGTGGGTCAGACACCAGCAGTCTCAGCACTTGGCTTGGTGTGAACTTTGGTCAATTCTCTGTCTATGTGGCTTATAAAGATCTCCTGGTGCTCAAGACAGACTTCTCCAGTGTAAGGGCCTGGGTGTGCTGCACAATTCTTCATGTGACTCCATTTTTGTGTCTGCAACCTTTCTCCTGTTTTCACTCATCAGATTGAGACACTGAATGTCCAGAGTGCTTTTCAAGTAGCTCAACTGACAGTGGATTCTGGAGCTCTGAACAACACAGACATGATCAACAGAGTCTTTGACCATCTAGGAGGCAGCTATGCATTAAAGAATGTTGACGACTTCCTGTCAGGTCTCACCCAGACTTCCCAGGTATTTTCAATCTTTTGTAATGGGGAGGCATGTTGTAATAGAAGAGCATGCAAGCAAACATACCAGTCTGCATGTGATTGATCAGAATAGTCTGGCAGGACAGACGTGTTGTTATGAAGGAATTTGCGAGATAAAAATATTATTTATTTGAAACTTCCTCTAGGCTTTAGAAATCAATCCAGTGGTGAGAGACGTCATGATGAATCGGACCTTTGCCATCATCAGTCTTCATTTTTCAAATTTCTTGTACGAAGACTGGGTTTCCTGGTTCACAGTGAAACTGGTTCCTCTCCTCCCCAGCCTGACTGCTGAGATGCTTCAAACAGCAACATTAAGCGTTAACTGCACCGTATACCACGTCATGTAAGTAACCCTCTCAGGTTGAGCACAGTAATACACACTTGTAGCATTGTCACTGAAAACATGAGGGGGTTTCTCAAGCTGTTTTAATGAGACACTTAAAGACCAAAGACACATGGTGCTTACCTTTATATTTGATCTTTCTACTTTAGTGTTGAGGGGCTGAACAGTGCCTTTGACCAGATGACAGTGCTGAAACGGAAGGAGATCGCACTTGTTCTAGCGAGATATTTAAAACAAAGCTACAGATCAGGTGAGTCTACTTGGGTCCACAATTTAACTCCACTTTGTCTTTTTTCTTTGCATGTTCATATAGCACCAAAAAAGTCAGCACTGGTGTGATTTTGTCATTCTGTTTGTCTCTTAATGAGTCTCTTCTATGTGTTATGGTTGTAGGCACAACCTGTGGATCAAACACCAGCAGTGTCAGCGCTTGGCTTGATGTGAACTTTGGTAAATTCTCTGTCTATGTGGCTTTTGAAGATCTACAGGAGAGAGAAGTAGAGGGCACTCTTTGTCAAAATATGATGTATTGCCAATTATGTCAACTTTGTTCCACCTCTTCCTTACTTATGCCCACCCTTCCTTCTGTCTGATTCCCTTCCCCCATGGTGAATTTTTTGATACCCAGACAGCACACGTACGTCTTTTAAATGTCTGCTTAAAGATCGGGTAACAAACAAAGTTTCTGCCAATTTGAATTAATCTTGAGTGCTTGATTGTTCTGTAAAAGCAGGAGCTGCTGGAGGCAGGCAGGGGGGAAAGAACAAGAGCATAATAACATCACGTCATCGCATTAGTCCATTTAGTCCCTTCGTGTATTTTACATTATGCACTTGCCAATTGCCAAAAAAACAGAGACATATGACTTGGTTTGACTTACCGCCTGTAGTTCATGTCCAGCATCTTTCAGCACTGGGACCGCCCATTCTGTCAGTTTAAAAAAAAAAACTTCCTAAACAAGTTGGAGTGATGGGGGAGTGTGTTGAGCACAGAAATACTATGTCATACATCTAAGTCATTTTTTAACAAGTTGACCATGTTAAGCATGAGAAGCCAGCACGTTTCCCAGTGTTAAGAAGTCAGAATGCATGAAATAGCATGTAACCCCATCTTTAAAATCTGAAGATCTGGAACACATCTGCTGTATATAAAAACATCTGATAATCACATTAGTAAATGATTAAAACTGTCTGTTATACACACATTCGAAGTATAAACATCTTCTAAACATGGTGACAGTATTACAGATGAGTAAATATTAAACAATAAAAAAATGTGCTCCAGATGATAATCCAGAAATGGACGTCTCCCAGAAGTATGTGTGCTATCAGGGTAGTCATTTATGTGTTTAAAAGAATATAATTTGCACAAAACTCTGTGCGTTAAACTTAAAGTTACAAACAAGTAATTTAAATCTAAATTACAACAAATGTTAAAAGGGTTGTTTCTCTGTAAGCCTCTTTTTCTTCTTTATTTCTCTCTTATGTAAATTGGTACAAAGTGTGTTTTGAAAAGTAGATGAGTTTATTTCTGGAACAACACGGTTTATTAGTGGACGTATTTAAGAACACTTAAACACTGTTTTAAATATGATTGTCAAAAAGTTTTAATTTGACTCTTTGCTAGTGTGTTTGATGAATGTGTAATCTCCATGTAATCTCCTATGTTTCTGAGTTTTTCTGATTAAAAGTACATTTTAGTTTACCTTTTTACCTGGCTCATTGTATTATACCCACCACACATGACAGGGGCAGATATATCAAATCCACTCAAAAATATCAAGCTCTAATCTTGTTAAAAGCACCACTTTTGTGATTCTCCTTTCATGAATGTGTCTGGCAGCTGATGTTATTCATAGCAATATCTGAAAGGCCAATAACATCCAATAGTGTGTATTGGTAAAAAGGGCAGGAGAGACCGAAGACAGAAGGCAAAGCCAGACAGCAGCATTAAATGAACACTAACACTGCCGACAGTCTATATGTGTCCACGCCAGTGTTGCCCTCCGGGCCCACCTGACAGAATATTTTAGATGTCTCGCTATAGACCGTTTTATCGGACTATGAAGTAAAGTATGAATAAACCCCATGCTCATGTGGTCACCTTTTAGCAGATCTATACGGGTGGAGCTGGGGAAGGAGGAGGGTTCTGAAACGTGCTGCACTGCTGCAACAATCACTAGTTAAGATTTAAACGTGGAGCAGCAAGCTCATTGGCTGCTGGTACGTTGGGAACCAATCACTTTGCAGTGAAGTAGTTATTTTGTCGGATAGGTTAGAGTTAGGACTGCGCCGTCTAGAGTTTGATAGCAGAACTAGTTTAATTTCTGTCATGATAACTCTCAGAGGGTTTAGCATGGTAGTCTGCATGACATATAAATGTATTTGGTCTTGGCCGAATAGATCGGCCACGCTGCTGCTGCTGCGGCGGAGCAAGTCATGTGTACATCCACAACATGCTGCTGTGTGCATATAAGGAATGCTGTAGCTTGACTGAAGCCTCCATCTTTTTGAGCTTTGAATCAAGAAGGTAGATGGTGGGAAGCAGCCATCCCATCTGAGTATTTGTTTCGGACTGAAGGATGTTCAAGGCCATGGATAGTGGCTTCATCACAATGCAGTATTTAGAAAGGTAAGAAAGTTCAACAGGATTCGGCCTAAAAAAATAACTCATGTCAAAATCAACACAAACATACACCTTAAGTTTTCCAATTACATTTAGATTTAGTCATTTAGCAGACGCTTTTATCCAAAGCGACTTGCAGGTGGGGTAAGCAATGGAAGCAATTGGGACAGCATAAGTACAACAAAATACATAAGTGCAATCAAAAAAGAAGACTGGTCTCATATAACCTAACACAGTATACAGAGCTAAGTTAGAGGTGTTCTTCTTAGGAGTTTTTTCTTCACACGACACATTCGTACTGCTTTAATTTCACTGGATGTTTTTCGAAATTGAGGACCTCACATTTGTAACCATTGATAAACTTTTGCTTGCATTATTTATATAAATAAACATGATTTTAATATTAAACTGATGTTTAATGAATTATTTGACATTCATGGACTACAATTTTAAATCCCCATGTGTGAACACATTAATACTTTACATTAATTTATGCATCTATAGTAAACCGACAGGAAGCAGGTTAATGAGTTTACATGCAGCACTGACAGAATACATCCAATTTGTGCATGTATTGGACAACATCACATTCTGCAGTGTGTTTATCAATTGTTGAAAGCTATTTCGCGATTTAACAAGTTAACCCACAACAGCTCCACCCCTTCCTCTTATTAACTACATAATAACATAAAGTCCAAACTGCCGCTCATTATCATCTTTGGGTCTTCTGACACGTGTTTGCTGCATTTATAAAGCTGCATTTACTCAAGCTGATTGCCATCTGTTTGCGTCATCAAAAATATTTGTAAAAAGTTCATGTTTTCAGGGAGGTTTTTTATACCATTTCTGCCGAATCATTTTGGGTGAAAAACATTTGAATTAAATTATCTCAATGTGCTTTTTTAAATTGGAGAAAGAACTCTTGATATCCGATATTTCAACTGCTCTAGGTAGGCAAAGTTGACATGGCATTCAATTCAATTCAAGTTTATTTATATAGCGCTTTTCACAATGTGCATTGTTCCAAAGCAGCTTTAAAGGGGCATACAGGAAAAACAGAAACACTAAAACACAGCACAGAGCATGGTGTTTATAGAACAAGCAAGATCATGCCATAAATAACATTTAATTAATGAGTAAATAAATGCAGTCTGAGTGAGCAAGCCAACACTGCCCTGCTGTGGCGAGGAACCCAAACTCCAATGATTGATTAGTAGAGAAAAAAAAAGTCGGGAGAAACCAGGCTCAGGCGGGAGGGCCAGATCCCCTCTGACGTGTCATAGCTGCACTCAGTGACCCCGCAAATATCCACGAGGAAGACTGAGAGCCCGGCAAACACAACCCAGAGAGTCCCACTCGTGCAGGTACAACCCGGTCCCACTTCACGACCTACACCAGAAAACAGAGGAACAACAAGGAAGGTAGTAATGGCATGTTGTAACTTAATTCCTCTGTTGTCTGACATCGACCACAAAACAAGGCCAAACCGGACCCACACACCCCCAACAAATGAATCCCCACAACCGCAACCAACGAGCCCCCTCACTCCCCGCAAACACCCACCCAGGAACCTCCAATCAGGGCCACTGAATTCTGCTGTAACTTCAAACTGCTGACATGTGATGTAAGTTTAACATTAAATACCAAGTATTGTAACTTCAGCATTAATAAGACAAGTTGTCTGTCTTTGCTCTTGGTTGGGGGTGGAGTTGTCTGAGCTGGGATGGTCCGATGGTCATATTTCTCTTGGGTGGTGGTGGAATTGCCTTGGATGGAGCTGGGATGGTCAGTCATTCTACAGCTTTAGCTGGTGTAATCTCCAGTTGGGGGTGGGCATATGTCGATCATCTGGACCTGGTGGAATTTCTTCCTACCTCGGGATGGGTATCCCGAGGCGGTGGCAGAAAGAGAATAATTAGCGTAGCTGCTGTTCATTAACTATTCATTAGCTGAAAGCTTGGCTGAAAAGATGTGTCTTTAATCTAGATTTAAATTGGGAGAGTGTGTCTGACCCTCGAAAAGTATCAGGAAGGCTATTCCAGAGTTTAGGTGCTACGTATGAGAAAGCTCGACCCCCTTTAGTGGATTTAGTTATTCTAGGTGTTGTCAAAAGTCCTAAGTTTTGAGATCGTAGAGAGCGTGATGGGTTGTAACGTGATAAAAGCTCAGTTAAGTAAGTAGGGGCTAAACCATTTAAGGCTTTGTAAGTAATTAAGAGAATTTTAAAATCAATATGATACTTAATGGGTAGCCAGTGAAGCGACGATAAAACTGGGGTTATGTGATCCTTTTTTCTTGACCTAGTAAGAACTCTGGCAGCTGCATTCTGAACTAACTGTAGTTTGTTTATCGATGATGCAGGACAACCACTAAGTAGAGCATTACAATAGTCAAGTCTTGAGGTCACAAATGCATGAATAAGCTTTTCTGCGTCAGCAACACATAAAATATTTCTTAATTTGGCAGTGTTTCTAAGCTGGAAGAAGGCTGTTTTTGTGATATTCCCACATAGCAGACAGACTCGGCCTGGATGCGGCCTCAGAATGGCACTGCTGGCGCACTGCCGGCAGTGGCATGCAACAAGTCAGCCGAGTGTGGGCCATGTGCGGCAGTGATGGTACTGGATCCTGGATGGTACTGGACAAACTGCAAGACTTTGAAAAGGTAAAACTGATGTTGTGAAAGACGAATAGAAAACAGCAGATCATGACAAAACCTTCAATTTACTGATTCACATGTGTGACTTTAAATTCAAACTCCACACTCTGTCACAGGTGCTCAGTTTATTTTAATGAAATGATAGTAGTCAGTCTTTCAGGGAACATAACAGAAGTCAGTGTAATGAACTGTAGACCAACATCTGAGCTCTTGATATCTTCAGCTGGGTCTCACAGAAAAATCAAACAATTCGTACCCATTACAAATCCATTCACTCACAAACTCATGTTGCAATAATATTCACATTATTGTATGACAACACAACAATTCTCTGTGTAAAATATTCCACCTGAATAAAATATCCAATCAGTGTGTATGGAACAAAACTGAACAACTAGTTGTTGATGACATCACGGTACACACATGGGACATCTGGTAACATAAGCTTCTAATAGTTTGAATTCCAATAGTTCCTGCAGTCACATATTGTTTTTCAGCGGCGATGTTAACAGATTAGAACATTTATACACAGCACATGTGCTGGAAAAACTTTTGAAACACACAACTGTTGTCAGAAGGTTGTTGGCCAAACAACATTAGCATTTGAAGGATTTATATTATCTTCCTCACCTACAGTGGTACAGGGACAGCATGGCATGCAAAGTAAGTGCACCAGCACACTCTGATAAAGGGAATGTTCAGACACAACCGGAAACAATTAAAGATTAGATTAATACTGTTTTTTACATTCAATCACAGTCAGAAATGATAAGAATTCACCAACACTCTGCAAAAGGCATGTGTTAAGCACAACAGTGACTGCCTGTGTTTATAGCAGCCTGAACATTTAATTACACTGAATAAAAAGTTCAACTTCAAAGATATTTTATTTAATGAACACTTATATAACTTTCAGATCTAGATATAACATACTGTTAACATCATTTATCTCTGTTATAATTTTTCTTCTTATTTCATTACTTACTTTTTGCTTCTTTTTAACAAATAAACCTTTTACTTACATTTATGAGTTCAAGTGTTGTTACAAGTTCCAGGTACAAACAGAAAACCTGACTCAACTCAACTCAACTCAACTTTATTTATATAGCGCTTTTTACAATTTTCATTGTTACAAAGCAGCTGTACATGAGACACATTGAATACAAGTAAAACAACTGAAGGCATATACCTGTAAAACAAGAAAAAAAGGTGAAAACAACAAAGACAGACATACAAATGCTCCACACAGACAATATGCAAACATACATACACACACACATTGACATAGACGCACACACACAGTGAAAGCACACATTTGAGATAAAGGAGAGAGAACCACAGGTCAAATATTAAACGGACTATAAATTCTTAAATGTAATAGTGATTATATCTAATTTCTGAATTCTAAAGCAGCCCCCCCGGCCAGGCAGATAGTGCAAAACAATATGCAAACGGTGGCGAGGAACCCAAAACTCCCATCGAGAAAAAAAACCTCAGGAGAACCCAGGCCCAACCAGGGGATTCCAGTTCCCCTCGGGCAAAAGCTGCTGCCTCTGCACAAGCTCAACAGTGCTTGCACAACAAGGCTAAATAAAATTTCAAAAATATAGATTTAAGATTATCATTAACAATCTAATAGCATTTGAAATGTTGTAGGAAAATCAAAGTTGTCGCGTCCTTTATCCAGCTCTATCCTCTTAGCTCTTGTCAGGTCACCGCTTCCCATTCTCAGCTCTGCCATCAGGTCTACGAGTACTCCAGTACTCGTCTCTCCTTCAATCCAAGAGTCAATCAACCTACTAATTGCAAACCGGAGTAGGAGTGGAGCAAAGAAAGAGAACTCTTTCCCTTTTGCTCACCCATTTGGATCAGCTGGCCGACTTCTTAGGTCATGACATTCGAGTACACCAGCAGTTTTACAGATTTCCAGAAGGTACTCTTCAGATGGCCAAGATGAGTAAACATTTTCTTGCTCTGGAGAAAGGACGTTTGGCTGAATCCAGAGGAAAGAACCTCAATGAAATTGACATTGATCCAGAAGGTACTCTCTCTTTATATTATATTATGTGTATGTCTTTTAGAGATATTTTTATAGTACTTTTATAGAACTTCAACATGGCTGGTTGGAATGCTTGATTCTGATTGGCCAATCGGAATATTAGCAGGTTTGTAACTAATAACACAAGGTAACCTGGATGAGCAAATATTTTTTTACTAGTTTTTTTGAAAAATTAAACATATAAATGTCTTTTAATAACATATATGACATTATATTTACAAATGATTAAACCGAATGGTCTGTTCGTGACATTTGAACGTTGTTTCTTACTTTACTTGTCTCAAATATCTAGCATGAGTAAAAACGTTGACGATCTTGAGATTACTATGGAAAAATTTAACTCTACCTTCTCGGAAACATTAGACACACTTGCTCCTCGGTGTTTAAAGAAGATTAAAAATAGCAGCCCAACACCGTGGTATAATGAATACTGCAACAAACGATTATTTTGATAGTCGACTAATCTAGCGATTATTAGACCGATTGATCGACTAATCGGCTATTATTTCAATGACTAATCAGTACGGTTTTAATGATTACTCAGCTTTTGCAACAATTTAAAACATTGAGTTATAGATCATTTACGTAATGAATAAAATCAATTCAGCTTTTGTAATTTGTTTTAATGAACTTGAACCAAGTGGTTACTCTCTTTTAGTTTGCTGATTCCGTCCAACTCCAATCACACAAATACTCTCTCTCTAGAAACTTTTAAATACAAAGAAAAATAAATAAATCAGGTACATTAAAGGCCAATTTTTTTTAAATGTAAAAAAAATCTCTTGACAGAAGCATTAAGCAGCATTTCTATGACAACAGTTCAATTTAACTCTTTCCGACTGCCTTTTAAAAAAAAGTTGCCATTCTATGCCAACGTTTTTTACATTTTAACCAAACTTTAATGGCTCACACTACATTTTCTGTAAAGAATATTTGGACCAACAATATGTCCAATGAAAGAACAGAGTCTCTGCTTTTAAACAAAGGAAACCGTATTTTTCAATCTTGATTTGATCCTTTTTATCACTCCTTTGATCTGGGTAGGTTTCTTAAAAAATGCATCACTTTGATTACAAGATAATTTTGAGATAATTAGTTTTTTTTTCGTCAAAGATTCCGCACATATACACACAGAACAATCATTAAAAACCGATAAGAAATAAACGTTCTAGGTTCTAGGATTCTGTATTTTCCCCAAAGGTGTGTAACAGCGCCACCTGTTGTACAACAGTATAAACACCGATGGCGTTATAACTCTTTCGGCTGGGAACCGGTTTTTTTTAAATGACGAGATAAATCATCAATCATGTCGGTGAAAGAGTTAATGAAAAAGAGCAAGTACCAGAAGAAAATATTTTAAAAATAAAGTCAAGATACAAGACTCCTATCACTTAACATCCCTCTCTTATAATCATTTTTCTCTCATGTAAAACCTAATAGTGTTATAATAATCAAAACAGGCTTGACTTTTAAACTCGATCAAAGCTTTTTACTTTGCAAAACCAATAATAACATAACTGTAATTATATGATTATTGTTGTTATTATCATTACTGTTATTATTGCATTCTCTCATAAAAAGATTTACCGCTAAATTAGTTAGTTTGGTCTAGATAGAGAACACTCGCCTCTCTCCTGCTCATTCTCCGGGATGTTTCTTTTATAAATGCTCCAGCATGCAGGTTGTGCTGCCGTTAAAGGCAAGTTCCGCCTTGCTTGCATTGCACACAACCGCATTTTTTTGTTTTCAATTTGGTAAATCTTTCCCACACTTTACTTGTTAGCATTCGTTTGAACTCCGCCATAATTCTTGCTGTGTGTCCTTCTACTGCGATAGCATTACGCCTTAGCGCTACAGTGCCGTAGCGGTCAAATTGTGATATTGCAGGCACTCAAATTAAGTCACGTAATCAAACGACTACTCGACAACAAGAATATTTGTCGACAATTTTTTATCGTCGACGTTGTCGACTAATCGTTTCAGCCCTAATGAATACACTCAGGCTATAAAGGAAGCGTCCCGGAAAATGGAGAGCAACTTTAAGAAAACTAATTTAGAGGTATTTTCGTATAGCATGCAAAGATCATCTAAATCAACCACATGCATGTTAGACCCTATACCTACAAAACTACTGAAAGAAATGCTCCCAGAAATTATAGATCCTCTTCTTAGTATTATTAACTCATCTCTGACATTAGGACATGTGCCTAAAGCATTTAAGCTGGCTGTTATAAGGCCTCTTTTTAAAAAAATAAAAACTCAACCCTAAAGAACTAGGGAATTACAGGCCTATATCGAATTTACCTTTTATATCTAAAGTTCTGGAAAAAGTAGTTTCAACTCAATTATGCTCCTTCCTCCAAGGGAATGACATTAATGAAGAATTCCAGTTTGGATTTCGAGCATGTCAGTTCATGCCCAGACCTGGGGCCTGTTGCACAAAACTAGGATAAGGGATTAAGCCAGGATATCTTGGTGATCCTGGCTCAATTGATCCGTAATCCGGTTGCACTAAAGCTGGATAGGGGGCAGGAGGATATGTTACGGTATAAGTTACCATGGAGATTTATTCTGTGGAGCTAGCCTGCTCCAGACCAGGCTAAATTCCAGGATCTATTTAGTCTCATCCCTAATGTCAGTCAGCAGTCACCACAAATGGAAACCAATAGTTATTTCACTGCTCACTATACATTGTTATCACATATAACTAGACCCACTGTCATTATTTAAACGTTTGTGATCATTAATTTCAATCATTTTGGATAAATAATGATTTTTAGATGATGTTGCTATCATTAGATAATTTACAGTTTCGCATAGACTATAAGGCTATATATAAAATGATAGAATATTAGGGCCACAGAGGGAAAAAAAGACAAGTCATAATATTGTAACCAGTTGTTTTAAAGGAGGACAGTTGTTAAAATGACAGATGTGGGGCATTTCGTGAAATTGTACTTCAGTATGGTTTCATAAAGAAAGACATGCTGATGTGCCAGAATATTAAGTATCACATTGTCATAAGTATCAAAACTGTAAAAAGAATATGTAGCTTTTCTGCAGAAAGAACCAGCCTCATAAATTTATGACTTTATCCTTTTTCCTCAGTGTGGCCCTAGTACTCTGTCATATAAACAAATACACATTCCATATGAATATAAAAACACAATGTGTAACATTATATTCCTTTATTGAATAAGGACAAAACAAAGCAGGTAAACCATCAGCTCCTTTCGAAACTGAAGTCACAGTGACTCTACAAGATGGAAAGCACAGAATCAAAGCATATTATACAAAATGATACATACACATTCAAAGGTCTGTATATAACACACCCTGCATGTCTGCACAATAAAATAAATGCAGGACATATCCATACACATCAACTGAACAGACAAATGAATGGATGCAGTAGCCTCCCTGCAGCCTTGTATTACACACAGTATACCGCACAAACATCATAAGAGGCCAAATTCGTAAAAAAATGAACCCAAAAAAACCCAAATTCCTCTGCCACCGCAGGACATATTTAACCCAAATTGAAAGCACACATACTAACTAAAATAATTCAACACATATTGGTCCCTCAGCAGCCGACCACTGTCGTCATCAGGGAAGATTGCCGGATTGTCCCAGTCCATGGCTGGTGGCACTCTGGGGGCCCTCTCCTTCCTCAGGCAGGCCACATTGTGGAGGACAGCACAAGCCACAGTAATATCACATGCCCTAACAGGGCTGACCCTTAATTTGTGAAGGCAGTGAAAGCGTGCCTTCAGGAGGCCAAAGGTCATTTCAACTCTGGCCCTGGTCCTGGCATGGGCATGGTTGTAGGCCTGCTGTGCTTCCTGGGGGTCTGTGAAAGGTGTCAGGAGAAAAGGCTGGCAGCCATACCCCCTGTCTCCCAGCAACACACCAGAGAATTCACCTGTCAACACAAAATCTCATCATTACTACCTCATAAACACAGTGATATTCTTGACACAGCCATGATGGTTATAAATAGGGGTTGTGTGTCTTACCTTGTGATAGGCACTGATAGATTTCAGAGGTCCGAAAGATTTTGGAGTCATGGACTGAGCCAGGCCATTTTGCCACAACATTGCTGATCACACAGTCAGCATTGCAGACCATCTGAAATCATAAGATGAGGAATATTACACCAATCAATGCACATCACTGGCAAGGCAGAGTGTTCGTCAATGGACAATATCAAAAAGTTATGTTCACCTGAACATTAATGCTGTGAAAGGATTTCCTATTCACAAAATCGGCCTCATGGGCACCTGCGGGGGCTTTTATCCTTATGTGCAGTCCACTGCACCAATGACATTGGGGAAACCTGTCACACAAAGTAATGAGTATCCTACTATGTGTTAACAGTTGTCCTGTAATTTGTAGATCCTCTTACCTGCAATCCTATAGAACTCCTCTTTGATGTCACAGAGTCTTCTGTGGCCAGGGAAGGAGATGAAGACATCTGCTAATGCTTTGATAGCCAGACACACACTCCTTATTGTGCGGCAAATTGTGGCCTTGTTCAGCTGTTCTGCATCCCCCACTGAGTACAGGAAGGCTCCACTAGCAAAAAAGCGCAAGGCCACACAAACCATTTGCTCCACACTCAGTGCATGGCTCCGTGCAGTGCGGTGCTTAATCCTGGGACCCAGTAGTCTGCATAGATACCTGATGCCATCTGCAGAAAACCTGTATCTTTCATATAGATGGTCATCAGGGAAGGCCAGTGGGTCCAACCGGTCCCTGAAGACCCTTTCTCGCCTGAAGGCGCTCCTCAGCACAAGTGCTTCTTCATCCACCACATCTCGCAAGAATGGGCATGCCATTGTCAGAGCAGAAAGGAACACACAATTTTGGGCCTTCATATAGGCTAGTGGCCACACCTGGGTGCTGGGGGGGTGGGCAAAAGAGGCCGGTGCCTTACAACGATGACTTGGTTGTACTGATTGCTGGGAAAATAAAAAAAAACCTTAGAAAGATGCCACCGTCCTGTGTGCTCACAATAAGAGCTCATATGTCATGGCTCACTTGACTTTACGAGAATATACCTAATTTTTATTTTGAGCTGTGTCATCTTCTTGGAGCTGGGGAGGAAAGAAAAATAATGATTAATACATTTGTGTTACAGTTAGCATACAGTGTACATTGAAGGCATATCTCACCTCCCTCTCAAGTTTTTTTATTTCAAGGTCCAGTTTCCTAATTGTCCTCTTTTTTCTTCGGACTCCAGTGCAAGATTTTCCATCTGTTTCTTCTTGTACTGAATGTCTATGTCTGCCGGTTCTATTTGGCGCCGGAGGTGGTTGCCATACAACTTTCTGATAGCTTGTGAGCTCTGTGAACACAATACAATTAGCGCAGCTGGAATTTGGCAGGATGTGGTGTCCTTTTATTAATACGCACTATGTTGCCAGGCTGGTTTTCCCACTGTATAGCATCTGGGTCCTGTAAAAGAAATTCGATTTTTTGATTTTGATGAGGACTCCTCACCATTGTAGAGTAAATAGTACTTTCACAGTCTTAACATGATACCTCATGCCTTCTGGAATCCAGAGAGATGGTCTCCTCCTCATCATCGTCTCCATCATGTGCTGTTGCTGCTGCACTGGGGCTTTCACCCTATCACATTTAGTCGGATTCATATTGAAGCTAGTAGACAAGACATGCCAGGCCTACAGTATGCCTTTGATGGAGTACTCACTGGATCAGCATCGTCTGGTGCTTGTGCTGGTGTTTCTAACAGGAACACAGTGCTGCCAGACACTGCAAGGCAATAGGTAAACCAAAGTCAGACAGTCCAAATTGATTCAATATGAATGTGGTTGTATCCCATGTAGAGATGGAAGGACATACCTTGAATGAAGCGGGTGGCATCTTGGGAGGAACCTATGCTCGTCTCTTTCCCCTCTAAGACGGGCCTGCCTTTATTTAGCTCCAAGGCCATGTCCTCTGCTGGGGTAAGGTCAGCCTTTGGTGACCCACCACCCGTGCCTTGTCTGTGGGTATTCTTTTTCACTGCTAAAACAGTACAGACAATGTGTGAGCAGGCACCTTCTGGGTACAATATATGCTTGTGCTTTGTTAAATCTTAGTCAGGGACCATACAATTGTGCAGAATGTACTTGTATTTGATTTTGACCTGCTGCCATGTCCGTTTTGGCCCGTTCATGTTTATTCTACATCGCACGCACGCGCACGCGCACGCACACGCACACACACACACGAACATTTAATGGAGTCACACTGCAAAAAATCACTTGGTATTTTTGTATTGTTTTCAGTAAAAATATCAAAAAAAAAAAACGGTCAATATAATAAGAAAAATTCTCTTGAAATAAGTTTACTTTTTCCATAAACACTTAATTTTAGAAAAGTTCTATTGTTTCACTGGCAGATTTTTTTGCTTATTTTCCTAGGTAATTTTGCTCAAGAAAATATTTAAGATATTTTTTTTTTAACTGAAAACAAGACAAAAATACTAAGTAAGAAAGACATTTTTGCAGTGCAGTGAGCAACCGACCTTGGGTCCTTTGAAAGGCGCTATATAAATTAAAGTGATTATTATTATAGCTCATCTATTTATTCAATTTTATTTTATTTTATTTTATATAGCACTTTTCACAATTGTTTCATTCTGTCAAAGCAGCTTTACATTAATAAAAGCAGAAGAAACACAAAAAAAAAACGGTGGACAACATAAGAAAAAGAGTACAACGGCTAAGATTAAACCGTACTAAGCGTAGTAACGTTAAATAATAATGTAAGGCTTTAATAATAATTTATCATAGCTTTATACAGTGTGATGGAGTTACTTTACACAATTTCACTCATATCTGCAGTGCATTTTCTATTAAAAATTTAACCGTTTCATAATTACAGTACAACTGCGTTTTTGGAGATGTGAATTAAATATTTGAATGGTAATTGTGATGTTTCAGCGGAGCGGTGAGTGTGTAATTGTGCACTACTTCCGCATTCAGGCGGTCTGCAATACTTTGCCCCGCTTCTTCTCTTTGCTTTATCACTGTGGCGGTGTTGCCTTTCTTCTTAATTATATCTTTTACCTCCTTGTATGCCTCCATGAGGATTTGTGCTTCCGACGGGGAAAAGTACGCGGCTCTAGTTGCCATGGTAAATCAGTTAATCTGTGATCTGTGGCGGGGTCTATTTGAGTGAGCCGTGAGCGCGCACCTATCCAGGATTGGTTTCACCTGGCTTAATGAATCCGTGTCTGCTCATCCTGGCTTGGTCTTTGTGCAACCAATTAAGCCTGGACGCACATGTTTTGGCTTCATTGAGCTCAGCTGAGTCATTTATCCCGGATGTCTTAATTCTACTTTTGTGAAACAGGCCTCTGATGGCAGAGCTGAGAATGGGAAGCGGTGACCTGACAAGAGCTGAGAGGACAGAGCTGGATAAAGGACTCGACAACTTGACACGATTTTCCTACAACATTTCAAATGCTATTAGATTGTTAATGATAATCTTAAATCTATAATTGACCTTATTAAGTTTATTTATTTTTTATTTAGCCTTGTTGTGCAAGCACTGTTGAGCTCGTGCAGAGGCCGCAGCTTTTGCCAGATTATTACAATATAGTAATATTAAGAATATATAGTCTGTTTAATATTTGACCTGTGGTTCTCTCTCCTTTATCTCAAATGTGTGCTTTCACTGTGCGTGTGTGCCAGTGTGTTTGTGTGTGTGTGCGAGTGTGTTTGTGTGTGTGTGTGTATGTCTATGTCAATGTGTGTGTGTAAGTATGTATGCATATTGTGTGTGTGGAGCATTTGTATGTCTGTCTTTGTTGTTTTGACCTTTTTCTTGTTTTAACAGGTATATGCCTTTAGTTGTTTTTCTTGTATTGAATGTGTCTCATGTACAGCTGCTTTGTAACAATGGAAATTGTAAAAAGGTTATATAAATAAAGTTGAGTTAAAACCGAAAGTAAACGTTTTTTCCTCGTGTACATTTTGAAATGCTGAGATAATGTTAAGAGCACATTTGTGTCTCATAATAGCACTATTGAGTACACTTAGATGTTAAGTTTATCTTAACAAGTACTAAATTCTGCTTTTTACTATATTAAGCACAAATTTAGTTTGCGAAAATAGAGCACTTTTAGAACATTATACGCAAATGTACTTAAGCAATGTGTATTTTAGTTCACTTTTTTCACTTGGGTTAATACATTTTGAATATTATTTCAATATATAACTATTATACTTAAAATTAATCATAAGTATATTTAAACTAGTGGTGGGCCGTTAACGGCGTTAACGCAGTGAGACTCTTATCGCGCGATAAAAAAAATGTCGCCGTTAATCTATTCTCAAAGTCTGGTTGGGAGCTGGGTCTATACTACGCAAGCTATGATGACTTTCACCTTGATATTTTAGCACGGATGTATACCAGCTTAACTGCAGTGTAGGGGGCGAGAACAGGAGTTTTCAACTCGCGTGATTCGCGCCGCCTCATCATCTCATAACCAGGGATCAGTTCGGGACTCTGGATAAGAGATAAAAGCCCGCCCACACTAACAATTGATTGGTTGACTTACCGAAACAGGCCAATCAGGACGCTCTCTGTATTACATGAGCTTCATGAGGCACACACGCAGACTAGCACACGCACGCACACGCAAGGTTCCTCGCTCCCTCTCCCTTTCTGCCGTGCGCGCGCTACATGTGTTGAAGCACAGTCTCTGTCTCGCATGCGCGCGCTTGATCACTCGCTCTAGATTCCGGGATATTTTAACTCATTTGCGGGCATCAGGGAGCCGCTATCAATATGCGGGAGACTCCCGGAACTTCCGGGAGATTAGGGATGTCTGCGTGCTAACATGGATGCAGCTATGAAGCCGCCGGGTTTGCTTCGGGGAAAATTTATTTTTAAGAAGCTTCCCAATGGAAACCTCGAGAAGACTAAGGTTGTTTGCACCTTGTGCAATGTGGAATTGGTTTACTGTACGAAATTGGTTTACATACAGTTGGTTTAAAAAAAAAACTTTCTATCAACAGGTAGTGGTCTAGCTTTAGTTGAAACCAGTAACTTTGTATTGAGATCTAATGTATTATGGCTCCTGTGTGACATGTCGCTTGTTGCTCCCTAACTCTTTGTAAGACGCTTTGGATAAAAGCGTCTGCTAAATGACTAAATGTAAATGTACTGTAGGAGCTCTTCCAGTCTCAAGTACCACCTAAACGCAAAGCATCCCTTCGCTAATGCGGAAGTAAACACAAGTACATCTTATTGAACATAATTTAATTTTCATCACAAATGATCATAGTAGAACAGCTTTCTCAAGCAGTTTGTGATGCATTTTTGAAACAGGAGATGAGCCCCTGGTCTAATGCGCCGCCTGGCTTGAGAAACCTGTTCTCAAAGACTTACTTTTAGTCATTATTTGGGTAGCACACATATTATGAATGCCTTCGGCAGAATTCAAATGAGCCATTTTAATCTAGATTAATTCCAAGATTAATCTAGATTAAAAAAATTAATCTATGCCCACCACTAATTTAAACATGTTTGAAGTGTACTTCAAGTTATAACTAAATACATGTTTGAAATGCAGAAATAGTGTGTTAAAAGTACATTTTAGTTCAACTTCATGGTTTCTTAAAATAGCACAGTTGAGGACACTTTGATGATCTTAAGTTTATCTTAACAACTACTTAATAATGCTTATTAGTATATTAAGTACAAAATAAGTGTGCGAAAATAGAGCAATTTTAGTACATTAATTTTAAGTAGAATTAGTACACTACCATATAGTGTATTTTAGTTTTAGTATTTCATTTTTTGGTCACCTGGGTATCCTCATTCTCTTTACAGTCGTTCTGAACCTGTTTTAAGTTTATTGTACATTTAAAATAATGTAGTCAGTTATTTACCACAAGGTCTACTTCATACATTAATATCTTAACCTTAAATTATTCATTATTGACACAGAGATGGCAGTGATGACAAAGTTACAAACCGTAAAATCTTTCATGTCTTATGTTATCTTGTATATGTGATGTGTTAAAAAGATATGATTGCTTTAAAAAAACACCTACTTATTTTTGCATACATGTAGTTTATGTGCAGCCCACTAGAGGGCGCTGTGTGAATGTAAGGCTAGCAGAAAAAGCAAAACTGCCGAATCTTAATTAAAGCCTAAGTGAGTTAACCAGGCATCCGTCTCTGTGTTTCTTTGTTATATAAAAAGAACCAAGACATAACAGGACTATCCACTGATTTCAAATGATGCAAAATATGCATATGAATATATTTGTTCTTGTAAGAACATGGTATTTGTCACAGTTTATAGGTGAGCTTTGAGGTGCTCTGAGCTTAGTGGGAGAGAAAGAGGAGAGGGGAAGAAGAGAACAGATGTGAAAGTGTGTGAGTTTGTCATCGTCAGTCATTGTTTATGCTGTCTGAGACGGAGATGCAACTCTGTGGGAAGTTCATTGTATTGGGTGAAGCTCTGTGTTTTTCAGGATGTGGTGCCCTTTTGTTGTGGACACATTGGCACCGGCATCACACAACATCAACAAATATTGTGATAAATCTCTTTATTTGTTACTTTTTTTATTATGAGAGCTCCCAGGGGATAAAACAACCAATGTAACAACCATTTGAAGTGCAGTCAGAAATGTTTAAAACACGTTATAAAAAAAAAATTCTTAGCACTATTCATAAACAAATATTTCACACCCATAAAAGCAAATCTTTATAAGCCAAACTTGAAGGTAACACAATAAAAACCTTCGCTCATACTGAATATACTGTAAGCTAAAACTATTATTCCCTTCACAATCTACTGTCACACAACCACTGAAAACGTGTATACATGAGATATTCTAAATCAATACAGATATAAGATGTCAATATATCTAAGGTCAAATTTTCAATAAAAGTAAATGATCATCTAAAACAAACAAACCATATACCATGAGTAATGAAGACTATATAAATGAATCAAAACATGTGTCGATTAATACCATAATATGGATATATGATTATGCAAATGTATATGAATAAAGAAAAGAATAAAAAGAACGACAATAAATGGATTATAACATAAGTTTGTGTGATCTTTAAAAGCGATCCCAAATAAACGGTTCTGATTTCTTGGCATGAGCTGTACCAACAAAAACCCCTAAGATAGATACCTAACTTTGCATTTCAACAAGCATGAATCAAACATAGTTTCTAAAAAAACTCCCAAAAATGGCACAATGCTCTGTGGTTTCCCAAACTATATCAAGCATTCAGGATTTAAACGCTACGGTTATGTCTGGAAACATTTTCTTAAATTGCAACACTGTTGGGGATTTGGTCTGGGGACAAATAACAATAACTCATTGTTAATCCTTCGTTTCGGCGTTTGATGCTGGCGGTCACCTCATCTAGTTCCTTTTTGAAAGTCTCAATGGCTTGCTTCACTGGTTGCTCGGTGAAGTGCTTATCTGGAAACATGCCTAAATTCCGCTGGGGAAAAATGTAAAGATCAAAATTGGTAAACTGGTCCTTTATTTGAGCTCTGGAAAGTGCTTTTGCAATGGGACACCTGTTGAGATGTAGATGGATTAAAATTATTTAACACACTGTTGTTTCATTTTCACTTTTAATTTTTATTATTATTATTATTATTAGGGGCCCAAAGGGGCGGAGACCCGTATTGTATTCCGTTAGTTTTCTTATTATTATTATTCCGCCATGGAAGTATATGGCAGCCCATAGAACCATACGTAGGAAAGTTATGAAATTGTGCACACAGATACCCCTAACATTATCCAGACCAAATTTAGAGTTTCTATCTCAATCCCTTTAGTGCCACTAACAGTCCAAAATGTCACGTTCATTTTTGCCCATAACTTCTGAACAGTGCGCCGTGGAAACAAAATTGAATTTTTTATCTGAATCCTGATGCACCATATGGCTTCATTTTCCGTCCAAAAAATTTCCCACCATTTTGAATTATTCGATTTGTACGAAAAGTTTGTCCCAAAATAAAAAATTGGCCTTGTTAGATGCGGGGTGTCATGCCGAGTTGAACGATATCCAGTTTTCTCATGTCGGCCATATTGGGTGTCGGCCATATTGACTAATGTAGCAAAATGATGTATTTTACGGACGCAAAAAGTTTGGCTCGTGTTCTTTTTTTGGTTTTCTGAGTGTATGCGTATAACTTCTAAACTAATTGAGAAATCTTAAACAAATTTTGCACGTTGATTTAAAGGCAGTCTGACAATACACAAACAATTTTGGGTTGGGCCACGACACCTAGTGTCCTCATAATTTAACAAAACGTTACATAGGTTCTGATTGACTTCAAAATTGACACTGCAAAACTTTGTGTATTGGCTTGGTACATATCACCATTGGCAGATCTTGTTCGCCCATATAAATTTGGTGACAGCCCTAACAAAGTTCAAAAGTTATAAGCCATTTTCTTGTGTTCTAACATCTTTTACCTGTGTTTTAAAAACTTAAAATGTGATCATCTGACATCCAAAATATTTTTCCTTAGGCTGTCACTGTGGGCATCGCCCATTTGGAATTTTGTCATAAAATGCAGTATTTTAGAAACAAAAAGGCCGATTGCTACGAAACTTGGCAGGGTTCATCAAGGTCATGTTGTGAGTGGACCTGTAAAATTATAGGCCAGTGGCCCCTAGTGGTTAAGAGATATTCTGATATATATTAAAATGCTTGTAACATATGAGGAAATCGATTATTAGATTCACATAAGTATATTTGTTGGCTCAAGCCGAGTTCATTGATATCAAAGTAGTCATAATCCACCATACTTCCTGTCTGCCATATTGAATTATTTATAAAAAAAATGATACTTTTGAGCTCCTTCTACAAGAGCTGTCTTGTTTTTCTTAACTTTGAATATAGCTTCTAGAGACACCCCTAAATAAAATTTAATAAAGCTTTTTTTTATTGATCAAATGGTTCTCATAAACAGCCTCAAAAAAATCAAGAAGTGCACACGGGTCATGTGCACAAGGGTCATGTGGCTGTATCTTCACATAACTTTTGTGTATTGACACAAAACGTGGTATGTATCATCACTGGCACATCTTGTTCCCCTCACTTAAGTTTGGCACATAGTGGTAGTATTGTACAGTATTGTGTTTGTTTCATTGGATTGGATGATTGGTCTGTCCGTCATTTAAAATTTTGTCATAAACCATAATATCTTTTGAGGCCTATGATTTGTCGGCACCAGTTTTAAGACAGCGCCATCCAGCGTTCATGAGATATGATGCTTTTAATATAATTGCTCTTGAACGCTTTGTCTGAAAGTCGTTATCTGACGATGATTACTTCTCCTGGTCTGTGCGGATTCCATTGATGCCTCGTTTGTAATTTTTTAACATTCGGTTCATAACTTATTGTAAAGCATGTGAAAAAAGTTTAACACAACTGAAATATTGATGATTGGCTCTGCTACCTCTATCAAAAGGATGGACCTGTCCTTTGACATTGACGGGGTTCATGTTAAAGGTGCCATAGAATGAAAGGCATAGATGAATAATAAGAGGTCTGTACATGGAAATGAAATATGGTGGGCCTTAAACACCATTGTTTCCCCCTTCATATGTTAATTGTGTGCATGCAAAAGACCAATGAAAAACAGACCAATATAAACATAACACTGACTGTGTGATGTTGATACTGATAGGGGGCAATTCCGACTATATTACCATTAGAACGCCTGCCGCAAGCAGTAAGCAGTGATCTTATCCACTTTTTCTATTTCACGTCTGACAGTAGGGATCTGTTTGCTGTGTGAGCTAGTGGCATGAGCCTCGCAGCAAAACAGCCAATCAGAGCAGAACTCAACACTTATATTCATGACCCTTCCAAATAAACTAATAACAGACCTTTTCATTCCAGGCACAAATCCTAGGGTTGAGAATGGACATGTTAAACCATTGCCCACATTCCTTCTATGTAAATATCAGAGAACAATATAACATATTGTTTCAATTAATTCTTTGGCACTTTTAAGGCTGCTTCAATCTGTTTGTAATCTTGGTGTCTCATTTGACTCATCTCTATCTTTTGCCTCTCATAATTGTAGGTGGTAGGTTATTTAGGTTTCCTGTAGCTCAGTGGTAACAGCAAGGTTGTGGGTTCGATCCCAGGGGATTGCAAATACCTGTGTAAAATGTATAGGATAAAGCAATGTTAGTCGCTTTGGATACAAGCATCTGCCAAAATGGATTAATGTAGAGTTAATGCTTCTAAATTATGGAATTCGCTACCTCTTATACTTTGTAATATATCATCTTTGCCTTCCTTCAAGACTCAGCTAAAAATGTATCTGTTCAATATGTTTTTTGGATAAAATGGCTATATGCAGTTTAAACACTCCCAAAAAACTCCAGGACACGGGTGATTCATTTCCATGAAGTTTACTGAGATTATTGTGCAAAGAGGAGAAAAGAAAAGAGATCGCTCTAGAAACCGAAGACTGAGAGCACTCGCAGTCTGCTGCTACTGCTGCCGCTTGCGTGAAAGACTTCCTGATACAACACGTGAGCCGGTAGCACATGACTATAGTAACAGAGGCAGGCAGATCGCGCTATACTAGTAAATCAAGAGAAAATACACATGTTAATTGTCAGGGAACACAACAGATGTGGATGTGCAAAGGTATTGTTTAACACTATATGAAGTGACCTGACCTTGAGCTATGGAATTGCACTATATAAATAAAACTTATTCTACATCTTCAAACAACTACTCCCCTAAGGAGCAATTGCAATGATCTTCTACCGCATACATTTTAATATGATCAATCAATCAATAACAAAGCTTCTCTGCCTCTTTTTAAATAAGCAGAACCAAATCTGCTATCAACTGCATTCAAATATACAGTATAGACAGGCAGCATTTTAAGGCTATTTGAACACATTATATTTGTAAACACATTTGATACTATTCCACAGAATTCTCCAGAGTTTTTCGCAAATTTTATGCAGAATTAACATGAAAAGTCCAACAACTTAAAAAAAGGTTTTTTGAGCAAAACCTATGAGAGGGAAGATATACATAAGGATAACTAAAAATAAGTCATTTAAATATGTAAGTTCATGTTATGTGGCTTTTAACGAAAAAAAATTGACGCCTGCGTTTTTCCTCTACAGGAAAATATTGATTATTGACTATCTATTGAATTTTGTTTTGGTCTGGAGCTCTGATTTATAACCTGAGGCCTGTTGCACAAAAGTAGAATTAAGACATCCGGGATAAATGACTCAGCTGAGCTCAATGAAGCCAAAACATGTGCGTCCAGGCTTAATTGGTTGCACAAAGACCAAGCCAGGATGAGCAGACACGGATTCATTAAGCCAGGTGAAACCAATCCTGGATAGGTGCGCGCTCACGGCTCACTCAAATAGACCCCGCCACAGATCACAGATTAACTGATTTACCATGGCAACTAGAGCCGCGTACTTTTCCCCGTCGGAAGCACAAATCCTCATGGAGGCATACGAGGAGGTTAAAGATATAATTAAGAAGAAAGGCAACACCGCCACAGTGATAAAGCAAAGAGAAGAAGCGGGGCAAAGTATTGCAGACCGTCTGAATGCGGAAGTAGTGCACAATTACACACTCACCGCTCCGCTGAAACATCACAATTACAATTCAAATATTTAATTGACATCTCCAAAAACGCAGTTGTACTGTAATTATGAAACGGTTAAATGTTTAATTGAAATGCACTGCAGATATGAGTGAAATTGTGTAAAGCAACTCCATCACACTGTATAAAGCTATGATAAATTATTATTAAAGCCTTACATTATTATTTAACGTTACTTCGCTCAGTACGGTTTAATCTTAGCCGTTGTACTCTGCTTCTCATGTTGTCCACCGTTTTTTTTTGTGTTTCTCCTGCTATTATTAATGTAAAGGTGCTTTGACAGAATGAAACAATTGTGAAAAGTGCTATATAAATAAAATTTAATTAAATAAATAGATGAGCTATAATAATAATCACTTTAATTTATATAGCGCCTTTCAAAGGACCCAAGGTCGGTTGCTCACTGCACTGCAAAAATGTCTTTCTTACTTAGTACTTTTGTCTTGTTTTCAGTTAAAAAAAAAATATCTTAAATATTAGAGTGCCACCAGCCATGGACTGGGACAATCCGGCAATCTTCCCTGATGACGACAGTGGTCGGCTGCTGAGGGACCAATATGTGTTGAATTATTTTAGTTAGTATGTGTACTTTCAATTTGGGTTAAATATGTCCTGCGGTGGCAGAGGAATTTGGGTTTTTTTGGGTTCATTTTTTTACGAATTTGGCCTCTTATGATGTTTGTGCGGTATACTGTGTGTAATACAAGGCTGCAGGGAGGCTACTGCATCCATTCATTTGTCTGTTCAGTTGATGTGTATGGATTTGTCCTGCATTTATTTTAGTGTGCAGACATGCAGAGTGTGTTATATACAGACCTTTGAATGTGTATGTATCATTTTGTATAAGATGCTTTGATTCTGTGCTTTCCATCTTGTAGAGTCACTGTGACTTCAGTTTCGAAAGGAGCTGATGGTTTACCTGCTTTGTTTTGTCCTTATTCAATAAAGGAATATAATGTTACACATTGTGTTTTTATATTCATATGGAATGTGTATTTGTTTATATGACAGAGTACTAGGGCCACACTGAGGAAAAAGGATAAAGTCATAAATTTATGAGGCTGGTTCTTTCTGCAGAAAAGCTACATATTCTTTTTACAGTTTTGATACTTATGACAATGTGATACTTAATATTCTGGCACATCAGCATGTCTTTCTTTATGAAACCATACTGAAGTACAATTTCACGAAATGCCCCACATCTGTCATTTTAACAACTGTCCTCCTTTAAAACAACTGGTTACAATATTATGACTTGTCTTTTTTTCCCTCTGTGGCCCTAATATTCTATCATTTTATATATAGCCTTATAGTCTATGCGAAACTGTAAATTATCTAATGATAGCAACATCATCTAAAAATCATTATTTATCCAAAATGATTGAAATTAATGATCACAAACGTTTAAATAATGACAGTGGGTCTAGTTATATGTGATAACAATGTATAGTGAGCAGTGAAATAACTATTGGTTTCCATTTGTGGTGACTGCTGACTGACATTAGGGATGAGACTAAATAGATCCTGGAATTTAGCCTGGTCTGGAGCAGGCTAGCTCCACAGAATAAATCTCCATGGTAACTTATACCGTAACATATCCTCCTGCCCCCTATCCAGCTTTAGTGCAACCGGATTACGGATCAATTGAGCCAGGATCACCAAGATATCCTGGCTTAATCCCTTATCCTAGTTTTGTGCAAAAGGCCCCTGGTTACGATCCACCAGCGTAAAATAAGAATACTTGTTATGTTTCTCCCGGTCTTAAGATTTTGTACAGGAGTGTATATATTTTAGGGATGACCCGGTAGTAAGTGATGCCAGTGTTACACAAATGAAGTTACTTGCCCACCGTCCCACCAACGTTTGCAGTTTTAATAAATAAAATAAAATTCCGTTGAATAATGAACGCAACAGTTTGTGATGCGCATCTGCTTGCTTCAGTATGAGCCTCGGGTACAATATAAATATAATTATTTTTTTAATAGACCTTCTGTTTAGTGTAGTCAAGTTTGTTACCGTACTATTTTATTGTTGAGTTTCATAAAAAAAAAGAATACTTATTGTGTGGTTCATTATTTAGTAAGGGAGAAAAGGTGTCTTTCCTTCGAGTTAAAATGCGGATATACCCGTCCTATGTGTTTTGCTCTGTGTTTGTCAGGTTCTGTTTTATGGTTGTTGTGTGTTTTACTGAGAATAATAATGAACAAACATTTTAAGAATTTGTTTAAGTCAAGAAAAAGAAAAGATTTAAAGTAACGTTTAGGATCAAATAAGGGGCACAGATACTGAACGTCATTGTCAAATTGTGTTATGGGAAACATCAGAGTTGTCACACAAATCCTCTCGAGCATATCCCTAATGCAGCGAGAATCTATGCTGTGCCTCCGATCTGTCTTATATTAAACACTCGGTTTAATTCATATCTGTTTTGTTTAAAATGTTCTATATGTTTAATAGCCTCTCTCCAGTTTGGCGTGCAGTAATTATTCATGTTGTCAAAAAACTTCTGTTTAATATAATAGAGTGTGGAACTGTTTAGTATTTTACTGAGATTAATAATGAACCCACATTCAGGCGATTGCTGCCCTGAAATGCAACTAATTCAAAAGTGAAATAAAATGTGAACGTGCAAAGTTCAAAAGGATATGAAGTTAAGATCATGTTCCATAAAGATATTTTGTAAATTTCCTACCATAAATATGTATATCTGTCACTGCTGCCAGTTTGGTGTCCATGTAAAGCTTTCTGGTTCATCAACTCTCCACAATGTCATTACAGCGGTAACCCAATAGAGACCGATCATGTATTTTCATTCATTAGTCATATGTGTTGTCAAGGACTTGGACTTAAATATTTTTACACCCTCAGATTTTCAAATAGTTATATTTAGTTGTTAAAATAGTTAAATAGTTGGCTACCCATTAAGTATCGTATTGATTTTAAAATTCTTTTAATTACTTACAAAGCCCTGAACGGTTTAGCACCTACTTACTTAACCGAGCTTTTATCACGTTACAACCCATCACGCTCCCTAAGATCTCAAAACTTAGGACTTTTGACAACACATAGAATAACAAAATCCACCAAAGGGGGACGAGTTTTCTCATACGTAGCACCTAAACTCTGGAATAGCCTTCCTGATACTATTCGAGGGTCAGACACACTCTCCCAATTTAAATCTAGATTAAAGACACATCTTTTCAGCCAAGCTTTCACTTAATGCATAGTTAATGAACAGCAGCTACGCTAATTATCCTCTTTATTCTCTTTCCGCCTCTGCCTCGGGATGCCCATCCCGAGGTAGGAAGAAGTTCCACCATGTCCAGACGACCGACAGATGCCCATCCCCAATTTGAGATCACGCCAGCTACAGCTGCAGACTGACTGACCATCCCAGCTCCATCTAAGGCAATTCCACCACCAGCCATAAGAAATATGACCATCGGACCATCCCAGCTCAGACCACTACATCCCCAACCAAGAGCAAAGACGGACTATTTGGCTTATTAATGCTGAAGTTACAACATTTGGTATTAAATGCTAAACTTAAATCACATGTCACCAGTTTGAGTGCAGCTATGACACGTCAGAGGGGATCTGGCCCTCCCGGCTGAGCCTGGTTTCTCCCGAGGTTTTTTTCTCCATTAATCAATCATTGGAGTTTGGGTTCCTCGCCACAGCAGGGCAGTGTTGGCCTGCTCACCGGGAGACTGCATTCATTCATTTATTTATTTATTTAGAAATTAGCTATTATTTATTAGTATGATCTTACTCGTTGTATGAATACCATGCACTGTGCTGTGTTTTTCTGTTTTTCCTGTTTGCCTCTGTAAAGCTGCTTTGAAACAATACACATTGTGAAAAGCGCTATATAAATAAACTTGAATTGAATTGAATTGAATTATATCTCAGTCAAATATTGTCCTGTCCAACAAACCATACGTCAATGATGTGGATTTCGGTTTTTTTTGGTACGCCGATTCCATCCGACCTCGGAACGCTCCCGCCCCCCAATAGGGGCAAGTGCGCCGAGCTCGGAAACGGCCGAACCCAGAACTCACCCCCCGGAGTTCTGCTATCGACAAGAACTCAAGTGGAGGAGCCGGGGAGGTGGTGGGATGTGTAATCCTGTAGAGATGGCTTCAGGTAAGAATCTTGGTCTACTTAAGGGCTGGTTCGCTTGAACTGATAGGTTGGAGTCTATGATTGCTGATTGCGAACCAGCCGGTCTTAATTATATGCTCTGGCTTCTCCCGAACTTTGTTAATCTATAGTCATCCATTAACATCATTTGTAGAGTGTAGCAAGCAAACAATCTATATCAATAAGTAGAATTTTAAATGTATCTGAGCTAACATGCATTTTAAAAACGATCTTCAGCCTTTTAACTCGTACCTTGATGCTGTGTACCCTCAGTTAGTGACAGGTTCATTCTTTTTCAAGAGATTTAGACAAGGCTACTGCCATGTCCAATACAATTTCAAGTGGATATACATATCAGATGTCAAACCTCATTGTTCTGGAACTGAGTGAGGGCCCAAACTGTCCCTAGAACCTGAAAGCTACAATCACGGTGAGGCAAAGTATTCATGATATGTTTCAGATCCACTTTGTCCTTCTCTTCGGGAGGCGCCGTGCGCATGGTGGAAGGACTGTTGGGAATGAAGCCATACCACTCAAACTGGAACACATAAGATTATCTTTTAGATATCATGCAGAATTTTGCCCAGCACTTTCGAATGCTCTTGCAAATGATCTTAAAAGTGTGTTATCTCACCTGTCCAAAGTTGACTGCGGCATGCTGTGCTGAAGCATTGAATATTATTGCAGTGAGGTACTCGACTAGCTCCTCACGAGTTTTCAGAGAGCGTGGAAACTCTGCAAACAGTGCCAATTAGCTTTTATCTTGTGTACAAATAAAGTTGTTTTGATGCACATAAACATGCATATAGAACATAGAAGAAAAGTCATGCTAATACAGACAAAAGTACACTGACATTCTGCTAAAGCTGAACCTGTACTCACTTTTACCCTCGGTGTCCTTCATGCCACTGAGGAAGATCTCCATCCCAAAGTTAACGTTCTTAACAAAATGTTGAGTCGCCACATCGGCTTTAACCTTCTCATCGCTGTCATAGTAGATCTTGATAACCTGGTCAACAAAACTACAGGAAGATCCATAAGATGACGCATCAAGATAGAAAGAAAAAAACCTCCAGATGCCAAACATGTTCATTGGGCAAATTTTTACTTTCTCACTAGTAGTACATAATCTGAACTGTTGTTACCCTTCCACCTACCTGTATATGGCCTCCCAGATCTTCATGCCATCATCTCTATAGTAGTAATTGGGAGTGTTTTCCATTCCTCGCTCTTCTATGGCCTCAGGGAAACACAGGGACTTGAAGGTAAAAGTCTCCATGGCCCTTCTCATCAATTCATCAATCCCATCAGCACTAATGCTACTTATCTGGATACAGAAAGTTCAGTCAATATTTTGTCTAAATATTTTCAGATATGAACTAGGTCATAAACACATGTTTAGCATACTGAAGAACCCATCTTTGAGATCGAGTTTTATTCAGGCTGTTATTGGGTCTGCAGATACAGTCGTTGTTTCGTTCTTAACGCCATTCCAGCATCTAACACCCGTTTCATACTGCACGCGTGAGCAGCGCATAGGCAGAGTGTCAACAGAATGTGCCTATTGGCCTTTCATACCAGCAGCGTATGTAGCGTGCACCGCACTGCCTGCCCTGATAGCACACACACATCTGGCTTACGTCTATTTGACATCTGCATTTACATCTGCAAGACATCTACAATACATAGTTTGCTCCTCTGCAATACGTCTCGGATATGTCTGCTGTCAGACGTCATATAGACATCTAGAAGATGTCTGTAAGATGTTTATGATTTGGAATGGATGTAAAGGGGAACAAAGCATGACTCATAGCAATGAACACAAAAATATACCAGACAAACATAACCCTTTAGCCAACTTTCTTATGATAATATTCCAAAAAATCATGAAAAACAACGTCAGACAAGCAAATCACGTGGTCTCGCAAATTCGCCACTTCGGGTTTGATATGCTTGATATGCTTTGATATGTAAATTGCCACCGAATTGAGGACGGAACAAAACTTTGCCTGAGCCGTAACGTGCTACACACTCGTGAGTGTAAAAGAGGGGTTACTGTTACCACAGTAGAACATTGCAATTTCTCATTATGTTTTTTACATACATCAATGGGCAAAATTTCTCTAAGAACTTAATCAAAGCGCCTTTAAGTAGATTGCATAACTATGATTTGTTATATCCGCTTGTTAAATGCTCTTTTAGATGTACGTATTACAAGTTATAAATAAAAAGCCATCATGGTTTGAAGGATACAAAGTCACTAATGGGTTGACTCATAGGACAGAGTGAATGACTTGTGATGCGATCGCTTTTCTCTCACACATACCCAACGTCTATGTAGTTTTATCTGTTTTTTCAGAAGGTGATGATGACAGTGGGTTTCAGACAGTACACTGACAGCGTAATGCGATCATTTTTCACTCTTTCAATACAAGCATAAGATTTAAAGGGGTGATTTCATGAAAAACAGACTTTTTCCATGTTTAAATGCTAAAATCCAGTCTCTTGTGCATCTGCCAACTCAGAAAACGTGAAAAAAGACAACTCATTCACTTTTTTTATGTGAGTATCTCTTCAAGCCTTCGAGAAAACGAGCGCTTCAGAAATCGCTCTCTTAATGACGGAAAATGACGTTCTTATTAACAAAATTTCTCAAAAAATATGAATATGTTTTAAATGCGATAATTTGCAGTCATTTAAAAGAAATGCTTGCGTGGCGGCGGTAGAGGACGGTCTATTTCTTAAAGCAGAAATGGAGGCAAAATAGATCCGAGAGAAATGTAAAAGGGAGAATTAAAAACAAAACAAAAGGTTATAAAGAAAAGTACCACGTGGGAGCGTTTTAGCAAAGTCGTTAACAAGGATGAATCAAGTGCTGTGTATGCAACGACTGTGAGGCACTGTATGCATATGAAAGCCATGAGACGGGTACATCTATAATATGGTACATTAAGTGTGTGCTAAATCGAAAGATTAGATTTAAGCATTCACAGACAAAGACAGTGCTAGAAAATTTACTGAGTAATTAAAGTGACGAAATTCCGTCACAACAAACAGCGCTCACGTTGTGCGTGTATGTTGCCTAAAGTCCACGGATTGCGCACCTGCCAGTCTCAGCTGAATAACGTGGATTTAAGCGTTTGTCGTCGACAAGTTATAACGTTACACACAAAACTTGAAAGCATAACTAGTAAGCTGTGAATGATTTTTAAGCCTAAGCAGGAATGATTAGACACGTTTAAAACAAAACTATCCTGCAGTGTTGGTCCCTGTTCATTAGCAAAACAAACAGTTTGCCATAGCTAAACATATTAACGCACATAATGTATTAGCATTCATACAGTTAAACTCCAAGTGTCCATCTGCACTTATACTTTATACAGTAAGTTTAACACAGGCTTTATTTTTTAATACCAAAAAAAACAATATAAAAAAAGGATATGCGTCAGAAGTGAGAAATATTTTTTTATTAAAAAAAATGTATTTGTTTAATGTCGTTTGATGTTAAGTGCCATTTTCTATAAAGAGTTTATAAAAAAATATTTAAGGTCTGGAACAAGTTGTGTCATACTACTTTTTTTTAAACTACTGTAAATGGTTTCGGCCGGAAGTAGACGCACTTACGCGCATGCGCGGAACAATTCGTGTTTCCGGGACGGATCGGGTAGCGACAGTGCTGAGGGAATGAGATGCACTTTGTTTATGTATGTGCGTGCGTGTGTACATCACTGAGCAATGGTGGCGAGCAAGAAGTTGTTGCTGTGCAAAAATTATAAAACGCATGCAATGAATGACGACTTTAGAATGCAAAACCCGAATCCCCAAACTACCACCCCCAATTCCGGAACAAATTATAAATTAATCGAATTTATGCAATTTACACGGTTGATCTCAGCGAGGTCAAAAAATACAGAAATGCACCCTTAAATCTACTGTATATCAAGGACAGAAACGATAGCTTGCCAGACAAAGACGTTGTACATATGATCACATATGAAGAGAATTGCTTTGGATCCTAACAATATGCTGTTTATGTGTGAATATATCAAATAACATTAAAGAAGCTAAAGTACCTTGCTGAAGACCCCGTTTTCACTGATGAGCTTTTCACGGGCTTGTGTATTGATTGCAATTGTGAAACGGACATGAGGTATCAGCAACTGTAAGAAGCAAAACATCTATTTAACTGTGTGCATTAGATCATAAAAATGTATTTGAAAAGCATAACCTCAAACAAAATAGTGGTTCCCTTTTGAATGGAACTTTTGGTGCATTTCCTTAAAGAAAACATTGGGGAATGCATCTGGTTTGACCGGTATGAGTCTAATCACAAACTTAATAAACTTGACATTGGAAATTCTCGGTAGGGCTAGACAGTCTTTTTTCAGTCAGCTTCGCGGACTTCAGAGGCCGCGTCCTTTAAAAACGGAGACCTTAGCCTTCGACTTGGGAGACAGCTATTCTTTATGTCTCCCTCATCTAACACACCCGTTTGAATTCATTAGCAGTGACAGCAAGATTTGAATCGGGTGCATCCAATAAGAAAGACATACAAAATGTGCATGGCTGAGGATCCCCCAGGACAAGTTCTGAAACCCTGCAGCACAAGTTATCATTCGAAAGGGAACATCTCAGGTTATGCGGTTAAACAATGGTTCCCTAAGAACCTGACGCGTCATCTCTTCACAATGGTTCATGCATTCCTGTCCACATCACCATCATACAAGATGAGTGACACAATCTTCAGTAATATTCAGTTTACACTTGACTGTGTATGCAAAGACACATACCTTGTATACTGGGTGAACTGGAGAGAGATGTCTGTACATGGCTACTTCAAAAACCTCTGATACCAGATGTGTCTTGAGAAGGTGTGTGACCAGCTGGTGTACATTAAAGTCTGAAGACTTTACCCACATCTTGGCAAGCATCCAATCGTATTCATTATCATTTGGAAGAAAGATTGGGCTCCTTTCCCCTGGTTTTTGACTGAGCTGTATCCGCAAAGCAGACATTTTGGTCAAACAACACATACTTCTTATCAAATTCCCTCACATTTTTTCAGTTCACACTGATTCTTTATGGGACACGTACCTGAATGGCAATTGGCACAATTTGGTCCAGTTTATTTTTGTACAGTAGGCAGATGGGTGCAGTCAAAAAGTGCGGGGTGTTTTGGTGTTTCTTATTGGGTTCCAATCCATCCAAGATTTCATAATCTGCTATGTAGATGTTTCCTTCCTGTAAACACAGATATATTTCATGTAACGCACACCATTGTTCACATTGTAATTAGATCCAGCAAGTCTTGGAATTGATAACTGACCAGCTGTTCTAGTTTTTTTACGGGTTTCTGACCTTTAATTCCTGTTGTAAGGTGAGACCTCTCTGCAGAGATCCCTCCACCATCTCATGTGTGACTGGAAATGTCTTTGGAAGTTCCACACATTTCCTGATCATGACAGGATTGCAGCCGTTCAAAAACTGATAGCCAAACATGTAATCCTTATTCCAGTCTTCAATCACATTCACTGTCCAGTTACCAAAAAATAAATTTCAGTCAACTGTCAAAGGCTTTACGGTTTTGGAAAACATGCCCCCAAATTGTCAGTTTCCCACAATAATTATTGATAAAGAAATTATTTAAACCTAGAAGAGTATTCTCGATGGTCCAATCTGACAATATCTGTTCAAAATGTTCAATTTTATTCCAGGATTGAAAGGGACGTTTACCCCATTCTTTGATTGTTTTCCACCCCCTGAAATAGAATATATTATTTTAGACAACTCTGTAAAATTAAGGAAAAAAATATATAAAAACAAGTGCTGTGCCCATGACACATTTGCTCAAACGTACACATTTGTTAAATTCCAGTAAAAGTCTGATGTTTTATCGGGATCAAACTGAACGTCTAAAGGCAGTGTATCCAGTTTGACATGTAGGTCCTGAGAGACGTCTATGTTGCTATCCATCCATCTTGAAAAAAAAATGACATCCTTTACTTGTACAATTACACCAACAATTACCACAAAGTAAAACATTTTTATAAATTTATTTGGTCGTTATTATCTAAAGGCCAGTTTAATTTATAAATTAGTAAATAAGATGTTTGTTGGTCGCCTTGCCTTTTTAGGGAAAATTATATCTAAGAATTGGCATATACAAAGGCAAAATTTCTTTGTCTTTAAAAGACTCCTTTCGCCAAAAGGCTAGCACAAATTTATACTAATTAAAGGGGGAATATTTTGAGGGAAATGCATGTATTTCCAAGATCCAAAATCTTTCTTGACATGCATGTTCAGTCATTTCTACTTTAGTCCTACTACTAAGGCCGCATTCACATTTAGTCCGATTGCCTAGTCAGAACCCTAGTTCGATTGCTCCCCCCTCCCCCTGCCCCCGCTGAACTGCGTTCATATTATTTTTTGGGTCCGAACCACAGGTTATTTGCGTCATCAGCCTGCAGCTATTTACTGTGTTGCTTATAGGGACGACGCAGGAGAAGGCAGAAAAATGGATAACTTGCTTGCGTCACTTTGTTTTTACTTTTTATTTATGCATTTTTAATTTTCAATTTTCACAAAGAACAAAATAACAACATGTAGGGTGCTACAAATACAAGTCTCCCATTTGTTTTATACATTTGAGTGCGTTACATAATAAGACCATTTCCACCATCGTAGTTTACATTTATGTGCTTTCAGTCTCAGGCCATAGGTCATTTTTTCCATTGCAAAGATTTCCTCCATGATATTCTTCCATTGGTCCAGTTTCAAAGGCTCCCTTTTCAACCAATTCCTCGTTATAACTTTCTTACTGGTTATTAACATCACTTTGAATAGGTAAATGTCTTCCACTCTAATAACATCTTTAGTTAAAAGGGGCCTAGATACAAAGTCTGTGGATCATTCGGTATTTTGTAACCCAAAATTTTCTCCATTACTTTTACAATAGATTCCCAATAGGGGCGAACCTTTGTACATGTCCAAAATACATGGTAATGATTGGCATTGACCTCCCCGCAGAGTCTCCAGTATTGTTGGGGGATTTTTAACTGTTTGCTTTTAATGTGGGGAGTAATAAAGTATCTCACCAGATTCTTCCAGACAAATTCTCTCCATTGTCTGAGGCTAGTAGAAGTGTGTTGCAAAAGACAGATCAGGTGCCAATCACTCTCTGACAGTTTAAGCTGCAGTTCTGCTTCCCATTTCTGTTTTATGTGTAATGAGTCAGACCTATTACAATTTTGTAAACATTTGTACAGCCTGGATACAATTTTCGAGGGTAATTTTCTGTATGCACCTGTGATCATATCTATTAATTCACTGCCCTCTTGAGAAAGGTGATTTTCAATGTCTGTATTATAAAAATGTCTTAGTTGAAAATACCTAAATAAATCAGAGTTTCAAGGTCAAATTCCCTTTTCAAACTTTCAAAAGTTTTACATTTTTTCTCCTCTGTTAATGTACACACCGCAGTGATTCCCTAGTCAGTCCATCTTGTAAATGTGCTATCCATCTGACCACTTCTGAATTTTGGGGAGTGCAATGGCCAAATCAACAATTTTACATTCCCCCTCAATTTTGTATATATTCATTAAATCCCACCAGATCTTAATGGTTGTATCTATTATAGGATTTGGTTCTGTCTGTAGGGTGTAGATTTTCTCACCCAATCTCGTTTGTGGTTGACATGCTCCATAGTTAAGCTCAATGTGTTTCCATTTGGAGTAATATTCTGATGAACACCAATAAACTATATATCTCAACTGGGCAGCTAGGAAATATTCTTTAAAATTTGGAAGAGCAAGTCCTCCTCTTTTTTTCTCTAGCTGTAGAGTTTGAGCTTTACCCTTGGTCTTGCCCCCTTCCAAATAAATCTACTCGCTTGTTTATCCCATTTACCAAATTGAGAATTTGGTATACAGATTGGGAGTGAAGAGAACAAGTACAATATTCTGGGCAACACATTCATTTTTATCACTTCTATCCTTGAACTTAGATCCATTACTAGTGTTGCCCATTTTGTCAAATATTTTTGAAAAGTTTCATTAATCTTCCGGATTGCTGAGGTGTATTATAATATCGTCTGCAAAGAGACCTATCTTGTGTTCATCCTTAGCGACAGTGACTCCTTTAAATTCTTTACTTTGTCTTGTACACTGAGCCAAAGGCTCTATAAACAAGGCAAGTAGGGAGGGGCTCAGACAGCATCCCTGCCTTGTCCCTCTGAAGAGCTCGAATCTATCTGTTAAGTCGCCATTTATTTTAATTCTAGCCACTGGTTTATTGTACAGGGCCTGTATACATTTAATGATAGTTTTACCAAAACCCATTCTTTTCAGAACCGCAAAAAGAAAGTTCCAGCTGACTCTATCAAAAGTCTTTTCCGCGTCAAGACTTACTAATACTGTGGGGTGCTCTGCTTATTGATTTCATTAATTATATGTAATGTGCGCCGGATGTTATCTTGCGTTTGGCGACCTTTTATAAAACTTGTCTAGTCCTCATCTATCAGGTCTGGGAGAAAGGTTTCTAACCTTCCGGCGATTATAGACGTGAATAGTTTATAGTCTACATTCAAAATGGAAATTGGACGATAGGATTCGCACACCTCTTTATTTTTGCCTTCCTATGGTATGACTGTTATCAGGGCCTCTTTCCATGAGGGCGGACATATTGCATGTTTGAGCGTCCAATTGAATGATTCCAACAATAGAGGGGCAAGGTCTTCTTTATAAACTTTGTACCATTCGTTAGGAAAGCCATCATTCCCTGGGCTTTTATTGCTTTTCAGTCTGCTGATAGCCTTATCAAGCTCTTTTTTGGTAATGGGTGTATTTAATGATTCATTTTGAATGGTTCCTATGGATGGGAGATCTAATTCCGCTAAATAATCTTCAATTTCTTTTCTATCCACTTGTTCTGAATGATCATACAGAGATTTATAATAGTTATAGAATATATTTTTGATTTCCTCAGGTTCAAATGTTATGTCCTTACTTTCTGGGTCTCTGATTTTGTTAATTGAGTTCCTTAATTGCTGTATTCTTAATCGTTTTGCCAATATTTTAGTATCTTTGGGGCCTGATTCGTAAAATATTTGTTTTGTGAATCTCAGTTTCTTTTCAATTTCCTCATTTGCCATGTCAGATAATTGTTTTCTAATTCCTTTTATAGTTCCAGACAATTTTTCACTCTTATCTGTATGCTGTTGTTTTTCTAGTTTTCTAATTTTTTGTTCTAATTCAGCCTGTAATAACTTTTTCTTTTTTTTTATGTGAGCTAACCTTGATATCAGGTTTCCTCTCATCACAGCTTTGACAGTGTCCCATAATATTGTTGGCTCTATTTGTTCGTCCTTATTATTAGCTATACAGTCCTGAATCTCTTTTTTGATTTCTTGCACCGCAGTTTCATTATTAAGAATATAAACATTCATTTTCCATAATGTTGTTTTGATTGGGTTATCAAGATGTATGGTTATGTATATAGCATTGTGGTATGACACATCTGCTATTCCAGTTTCACAGTCTATTACCCGGTGACTATCCATAGTATTTATCAGAAAATAGTCAATCCTAGAATGTACCGTATGAGCTGCTGAATAATGTGTATAGTCTCTCTCTGATGGATGCAGATCTCTCCAGATATCACACAGGCCTGCATCTTTTATTAGAATATTAAGATTCTTGGATTTAATGTTTTTATATCTTTTAGTACTTGTTGTGTCTTTAGTATAATTCATAATTGTATTCCAATCGCCTCCACATATCAAAGTCCCCTCACTCATTGTTGTTATTTTGTCAAACAACAAGTTAAAGAAAGTTTTGTGTTCCTCAGGGGGTGCATATACATTAACTAATGTGACAGCCTTATTGTCAATCCTCCCTTTAACAATCACATATCTGCCATATTTATCAGAACATTCCTCAATTGATTCAAAGTTGACAGTGTTCGAAATTAGGGTAATAACTCCTCTCGTCCTGCTATTCTTGTGAGAGCTATAAAAGGAATTTATGTATCCACATTTTTTTAATTTCTCATGTTCTTCGTTAGACATATGAGTTTCTTGTATGAATATAACTTGCATTTTATCCCTTTTCAATTTTGTTATCACCCTGCTCCTCTTTATCGGGTTGCCCAGACCGTTTACATTTATTGTCTCAATTTTCAGTTTACATGACTCACTCATGTCCTGAGTATATTATTGTTGTACACCCTACTAGTGAACAGAAACTAAGAACAAGAACATAAGAATTTGAAAAATAAAATAAACAAGAACAATGGTACTGGGGATACCTGTGACTCCAACTCAAAGGGAAAAATGTCTCTCCCAACTGGACCCCGTTGGTAGGCCTAGGGTAGTGTCCCCCATAAGGGGAGGGCCCTATGTAAGGTTTGGAATCTGCTTCCATCCTAAATGTCCAACGTCCTAACTCCTTCTCTGGTGCCTCTCCTCCAGTCCTGTGAATTACTTAGGCCTTCCTGTGTCAATGGTGCAGACGCTAATATTTAGTCATTTTTTCCGCTTCTCTGAAACTCCATCAATTTCTCTTTTGCCCTCTGCGCTGTAAGGGCTCTGTACTCTCGCCGGGGGCGCACCTCCCGCTGCCATCCCAGGGACTTCTGTAGTCGTGTTTCCATATCTACTTCTTCTGTAGCCGTTGTCGGGACTTCCACTTCCAAGCCATGTTTCCGCAACTTCAGCCCAGCTTCGCGTGCGCTGCTGTATATTCCAACGCCACTCTCCCAATGGATTCGTATACTCTCGTAGGGTGTTTGGAAACGTACACCTTTTTCTTTAAGCACTTTCTTAATCTCTCGATATGCCATGCGATTTTGGACAATCTCAGTTGCAAAATCGTGGTCAAAATAAATGTTTCTCCCGTTTGACTGAATGTGTCCTTTTTTCCACCCTTCTTTGAGGACTAGCTCTTTAGTAGTGTATTCTTGGAAATTTACTATTATTTGTCTCGGGTTAATATTGGTTCGAGGCTTAGCTGTAAAGATTCGGTGGGATCGCTGGATTTTGAGATCCAAGTCCTCTGGCAAAGGTAACTCACGCTTGAGGAAATCTGTCATGAATTGCGTCACTGACCTCCCTTCCTCTCCTTCTCCTACACCGAAAAGGCGAATGTTGTTCCTTCGGGATCTGGATTCGAGATCAGTCAGTTTGTTTTGAATGCTCCTCTGTCATTTAATGCTCTCAGTCAGCGCTTCAGTCAAATCCAGTGTCATGTCCTCAACAAGGCCCACGCGAGTCTCCGCTTCTTCCATTCTTTCAGTCAGACCTCTCATTACCTCCGTCAAGTTGTCAAGTTTATTACCCATCTCCTGGCCCAAGATATTGATGTCCTTTCTCAGTTTGTCATTGTCCTCCTTCAGTTCGGATTTAAGCGTTGCTATTGCTTCCAGTGTAGCACTCGAGGCACTCGTAGCACTCGAGATCCGCCTGGGCTCGAGTTAGCTTGGTCTGTTACGTTGCTAGCTTTTATCGCGGATATTGATTTGTCTCCTTCAGGCATCTTGCGTCTTTTTGGCCTTTAATGTTTGAGCCCCACTCAAATACTTAACTTACTCAATTAATGAATAAAATATCATCGAGTTTTGGTTGGTATTTCCATCAATCTCGGAGAGCGGTCACCTAACACGTCTATCTCGTTACGCCATCACCGGAAGACCCCCGGTTGCGTCACTTTTATATGTTTTTGAACCATTAGTTTTGTTTCCAAAGATTCAGTACATGGCGGCACTTTCGGCAGTGAATGTACTGCAAATGCTCTTAAGAATGCTGAAGGTGAACAGAAATGAGATAGCCTATAGGCTACAGCTCTCTGCTTGGAGCGCGCCAGTAACACTCATCAGAAAAGTTTGTGAAAGACACAAAACCATACATTTTTACCAAAGAATACGTCATTAATAGCGGTTCACTTCAGCAATTTGGTACGATTGCATTCATATCAGCAGCGAAGAGTACTGGAGTTCACATGAACCGCACCCAAAAGTGCTAATGTGAAACCGCTCTTACAGTAGTTCCATCCAAACACTTCAATTTCCTGAAGATTTCAGCAAATTATTGCACATCATAGACTGAATGTCCTGCATTGACAGCTGATCTTTAATCCAGATTTTTTAGAGTGGTCGTTTGGTGAGAAAGAGATGAATTAAAGCTTTAAAATCTGTACAAATGTAGCAGCAGTTGACTATTACTCTGTTGAGCAGAACTGAGGAACAATTCATGATGGTTGACCAATTGCTGGAAAGGGGTATTTCATTGCGGTCCATGTTGAGAGGGAATATATAAGTTTACTGAATTACAACAAAGTGTGATGAAAGCAAAGATAAAGATATGAAAAGTGGTACTCAGTACTTTGTCGAATGATGATGCAATGGGAAATTGCTCTGCGTGACTACATATGAAGAATGTAACTTCTCCAATTCTGAGTGGCGCAACGCGCTCTTGTATTTGTATCAGTCAAATTTTGTCTGATGGAGGGAAGTTTGATCTTGAGAACCTATCATGTTTGATTGTACTTTTAAAGGCTAATGAACTTGACGAATGGCATGGCATATCAGTTTCCTCCCCGTATATATGGGTATAAAAAAAGAGATGGCGTGCCCATTCATTCACCTTTGGGCTGAGGAACCCTAGAGGCATTCTTGGTCGCTGCACCGGATGGCAAAGCATTGTGGCATGAAGGACATAACGTCTTGTTCCCTCCATCAGGAAGCTGAGGTAACATAGGTAACCAAGACGTTCCCTTTCTGTTGGTCTCTCGACGTTGTGTCGAACCGCAATATGCATTAACCCGAGCGGCACGACTGCCGTTGAGGACGCCATATGCCCAGGAGCCTCTGAAAAAGTTTAAGCAGGACCATCGAGTGCTGCCTGACGAGGGTCAGACAGCGCAGCATTGACTGGGCGCGCTCAGTGATGAGGCGCGCTGTCATGGTAACAGAGTTCAGTTCCATACTGAGATAAGAGGTTCCAGAGCACAAGCACCTTGAGCTCACGAGTGAGCAGAGATAAGTCATTGAGATAGTTGAGGATACTCATGCCCTGCTCCCTGAGGGGAGCGCGAGCAGCCTCCGCGACCTTGGTAAAGGCACGGGGAGACAGTGCCAGACCGAAGGGCAGGACCTTTTACTGGTGTGGTCGACCCTCGAAGGCAAACTGAAGAAATGGTTTTTGGCACATGAGAATCGATACATAAAAGTATGCGTCCTTCAGGCGGACTTTCTCTGCATCTTGCATCTGCTCAAGGTAAGGCTCTACTGGACCACCTGAGTGAAAATCGTTCAACCCAGCGTGCATGCTGTCACCTTGGTCGCCCGGAGAGCGAGGTCAGTGGGGGTGCGCAGTTCCTGCACAACTGCTGGGTCGTGCCTTCCCTGGTCCAGTTTCTTCAATGCCTGGTCATGGCATGAAGCGCGGAAGCAGCTTGACCCAAAGCAGTGTAAGCTTTCAACACCAAAGATAAAAACTTACATGCCTTGGAAGGGAGCCTTGGTCGGTCCCTCCAGGTGGCGGCGGTCTGCGGGCACAGTTGCACCGCGACGGCACGCTTGACCTGGGGTACATCGACATAGCCCTTAGCTGCCCCACTGTCGAGGGAAGTTAGGGCGACCGAGTTCTTCTGACGTGTACACGCCGAAAAGGAGGCATTCCAGGTCTTCGTAAGTTCTTCATGCACCTCCGGGAAAAAAGGCACCAGGGTGGAGCACAGCTTGCCACGAACTCCGTATCCAGGTACCAAGAATTCAGCTGCGAGCACTGTGGGAAAGGCAGTGTGATGCATTGCAACCAAGGGCTCGCAGCGGCTCGGGAAAGCATGGCTGACATCTCCACGTCGGACTCATCCAGAGCTTGACCGGTCGTAGCTCCGAGGAATACTCAGCATCTGATGCCAGGAAAGCTCCATCCGATGCTGTTACGGACACCTCGTCCTCTTTACGCTGGTGTGTAGATCCGCTATGGGATGGTCTACTGCCGCCCATCGGAAACTGGGTAGGTGAGCTTGACGGGGCCTGGGTGGTCCGCAGCATTTTCTGCAACGGATTAATGTCCATGGGGATCCCCACATCACAGCCGCGGAACAGGAAGCAGACGATGTTGTGGATGGGTCCAAAAAGAACACCGTTTTTAAAGGGGTGCTGCAATGATGTGTCATTCATTCAGACTTCTTTACAATTTTAATTACATGGTCAACTTGTCCAAAAACTAGTTGGGCATATTACGTAGTATATCTATGCTCGATACACTCCACCAGCAATCGTACAGGTTTCAGAAAGTTTTTTAACATATAAAGCTGTTTCGTAACAATTTTTCTTTTTTCTTATTGGACAATTCTCCCGGAAAAGCATGCGGCAGCAAGGAGCGCATACGCAGACGTCACTTTCACTTGTGTGCAGGAGAGAGAGCATTCGTTCGCGAAGTTCATGTGTTTGTTTGTTCACTGCATTTGGGTGATAAACCATGGATATAACGCTGGATTTGGAGATGGTTTGAAACTGATATATGGAGCCGTCCCAGCGCTAAAAGATGCCCGACATGAACCACATGCGGTGAGTGAAACTGATGTCTGTGTTTTGTTGGCAATGTACTTTAGTTCCGTCTACCTGTTTTCGGTAACAATCGTTAATCTGTATCTATCTTTTATAAATGTGATCAAACTCATTACTCTTCGAAGATATGAAGTATGCAATACTACTCTATATGTACTCAAATTTAATATGAGATGGCAGAAACCACGTGTGTTAGGGCCGCTTTAAACATAAATTATTCTTAAAATGCAAAACTGAATTCATCAGTTTTTATCAGGATACTTGGATTAATAGACATTTAAAAAGAACAGTATTGATAAAAAAAATTGAATTCTAAAAAATGTGTGTCTCTAAATTCTATGTGTCTAAATAGTGACAAAACTTCGGCTCAACCCAGCAAATTTGTAAAGCGTATGCCGCAACCCTAAAGGTGAATAGAAACAAAAATTTGAATGTAATTTGGGGGTTATAGTCGAGGATAATTTTACATTCCATTCTCCCCCCTCAGAGTTAAGAAATGCAATCTTTTTGAGTGTCTTTAAATCTTCACTCAAAACATCCTTTTTTCAGCTAGCATATCAGCGAATTTGGGGTTTTAAATTGTTAAATGTTTTTTTTGGCATTTTAATGTAAAGCTCCATGAGATGCTCCAATGAAAGGCACTGTATTATTATTGTAATAATTATTAACAATGTACAACAACATTACTAATAAAAAACATTGATAATAAAACATTGATAATAAATCAGCATATTAGAATGAACTGTATCTATATAGAGAAACAAAGAAAATCTACAGCAAACAAATATTGTTTAAGATTGTAACTGTTTAACCAAACCTGAATGTTTCCCTTTTAGATTCAAGTTCTTCATTGCTTTCCTCCTTTAAAAAGTCGGGGTCGTCCTGAGAAAATTGAGCTAAGTGAACACACAAAGAAATACGTAAAACACACACAAACACACAACAACAATAATTATGCTTTATTATCAACTTTATAACGAAGAAAGTGAGTCTGTACATACCACTGCCCTCTCTGATCACCACTTCCTTCTTTTCTATCCAGCGATAAAAGGGGAACTCAAAGGACTTTCCAGAGGGAGTTTTCACTTTGACATATCTACAAAACCATGGAGCTTTGTAATTTTTAATTTTCACCTGCACAATGTCTCCAAAGTCCTTCTCTACATTGATGTCAAAAGTGATCTCCTGTAAAAAACATTTTATTAGACCTACACATGCTGTATGCTGTATGGAAACAAACAAACATCTCTCACACAGGCATTAATAAAGAGGGATGAATCATTCTTTTGCCACATTTGTACTATCATTAGGGCTTATAAACCCCCTCAACTCTCTTTTTTCCTGGTTTCTTGATATCAACATCAAAAGACCTGACTCCAAAGGAAGCCTTTAGGCTGGTGCTCTCACTGAAAGTGTTGATAACCCTTTTGTTTCTACATGGGATTTTTACGACTCCAAAGCTTCAGAACAAGGAAAGGTGAAGTGAAAAGTCTCAAAAGCTATCCAGAGAAACTTCTCTGACTATACTACACTAAACTGTCCTTTTCTATAAATATATGCAAATATCCTTGTTGTGTGTTAGCACTCTTGCAATCTGTACCTGAAACCAGTAGTGATGCCAGTTTTGATTTTAGGCTTGGTTGTATTCATACAGTATGTTGGGATGATTCACAGTTTAGCATAATTCAAAGCACAGTATGTTTACTATGTAACTACTCCTCTCTTAAGTACCTATCTGATGAGCTGTTATAATACTAAAGCATCAAACTATTTCCATAACTGAATTTAGTTAAGTGCAAAATTAACCCTACTGTCAGAGCTTTGCAAATAAGGCACCATGAGAAACAAATGAACTTTCTCTTGCCACTTATCGCCTTCATGGCATTGGCCCGCAGGCCACCTGGGGGCAGGGCAGGTATGCACATAAAACACCATCACCGCTACATGTAGAATAGAAGGAAAAAGGAAGATAACGCAGAGGACAATCCAACAGACACCCGGGCTTGCAGCTCCCCTCTAGGGAGGCCGTTTAGGCCCTGAAACCTCAGACTCCTAAACTCAGCTTTTAACACTATAACTGCACCTGAAAGAGAGAATCAACTACCTGAAAAGAAAGAAAAGAGAGTTCACTAAACACAACAGACGGACTGGCAGTGATCCGATGAAGTCCCCATATTTTGATGAAATGGATGCAGTATTGGGTAAGATTCAATTGTTATCAGTTACTTTTTCTGGTAGCCATTAGCTTCAAACAACACCGAGTAAATGATAAACACCTTAAGGTTGCTGACCAATCACAGACCCGCTATGATCATATGGATAATCGGAGCTCTAGACAATTTTTTTCCAGTCACTTTCTCAGTTGGTCGCACCAACTTACAATTTGGTCGCACACTTTTTATAGTGATCATAATGGCCTGGCATAATAATCTCAGTTGATTAATTGTCTGGTAATTTGTCATGGTCTTTTAAAATAGTCGACAATAGACTGCTTTGTATTTGCGCTTTAACTATATGCACTGCACGCTTGTAGGGAGGGGCAAATTAAACCTGATTGGTTAATAGGTAGGGTTTTTCCATAGGTCAAAAATGGCTTTGGGTGCTGGGGGACGGCCATGGTCATCCACACTTAAGAGTACCCTCCTTGTGAACTGCTAGGCCAATATATCCAAAATATGCAATATATGCAAATAAAACATTCCATTTTTATTTGATGCAGTTGTTTTTAGAACTTCTTTCATGATACTGTACATATTGGCTATGAAATGAGCTGACACAACTATAACCTGTCACTCTTCACTATCCTTCTTTTTTTGCCCTCTTACAGTTTACAGCAAAAAACTGTAATTTTGCCAATGGCCTTCATTTGCCAGACCTTATTCTTACCACATCATATTCAATTAAATTAGTTCGCTCGAAAACTCAAAAGCAACTCAAAACTAAATAATTATATATATACTTTACATTGTCATAAATAAACTTTTTAGATGTCATCACAAGCCCAACCTGAGGTAACATGCTGTGTTTTGGTGCAGCTCCACCTACTGATCCGCAGTTACGAAAATGTGCTATTTTTGCTTATAACTTCCAAACGGTTTGTCCAAAAATCTAAAAGTTGGTCTCGTTGCGGAGTGTCATGCCGAGACGAACAATATCCAGTTTATCCGTGTCGGCCATATTGAATAATGTAGCAAATTGTTGTACTTAACTTTACGAAATTCGGTATGAGTCATCAGCAACATGCCATGAGAGGGCCCGTAAAGTTTCGGACCAGCGCCACCCAGTGGTGAGGAAGTATATTTACAGGCCTATAATTTTGTCTGCAGTTGACAGATTTTCATAGGAGTCATGTCCTTAGATTTATGAATCCTTGCAGAGTCCAACGATACCAAACATGCTAGGTTTGCCTTAAGTTTGGCCTGTAGTGAGAATAACTTTGCAACCGTTATTTGGATGGAGACGAAACCATCGTAGAAAACACAGAACATTTAGTGGTTTACAAGATTTCACAAGCCAAATGTCAAAATGTTTATGGAAAGTGGCTGAAAAATGCGGAAAAAAAAGTGTTTGGCTTGTGTTCTTTTTTGCTCTTCTGAGTGTATATGCTTAAAACTTTTAAACGAAATGAGATATCTTCACCAAATTATAAACATGGTGACAGCACCACCTAACAAGAACATCTTAGAATTAGAGTCTCGCATCCAATCTTTATTTGAGGATAGTAACAGTGTACTGTAAGGTCCATAGAAAACACTTTGGATGCGAGCAACGTTAGCGAGCACATCTTGGTCACCGTTGAAGATCTCTGCAGCACACATTTTGAACACACAGAGACGATCTCAGTTGTCGGCTTTAGAAAAGTCTGTTACTGACTTGGAGTATAAGTTGCCTCTTTTTTAGAAACAGGCTTGAGAAGAAAGAAACGCGTGTGCGTGCATTTTCATTAGATTAGTTTGTACACGAGTAGATAAAGACTTGTAAAGAATTTCTGTAAACATCTCTCTTGTGTTATGTGCTTATGTTACTACATTAAACTGTATTTTGTTACATTGTTCATAATTAGTAATCATAATTGTATTTCCTTTCTGTTGCTGCCATTATCTTAACCTATTTCAAATGTTGTATTTGCTTTTCCTTTTGTTTTATAACAACTCACACTTGTGGTTGACCGGTGATGTTGTTCAGAATTTTAGTAAAATCTTTATTTTTCAACAATACACCACACATCTCTATATCTATCAGATAAACTGATAGCTTTCATGTGGCTCAGTGGTTAGAGCATGGCACTTGCAATACCAAGGTCATGGGTTCGGTCCCAGGGGATTACACATAATACCATGTAATGAAAGTTGCTTTGAATAAAAGGGTCTGCCATTAAAATCCATTTATTTCTGCTGTCCACTGAAACATGAACTGTTTGGGGGGAGGTAAACCACTGCTGGTATATCTCCATAGTCTGGATTTTTTGATCCATCATTGAATATAATTGTACTGAGAACTATACTACTGGTTGTGAAAATTTCCTTTGCAACAAATATTTATTTTAAGGAATTTACATGTTGTGGGCTTCATTTTCCTACATTCCTTCCAAAACTGTCTATGCTTTATTTTAAGTGTTTCCAGCTTTTTCTTGGACCTTTTTCACTTGTGTCCCTTCGGTGTGCTCCAGTACATCTAAATCAAGGATCTATGTTAACAGTTATATTCCCCCACATTAAAACACAGAGGCGGACTATTTGAGTTCAGAGCTACAGAAAAAACATGGCTTTGAATAGTTGCCTATTATTATTTTCTGCTCTCAAATATACTGTATATAGTATAGGTGCACAAACAAAACAAGTTCAGAGAAAACCATATTCATATATTGTATTTTAAACAAATCAAATTCTTACCTTTCCCAATCCAAAAAACATCTCAGTCCATGATTTCACCCAGGTTGTCTCAATGGTCTTATTGTTTGAGTCCACCAGTGTCAGGGAAAAATTGCTCACACTCTCGCCATTAGTAGACACCTTGTACTGCTTTGTGGCTGCATGAAAGAAAACATATACAATACAATACGTTATAATGTTCATTTTTATAGCGCATTAAAACAACCGCACAAAGTGTATAAGAGAACACAATAATAAAAACACACATAAAATATCATAATCACAAGCAGAAAAAAGGGTAAAAAAATATGAGACTTATCAAAAACATTTCACAGACTGCATAAAGACACACAGGTGAGGATCCAAGTGCATCTTAATCGAAAGACGTAATCCAAAATCATAATCCAGATAGCAGGCAAATAATCCAAAACCACAAGTGGTCAATGAAAGCAAACAAATCCAGAGCTGTGGCAGAGCAGGGCAAGATATTCAGACAGAGAACACTCGGAATTACAGAGTGACATAAACAAGCCTTTGCAAAGACTGAATGACTGACCAGGGTTTAAATAGATAGAGAAACAACACTTAACAAGTCAAAGGTGAATGTAATCATGATAATGAGCTCATGGGTGTATAGGAAATGTCATGAAAACAGATAGTCCAGAGGGCTGTTTCATAAAAGTCACAAAACCTGACTTAAATGAACCGAACAAATCAGCCGCGCTTTAATGGGTTTCATAAATTTTAACTTTATGAAAAGTTCCCTTTCTGTCGGTCTCTTTGACGTTTTGTCGAAACCGACAGATGGGGTTCGCCTTTGAGAACCTATCAGCTCTGAATACTTTAGAAAAGGCCAATGAATTTGCATGCCAGTCTCCGCCCCTGGATATCTGGTGTAAAAGGAAGACGGCGTGCAGCATTCATTCACCTTTTGTTCTTCAGTGTCATCGCTCATGGAATACCACTCCTCATCTAAGACAAAGAAACCTAACGGCTGGATCTACGAAGTGTGCAGTGGATCGTCCCTATCCTGCAGCGACCTTCCCCTGGGCGTCTCGGCGGTTCCGGAGGTGTTCGAGAATAATTTCCCCCAAGAGGGTTGAGCTCAGGAGGAAGCGGATGTCGAGATGGCAACCATGCTAACCCAGGCAGCGTTGAGCATTGGGTTGCAGTGTACCCGACTGCCTTCCCCCCAGCGCTCGCGGCTGGATACAGGGTTCCTGGGGTCGGAGCATGGCGTCAAGCCGCGCCCACCCCCGGTGCCATTTTTCCCGGAGGTGCATGAGGAGCTGTGTAAGACTTGGAGCGCACCGCTCACGGCTCGGTCCAGTCAAACCAGCTCTAGCTCCCTTACTTCCCTCGATGGTGGGGCAGCCAAAGGCTAAGTCGATGTTCCCCAGGTGGAGCGTGCGGTCGCGGTGCACCTGTGCCCAGGATCCCAGGGAGACCACCATCGGACCCGACCATCACAGCCAATGAACCACCCCCCATGGGAATGGTGAAGCAGACCGTCCCCTCAGTCCCCCTGTCACAGTCCCAGGAGCTTGGCAAAACCTGCCCACACTGGCGTGCGGGTACTGAACTATCTCGACGACTGGCGTATCTTGGCACACTCACAAGATCTGTTGTGTACACAAAGGGACCTTGTGCTCAGATTCAGTCTCGAAATGATAAAAGGAAGTACCGATGACATTTTATCACCTGTCAGTATAATTGCTTTGGAACCTGACGTTCCAAATATAGTAAGAAGCGCTACATTTCCGTCACACAGTATTCAACCAATCACTACGCACTGGTTAACTGGCCAATCATAGCACACCTCGCTTTTCAGAACGATGAGCTTTGTAAGAAATCAGCATGTTTCAGAGAGGCGGAGCAAAGAGGAGATACAAACATGCACGTATGTGGACATTACAGCATTTTTTAACCTATATAGTGTATACAAATGACATTACATCTAAAACAAACCATAATATTAGTTTTAGCCGTGTCATTTGACCCCTTTAATTTGATCTGAACGTATTTATTAGTAGACGTCATTACTCCTTCAGCTGTGTAGCGTCATCAACTAGATTGCTGAACCAACTTCATTCAAACAATTGACCTCCGACAGAGTTACTACGGTTTCGGGAAACAGTCGTAACTACTTTGTTAATTTCCCCAACGATGCATCGTACTATGGTAGCTAACCAGCGAGTTATGTCGTTATTCGGGAAACGCACCCAAAAATGTGACCATTGATGCTCCCTTATCAGAAATCACGTGACATTTTTAAATCCATTTAACCAAATTCGCACGAGCCAAATCAATAAACTTAATGAAACGTGACAGAGCCTTTGAACATACTTTACTTTAATATAAACACACGTCGCTACTCAGGCAGAATGTTCTTCAAACATTATTTAGAAATTAAAGCCAGAGAGATGATGGTTTTGAATGTTATTAATAAATACCAGCTGTGAAGTATCACAACACGCTCACACAGTCACGTAACATAAGTGAACAGTGTCCCAATGTGAAGTGAGCCAGGGTCTTTAGCAGTGCTTGAACCTGTATACACCATATACAGATTTACAAAATACTGATCGGGAGCTGATTGAGACACAGCATCTGTCCTACAGAGTTTGGCTTCAACACACCTGAGGCAGGTAGTCAAGACTTTCAGGACAACTAGAAAACTTCAGGGCAGGTGTGCTGGAACTGAACTCTGCAGGACCAGAAATGCCAATTTATGCTCTGTACTCCCAACTAGGTTAGGATATAAAGGCGTAGATGGAGGCGCGTGAACATCGCGAGGCTCAGCGTCTCTCCAGTTTTAGCATTTATACAGTGTTTTTGTCACGGGGTGACTTTGTAAGGGCTGAACGAAAAAACGACGGAGATTGGTTCCGCCCGGACCGTAATCCTCAAACACCGGATACTTCCGGGAAATCCGGGAAAAGAAATCAGGGGTTTATCGCTCGCAGGTGGTTGATGAGCGGCGCGATCGCGGATTGGGCAGTATGAAGAGCAGGAGGAGGATAAAGAGGGCCTCAGAAACTGCAGAGGGGGCGTAGGTCTTTTATTCCAGCCGTTTCGGCGAGCGAGTTGGAGTGTTTGGGCGAGTGCAGCAGGAAGAAGGCGGAGGATATTGTTGGCTGGGCGAAGACGGAGACGGAGACAAGGATTCGGCAGAAACAGAAACTGGGCTGAGTATATTGGGATGTCTACTTGTGTGCGGCCCCACTGTGGAGGAGGATTGTGGATGAGCCGGGACCAGTGACCGAGAGCAAAAATTTGGGTAGTCGTGGCGGTGACGCTTTAAAGGAATATTCGTTGCATCAGTCCTCTACGATTTCCAGGACGAGTCTTGAGTCGGATGGGGTTGTGACCCTAAATTCACCAAGAGTGTGTGGAGTGCAGTGGGTGAGTCTCTGTCCGTTGCTGTGAGTGTATGCACTGGAAAATTGCAGTGTGGTGCTGTATTTGTGTCGTCAACAACCATCTTTCAGGCCTGACGAAACCCTGTAAAGGAAGAGAGTGCTGAGGCGGGCGAAGAAAACATCTCAAATTATATGCCGTCGACGACACCTTATCTTTCTTCTCTATGTGGCAGCGGTGAGGAACAATTTTAAGTATAAACAGTGTGGATGTAGTGGTAGTACTATCGTTGAGGAGTTGGTTGCTGTAGGAGGAAATCAGCTGTGTGTGTGTGATACCAGGGGAGGCCGTGTTCGGCCCGGCGCAGCAGCAGCTGCCTATTCACATTCCTATCAGGAGTTGGTTGAATCCTCAGAAAAGGAACGCCTAACGTCTTTTCGTCAAGTGTCTGTGAGTTACATTCTATTCCCGATTCCCTGCAGATTCACCGTAAGCTTATGCTCAAAGCTAAAGCCAGCATATTGTGTTGTACACCTGCCTGTATGCCCAAGAGAAGTCCCAGCTTACCTTTGATGTACTTACCTTATGCCCAAAGCTAAAGCCAGCATATTGTGTTGTACACCCGCCTGTATGCCCAAGTGAAGTCCCAGTTACCTTTGATGTACTTACCTTAGATTAGATTAGATTCAACTTTATTGTCATTACACATATACAAGTACAGTGTAACGAAATGTAGTTTAGGTCTCACCAGAAGTGCAATTAGCAAGTGCAGATATACAGTGTGAATAAATACAGAATACAATATTAGGAAAATAATTTATGTTGGGCATGTACTGTGAAAATATGACAATCGGTATGTACTATGAACAATATATACAGAGGCTATATACTGTGAACATTAATGTACAGGAGGTTATGAACAGATAACAATATAGACTATACAATAGTGCAAGTGACTTGAGTGTGCATTAGTTACAGACATTTGCTATTAAAGTTACAGTGCAGTAGATGAGTTAATGTGGTTATTAAAGTTACAGTGCAGTAGATGAGTTAATGTGGTTATTAAAGGTACGGTGCAATACATGAGTAGATGCAGATATACAGTTACAGTGCAGTAGATGAGTTAGTGCAGTTTTTGAAGCTATAGTGCAATAGATGAGTAGATGCAGTTAGTTATGCGATAGGTGCAATAATGCAATAGATGAGTTATAGTGCAGTAGATGAGTTAATGCAGTTATTAAGGTTACAGTGCAGTAGATGAGGTAATGCAGTTATGAAAGTAGTCCATTAGTGCAAATGAGCATTCAGTGTAATATTCCTGGTGTGCAAGTGAGCAGTATAGAGTGCAAATGATGCTGTGTGTGTGTAAACAGTCCGATAGAGCAGATACATGAAGTACTTGTGTGTACAGTTCACTCATGCATGGCAGCCCTGTGGTGCAATGTAAACATTGTAATAGCAGCATTAAGTTAAAGTTATGAGAGGTAGTGAAATCAGTGGGGAGCAGAGTTCAATAATGAAACAGCTCTGGGAAAAAAGCTGTTTCCTAGTCTGCTGGTTCTTGTCCGGAGGCACCTGAAGCGCCTACCGGAAGGCAGGAGAGTAAACAGTCCATGAGCGGGGTGAGAGGAGTCCTTGAGAATGCTACGAGCTCAACGCAGACAGCGTTTCCTCTGGAAGTCCTCAATGGAAGAGAGTGTAGTCCCTGTGATGCGCTGGGCTGTTTTCACCACCCGCTGCAGTGCCTTGCGCTCAGCAACAGAACAGTTCCCGTACCAGACTGTGACACAGTTGGTCAGGATGCTCTCTATCGTGCAGCGATAGAAGTTCACCAGGATAGTTGAAGACAGTTGGTTCTTCTTCAGTGTCCTCAGAAAGAAGAGACGCTGGTGATCCTTCTTGACCAGGCATGAGGTGTTGGTGGTCCAGGACAGGTCCTCCGAAATGTGGGTCCCCAGGAACTTAAAACTGGGAACGCGTTCAACAGCCATCCCGTTAATGTGGATGGGGTCGTGTGTGCCTCCTTTCGCCTTCCTGAAGTCCACGATGATCTCCTTTGTCTTGGAGGTGTTAAGGAGCAGGTTGTTGTCTGAGCACCATGTGGCCAGGTGCCGTACCTCCTCCCTGTAAGCAGTCTCATCGTTGTTGCTGATGAGACCAATCACTGTTGTATCGTCTGCAAACTTGATGAGGGAGTTAGATCCATTCACAGGCCTGCAGTCGAGTGTGAAAAGGGAGTAGAGAAAGGGGCTCAGTACGCAGCCCTGTGGTACACCAGTGTTGAGGGTGGTTGTGGTGGAGCAGATGTTGCCTAACCTAACAAGCTGAGGCCTGCTCGTCAGGAAATCCATGTGCCCCAAGCTAAAGCCAGCATATTGTGTTGTACACCCGCCTGTATGCCCAAGTGAAGCCCCAGTTGTCTTGTCTAGACTTACCTGTGTCCTGAGTAAAGAACCAGCGGCCCCTCTGTCCATAGTCTGTGCCCAAGTCCTGTTATATCTACCTGTATGTTCTTGTGCAGAACTAGTGGGGCCCTTTGAAGCACCTACCCACACGATTGACCCGCCACTCCGGATACAGAAACCGCGGAGCTTCCCCGTACGTTTCCCAGTACGGTGTCAGACGGATCCCGTTAGCCATTGTACGCTCCACTTTCATCGGGACGACCGGGAGTCCAAATCCGCTGGGCCGACTCGGAGTTGCCGCGAGTAACAGCAGGTATCCACGGTGCATTCAAATTTCAAATACTTACCACTTGTGTTTGTCACGTCCAGGAAAGGAGGGGGCCCTGGACAGTCGCCCTGTAAACCAGAACAAGGGATACTGGTGAACAAGCTGATTGTTGATATAGCCCAAATTACAAAGGAGTGAAGGGCTCACCTGAGATCTCCCGTGACGGAGCTTAAGAGACCCGAGACTGTTACTCCCCAATCGGAGAATTGTATTTTAGCTTCCCTTCCCCCTTCCACAATAACCGTTTTTTTGTAATTTAATAAAGTGGTTTTAATATTTAATTACTGGTTTTCTTGTGTGTCTGGTCGTTGGGGTGTTCTGGGGACCTCCTCGAGGTGGAAACAAGGAAGGGGCGTGACTCACGACACCTGTGGTCCGCTCCGACCTGTGACATTTTTCTTGCTTATCTCGGGCCTGTTCGTTCAGAACAGTTGTTCATTCACATCGTACACCTGGCATGAGCTTTTGGATATCGATTTGCGCATGCCCAGAAGTCTTATCAGCAACATTTAACTCGTCCCTGAGATCGCCAAAACACCCAATGCTACCCACCCCACACGGCCGGGCGGAAGTGCTCGGTGGCGGCGTCGAAATCGTAAACAAAGGCGGGGGCTAAGAACTAAGCTAAAGCTAACACCACACCGGCTCTCTTTACCCAGCATTTTCCTTGATAATGTACGATCATTAGTGAACCAAATTGAGGAGATTCGACTCCGCATCATCAACAACAAAATACTTTTTAACTGCAATGTCATAATCTTCACGGAAACATGGCTACACAGCAGCATACCGGACAACGCTATTGAGTTAGCGGGGTACAACACACACCGGGCGGACAGAACGGCAGAGGAATCCGGTAAGACAAGAGGAGGTGGAGTGTGCATTTATGTCAACAAAGCTTGGTGCACGAACTCTGTTATTGTCGGGAGACACTGCTCGGCTAACCTTGAGCTTCTCATGGTTAAATGTAGACCGTTTTATCTGCCACGGGAATTCACTTCCGCCATTATAAAGGCATCTTATATTCCACCGGATGCTGATGCCAAGCTTGCTATGAAAGAACTTCATGCAGCCATCAGTAAACAACAGACTGCTCACCCGGAGGCTGCATTTATTGTTGATGGAGATTTGAATCACTCTAGATTAAAGACAGTGCTCCCTAAATTTCATCAGCATGTTTCCTGCCACACAAGAGGAAACAAAACTTTGGATCATGTCTATACAAACATGGCTGAAGCTTACGCCGTGACCCCCCTCCCCCACCTGGGTCAATCTGATCACCTTTCTTTGTTCCTCACCCCCAAATACTCACCTCTCATTAATCGTGTGAAGCCATCAGTGAAGACCATCAAGGTGTGACCTGCGGGGGCAGACTTTACACTCCAGGAAAGGTTTCTACACACAGACTGGAGTATGTTTGCTTCTCAGGCCACCAGTGGCTCTCACACGGACATAGACAGCTACACCTCCTCTGTATTGGACTACATCAATACCACCATTGATAGTGTCACAGCCCAGAAGCAGATCACCATATACCCCAATCAGAAACCATGGATGAACAAGGAAGTGCGCCTCCTGTTGAAAGCACGCAACACTGCCTTCAGATCAGGTGATGCACAGGCCTATAGTATTTCCAGGGGAAATCTGAAGAGGGGCATCAGAAAGGCCAAGCACTGCTACAAGTTGAAGCTAGAGAAGCATTTTTCCAATTCTGACCCTCGACGCATGTGGCAGGGCATCCAGGCCATTAGTAATTACAAACCCAACCACTCCACCCCCATAACCACAGATGCTGCCTTTCTGAGCGAGCTTAATGACTTTTATGCACGCTTTAAGAGAGACAATAAGGAACCCGCCACCAGGCTTGGCATCACACCTTCTACTGACCACCCAATCATCACACTAAACTCCACAGATGTTTACACAGCATTAAGCCGGATAAACGCACGCAAGGCTGCTGGCCCAGATGGCATCCCTGGTCGCGTACTCAGGGCATGTGCGGAGCAGCTCGCTGGGGTCTTCACGGATATCTTCAACCTGTCCCTCGCCCAAGCAGTGGTTCCAGCATGTTTTAAATCCACCTCCATTATGCCTTTTCCTAAACATTCCAGCCCGACATGCCTGAATGACTACCGCCCTGTAACACTCAAACCCATTGTTATGAAGTGCTTCGAGCCGCTGGTCCTGTCACACCTAAAAGACTCTCTACCATCCACACTGGACCCATACCAATTTGCCTACCCTAGCAATAGGAGTACAGATGATATGGTGTCCATGGCGCTGCACTCCGTGCTCACACATCTGGACAATAAGGACACTTATGCACGCATGCTGATTGTAGACTTTAGCTCTGCATTCAATACTGTCATCCCTTCCAAGCTAATCATCAAACTTGGAAACCTAGGCATTAACAATTCAACCTGCAACTGGATTATGGATTTCTTGACGAACAGGCCTCAGCTTGTTAGGTTAGGCCAAGTCTTCTCCACCACCAACACCATCAACACTGGTGTACCACAGGGCTGCGTGCTGAGCCCCTTTCTCTACTCCCTTTTCACACTCGACTGCAGGCCTGTGAATGGATCTAACTCCTTCATCAAGTTCGCAGACGATACAACAGTGATTGGTCTCATCAGCAACAACGATGAGACTGCTTACAGGGAGGAGATCCGGCACCTGGCCACATGGTGCTCAAACAACAACCTGCTCCTTAACACCTCCAAGACAAAGGAGATCATCGTGGACTTCAGGAAGGCGAAAGGAGGCACACACGACCCCATCCACATTAATGGGATGGCTGTTGAACGTGTTTTCAGTTTTAAGTTCCTGGGGACCCATATTTCGGAGGACCTGTCCTGGACCACCAACACCTCATGCCTGGTCAAGAAGGCTCACCAGCGTCTCTTCTTTCTGAGGACACTGAAGAAGAACCAACTGTCTTCAACTATCCTGGTGAACTTCTATCGCTGCACGATAGAGAGCATCCTACCCAACTGTGTCACAGTCTGGTACGGGAACTGTTCTGTTGCTGAGCGCAAGGCACTGCAGCGGGTGGTGAAAACAGCCCAGCGCATCACAGGAACTACACTCCCTTCCATTGAGGACATCCAGAAGAAATGCTGTCTGTGTCGAGCTCGCAGCATTCTCAAGGACTCCTCTCACCCCGCTCATAGACTGTTTACACTAATGCCTTCCGGTAGGCGCATCAGGTGCCTCCGGACAAAAACCAGCAGACTAGGAAACAGCTTTTTTCCAAGAGCTGTTTCATTATTGAACTCTGCTCCCCACTGATTCCACTACCTCTCATAACTTTAACTTTAACACTGCTTTACATTGTTTACATTGCACTACAGGGCTGCCATGCATGACTGAACTGTACACACCAGTACTTCATGTATCTGCTCTACCGGACTGTTTACACACACACAGCATCATTTGCACTCCATACTGCTCACTTGCACACCAGGTATATTATACTGAATGCTCATTTGCACTAATGGACTACTTTCATCTACTGCACTGTAACTTCAATAACTGCACTAACTTATCTACTGCACTGTAACTCTATTAACTGCATCTACTCATCTACTGCACTATAACTCCAATAACTTCACTAACTCATCTACTGCACTGTAACCTTAATAACCGCATCAACTCATCTATTGCACTGCTACTTTAATAGCTAATGTCTATAATTAATGCACACTCAAGTCACTTGCACTATTGTATAGTCTATACTGTTATCAGTTCATAACCACCTGTACATTAATGTTCACAGTATATATCCTTCTGTATATATTGTTCATAGTACATACCGACTGTCATATTTTCATAGAACATCTGTATAGTATTTTCCTAATATTGTATTCTGTATTTATTCACACTGTATATCTGCACTTGCTAATTGCACTTCTGGTTAGACCTAAACAACATTTCGTTACACTGTACTTGTATATGTGTAATGACATTAAAATTGAATCTAATCTAAAAAAAAAAAAATCTTCCCAGCACTCCTGGAAATTTTAGGACCTGAGACCTAGTCTTAACACTAAAGATTCTTTTTGAATCACAATTATTCATAAATCTGGAAATAATAATACAATTCTGTGATTCTTACAGTTTTAACACACTTAAGACTAGATGAGTTTAAGACTAGTCTACGACTAAGAGCCCTTTTCCACCATCGCGCCGAATCGATCTAAGCACAGTCTGAAACGGTTAAAGTTATGTTTCCACGTGAGCCTGGTTCGACTCGACACGACTACAAACTGTTCTCGGCTCGGAATGTTTAGCACGGTTCTATTACCCTGCTGAATCGTGCTAGTGAATGTGTGCAGAGCCATTATAGATCAGTCTCTTGTGTTACTGAGGCAGTGAGTGATGCGTTTGTGTTTACATTGTAAAAATTCCCATTATCAGCCCTGCGGATGCAGATCAGTAATGGTTGTAAAAACTCCCTAAATTTGTTCATTTAACTACACCACCCCAAAATTTGTAACAGTTTTATACATATTAGCAAACATATTCATCATAGAAGCTGAAAGATTTGTAAATATTTGACAAATGTTTGTCTTTAAAAATGGCTAAAATCTGTACACACAAAAACAGTTTTAGTATTCAGTGTTTCATTCAGTATCATTGTACTCTGAAATTTAAATGCACTTGTGCACTTTTGATATAAACTGGCAAACAAGGATCTCAAAAGATCTCAAAATGTCATTGGTGCTGATCAGCCGAAAAAGGCAAAAAATAGATAATGATGAACTTGCATACCTGCAAAATAAGCTCCATTTTCTGTGCCTTTTGATGCCATCATGTAGGTTAGCTCTACAGGTGAATGAGCGACACCTCTTTTATAGTCAGTGGACAGAGAGCCTACTCTTCATTGATTGGTTAAACTAGTGTATACAGTAGTTACAGTTATGGATGCCCCGCCTCAAAACCTGAGGACTGCAAAACATGACAATCTTTCCTTGTGTCTTTGTCTTGTTTTGTAATACAAATATCTAAACATTCTTAAATCAAAATACCTCTGTGATTGCAGAGTCTCCCAGGACCTGGTAGAACCTGTGTCTCTGTGCTTCCCTTTTGTGGATCTTCAATAAAATTATTATCGTAAACTCCGCTACTGAGTCTGCCGCTTGCTTCCCCATAAAAATGTAAAGGGTCATTCTTACGAAACCACTGAAACAACATGGCAGTAATGATTTTAGGTAAAAATATATACAATTTGGTACACACAAAATTACCATATTAAACATAGGAAAATAAATTATTTATTTATTTGCTTTTTCTGCTGAAAATAAAAAAACAGAAGACTTTCACGTGCTCACGAGAACCTTCTTGCGTGCTCACGAGTTACTGTGTGCCTGTTATGTACAAACAGTCGTTTAGATGGCACCAGTTTAAATGAAATGTAGATGAATTAGAAATTAACAGGCACGTCTATGCAGTTGGGAGGGGATATTTTAAAATGTTTGACGTAAAACATGCACAACGTGTATTAATGCATGAAAACAGTAACTTTTAAAATGCTAAATTCATTACACAGCTTATGTGCCATATACAATTACTGCATAGTCTATTATGTATGAAAAGAATCCAGGCGGTTTGAAGAACGCGCTGCAGGATCGAACCGTTTACGCGCATAAAATGACAATATTGCATTACGATGTGTTAAATACATGAAGCTTCTTCAAAAAGCTTTTTATTGACGATATAGATTATATGATATGTTTTATCCATGGCATTTCCGTGTTGTGTGAATTATGTAAAGTTTAAAACAAATTAAACAGTTTTTAATTAAATATTTATTGTTAACCGCAGACTAAGCAGGCGACCTTTCTCTATTAAGCCCTACCAGTTTGCAAGCACGTTTATATCCTACTACAAGTCTTATATCGAAGAACTTTATCGCTGAAATCATATTTTTATCATAAAACAAGTACCCGGGCTCTCCGTTTAGTGCGAGGTACAGGCACAAAATACATTGCGCTTTAGGCTATATGTGTGAAAGATGACCGAGGTTCCCTCAGTGCAGAATAAATTCACACCCCCGTTTGCCCTCACACATATACAATATAAGCATAACATGATGTATTTTAAGATAAAAATCTGATTACAGTGAAACAGTTCTTCGATATAAGATGGACTTGCAGTAGACTATAAATCATTTAAACATGCTTGGCAATCTGGTCGGTCTTAATCGTTCTAATAAAAGACAAAAAGTCACCTTGATTGCTCTGCATTAAACAATAAATATTTACATTAAAAAGGATTTCATTTGTTTTAACACTTCCACGGCTCCGTACATTACCGCCATGTGTCCTGATTTGTCTTAAAAACTATTTGTTGTAATTTAAAGTCCAAATCAAATATTCTGAAAAACAAAACAAAAATGGGATGTTCTACTATGTTCACAAATGAAAATAAATTATTGACAAGTAATAAAGTATAATAAAAGTGAAGAATTAGTGACACACACACACACACGCACACACATAGAGCCCCTCAGGTTCTCCTTCAACTCTCTCAAAAGCTTCTTTAGCTTCCCACACAAACAGACATTGAGCCCCTCAGGCTCTCCTACAGTTTCTCAACTGCTTCTTTAGCTTCCCACACACAGAGGGCTTTCACACCAAGCCACTCCTTCTCACACGCTCATCACCACAAGAACACTGCAACATATACACATGCATCAATACATGGCATACAACAATTTCTGCTTATCAGATGATACATGATTTATCATAACAGTTTTACTCAGGCACATGGTTTAGTGTAATAATGAGCAACCCAGTGTCCATGACTATGTGCGATAAATTGTCTATAAGATGTCTAAACTAGTGTGTGTGGTGACGTGGAGTTTCGGTCTTAGTCTGATCAAATATTTGGTGTCCGTGGAGGTGTTAAAGTGCTCAAACTCATACATGAGGCATATAGTACATCAGAAAAATACATGAGACCTATATATAACTGCATGTATCATTCTATATTAGAAAGTCCTATATTATACTAGCAAAACCACCATAGTGACAGCAGTAGGAATAATAACAGGTACCAGCAATAGGAACAGTAACAGCAACAACGATGCCCACAAGAAGTATAATAATGAACTGAGAATAGACAATGGTAAGAGGTGCGGGCAGAGGGTCACTGGATTATAACCATTATTATGAGCAGTAAGAACAATAACAACAATAATGATGGTAGTAAGCAGTGTTGCCACAGTTACTTTGAAAAAGTAATCTGATTACTGATTATACCTCTAAAAAGTAACTTAGTTACTGTACAGATTACTGGATTTTAAAAGTAACTACGTTAGATTACACGTTACTTTGTCAGTTACATTCAGCAGCTCCCGTCATCACCCCCGCTGCCTCAACATAAAAATGACAATCGGTTTTGCCAACACTCACCTTATTGGAAGTGTATTTTTAACAGTAATGTCAACAATGTATCTCATGACATTTTAAGTTGAATTTAAAGACTATTTCCTGAAGAAACATGTTTTCATTAAAAATTATATAAAGACGGATTTTCTTGATTTTACTTAACGGTCAAATCAGTCTTTCTTGACCTGACATATTTAACTGTTAACACTTTAATAATGGCAAAACATCCTTTTTTATAATCTACATTATTTATATTATTTATTTATTTTTAACATGTTTTATGTATGGAGATGCGCGGATAAGCTAAAATGTCACCCGCATCTGCTGTTTCAAATAAATGATCCGATTTTCTCTGATATAGATATCCGCACCCGAACCGGACCCGATCGTCAATTAAATTACTCCGTATATTTTCTATCACTGTCTTTGTCTATAAATACTTAAATCTAATCTTTCGATTTAGCACACACATGATGTACCATCTTAGAGGTACCAGTCTTATGGCTTTCATATACATAAAGTGCCTCACAGTCGTTGCATATTACATACCCAGTACTTGATTAATCCTTGTTAAAAACCACTTTGCTAAAACGCTCCCACACAGTACTTTTCTTTTCTACCTTTTCTTTCTTTTTAATTCTCCTTTTTACATTTCTCTCGGATCTGTTTCGCCTCCATTTCTGCTTTAAGAAATAGACCGTCCTCTACCGCATTTCTTTTAAATTACTGCAAATTAGCGCCTGATGAAAAATGCATTTAAAACACATTCGTATTTTTAGAGAAATGTTGTTAATATTGTATGTGATATCATCCACCCGCGACCCACCCGCAATTAATCTGAATGTATTTTTTATTACCCGACCCACCCGACCCACGGATCAGCTGCAGCGCCCGCGGATTTAACCGCCATCCGAGCATCACTACTGCCCGACCAACTTCTTCATCTCTCCCCCACTTACTGGTTTTGCACCAATGTCCAGCATTTGTTGTTCTGGTGGTGGGGGACCTGCTGCTCTCTGATTCGCCCCACCTGGTGGGACTTGCTCTGCAAGTTGGACTGTGCAGTGCTGCGACTCCAATTGTTTCTTCAAATTTGACGTCATAGCGTTTGTAGCTAGATAGCACTTTGTCGCCAGCACAGAGAGTTCAACGAACCTTAATATTATCATCTAGCGGACACAAACTCGTGACTGTATTTCCAGCTAGAAACGCGCATCCTCCCTCCATTGTTGATTACGTTCGTGTCGCTGTGTGGTAGGGGCTATAACATGGGAATTATCTGATTAATGGTTTGGAAAAAGTAACGCGTTAGATTACTTGTTACTGAAAAATGTGGTCAAATTAGACTAACGCATTATTAAGTAACGCGTTACCGGCATCACTGGTAGTAAGAATGATGAGGTCAATAAGGATTGTTCACAAAAATGAGGGCCAATGGTAAATACAATATTTGGGTACCTGAGTGTGCCACGGTAACGTAAGGGCCAATTCAATCAAGAATTGTAAAGCCCCATTTGGGGGCGCTCCTCTTGTTAACTGATTGAATCCGGTGCCCAGATAAAAAGCACCAGAATCCCTTTCGGGACTCGAGTGGCAGTTCAATCGAGGCTGGTCAAAGTTTCTCTTGAGATAACACATGACTGCGGTCTGTAATTATCAAGTCTTGAGGAGGAAAGAACAGCTTCGGATGACCGAAAAAAAAAGAATGTTCCCTGGCAATTCAATAAAAACTTAAAGAGCAGGTTTCCCGCAAAACAGGAAAACTGATGCTCTTGACAACGACTCCCTCCTGGCCCATTCCCCAGACGGAGGACCAGCTCTCTCAGGGGAAGGGCACGTTCTGGCAGACCAGACCTCTGGAACCTCCATGTCTGGTCTCTAGACGGGACGAGGAGATCCTGTGTAGGCTAGAAAGCATCACCCAGGCTAGGGCCCCATCTACTAGGCTGTTATACGTTATACGTTATACATCTCCCCCTCCACAATGAATGTAGCGGCTATTGCCACTTGTCACAACTCAGTTGATGGAAAGTCTCTAGGGCAGCACGACCTGGTCACCAGGTTCTTAAGGGGCGCTTGCTTTCTCCAAGAGGGTAGGGGAGCTTCAAGCATTTTCCGTGTCCCCGGATTGCCATAAATTCGGCCCTGGCAACTATCACGTTATCCTGAGACCCAGGCCCGGATACGTGCCCAAAGTTCCCACGACTCCCTTTCGGTACCAAGTGATGAACTTGCAGGCGCTCCCCAGTGAGGAGGAAGACCCATCCCCATCCGTGTTGGGTCCAGTACGCACACTGCTCCTCTACTTGGACCGCACGCAGAGCTTCAGGAGCTCTGACCAGCTCTTTGTCTGTTTCGGAGGACAACAAAAGGGGAGGGCTGTCTCCAAACAGAGACTGGCGCACTGGATTGTGGATGCCGTCACGGCGGCATACCGATCAAAAGATTTCCTGTGCCCATTGGCAGTGCAGGCTCACTCCACACGGGGTATAGCCACCTCCTGGGCACTGGCCAGAGGCGCCTTTCTGGCAGACATTTGTAGAGCTGCGGGTTGGGTAGGCCCAACACCTTCGCAAGGTTTTGCAACCTTTGCGTAAACCCGGTGTCAGCCCATGTCCTGCGTGGCAACATGTAGGACTGGAATCCGGTGGAGCGTATGCCTGCAAAAGAACCTCCCCACCCTCCAGCAGGTTGGGTCAGTGTGCTATCTACCTCCCTTCTTATCCAACCACATGGTAAATAGGTTAAATACGTAATTGCGCTTTCTATCATATTGCTTGTCTTGATTTCTTGTCACTTGTGTAAGTGCTCTACCTCCTATTTAGCATACGGGGAGGGGAGCAGAAGCTCATTTTTCATTTAAAGAGACACACAAAAATGGCGTGTTTTCCATTTCAGCCACAAATGGCTCTGTTCAACATATTGTAATAAAAGATATGTGGTGTATTTTGAGCTGAAACTTCCCACCAGCACAGGACGGAGAACACTAGGACCTTAAAAGGGGAAAACTAACGAGGGAAAATAACACTGGGCACGTGAGGGGAATGAAACTCTAATGGGAAACAAGGGGCTAGGGCCCAGGCACGCGACAGGAAAACATGTGGCACAACAACAAAGGCCACGTGTTTCCACACCGAACACATTAAGCTCAAAAGACCCTGTCCGCAGAACTAGAAAATTCCTAGAGCAACAACAAGATTGAAAACAGTTGAATTGACTTTGCCTGCAAGCACTGAGCACAGAAAACCCATCATGAGTGAATACATGGTTGTTCATTTAAACTAGGGTGACCATATTTCAGCTTTCAAAAAAGAGGACAGTCAGTGGGGGCAGGAGGCAGATGGAGACCCACAGCGGGTGGAAAGATCGGGATTGGTGTAAATACTTAAACGTGTTAACAACCATGAGTTGTAACTGTAACTGAACTTTAATAGATAATGTAATACATCCTTGCCATCACTTGCCATTAAAAAAAATGGACATCGTTAACGCTATTCAGATGCCATGTGCCACCCACTGAAAAGCAAGCTGCTTCTCTCGCTATTGGTTGTTGCCGTGGTGCTTGTCGCTACATGATCCGTCCCAGGAACACGATTTGTTCCGCGCATGCGCGAAAGTGCATCTTCTTCCGGCCGAAAAAACTTCCGGCAGTTTAAAAAAAGGTAGTTTTACACAACCTGAACCATACCAAACATACGGGAAATTATTTTTTATAAACTCTTTTTTGAAAATTGGATTTAACATCAGAAGACATTAAACAAATTACAATTTGTAATGGTTTGGAGAAAAGTACTGAACGAGGGATAGGCTACACTGCACTTTTAAGAGCGGAAAATTGTCTTTTTTAAATTAATTTTGTTACTTTTTTATTTTACTTTTTAATACCAATGAAAAAACAATGCCTCAGAAGTGAGAAATATTTTTTATTTAAAAAAATTTATTTGTTTAATGTCGTTTAATGTTAAATTACATTTTCTATAAACAGTTTATAAAAAAATATTTAAGGTCTGGAACAAGTTGTGTCAAACTACTAGTAGACGCACTTTCGCGCATGCGCGGAACAAATCGTGTTTCCGGGACGGTAGCGACAGTGCTGATGCAATGAGATGGACTTTGTTTACGTGCGTACTAGGTACATTACCGAACAATGGTGGCAGGCGAGCAAGAAGTTGTTGCTTTGCAAAAATTATAAAACGATTGCAATGAATGATGACTTTAGAACGCAAAACCAGAATCCCGGATATTTTCGAAAATTTAGAAATTCCGTCCGGACGCAATTTTTTGTTGCAAAAAGAGGACATGTCCGGGAAAAAGAGGACGTATGGTCACCCTAATTTAAACTACTCTACATGGTAAACATAAGGCGCATCCATAAAACACAGACATACAAGACAGGGCTACCAAGTCATACAGCTGTTGGCACCAGCCCCTAATTTGGTAGCACCAGAGGCAAGAAAACAAAAAAACTACATTCAAACGTGATTAATTAATAGATAAATCACAAATTACAGAATGTATTATTTTGTCACCAATTTCAGAACCTTAATGTCATTTTTCAAATCTATAGACACAACATTCACAACCGATGATCAAAATAGGCATTTTCTAAACTCTTAATGTTTGGATACATTATACACAAAGCAAATCTTATTTGGACATTGAACTTAAACTATCTGTTCAAAATGACACAACTTAACATCAATGTGTTCTCATTTCAAAATGCTACTCAAACAGTACATCTGATGTGACTGTCTGAACATTACATTACAATGATCTAACTGTCAATGGATACAATCTGCAAAACAGTGACGTCTGGTCACAAAAAAACGAATCATGATAACAAAATAAAATTGAATAAATGAAACATGTTCTTTGCTATAACTTCATTTTCATTATGATTCCAATCATTTGATCATTTTTATAGTTAAGATCACTGAATTTGCACATTTCCTGCTCAGCGATGTGCGGCAGCAACGAGGCAAGCCTCACCTTGGACTGCACTATCTATCTCACACTGGGTTGATGTGTGCAATTGGCGCGTGGCTGTCTCTCTGTATGTCTCCAATATAAAAAAGTGAAAGTAATCTTTTTATCAGGTAGTGTGACCCATACCCGAAGTGTGACCTCTGCGTTTAACCCATCCAGAGAGAAGTGAACACACTAACAGCAAGTGATGAATACACGTACACCCGGAGCAGTGGGCAGCTATCACTGCAGCGCCCGGGGAGCATGTAGGGCACCTCAGTCGTTACCAGCCGGCCCTGAGGATCGAACCGGTAACCTTCTGGTCACGAGTACGACTCTCTAACCATTAGGCCACGACTGCCTCAATGCTCACAAGCACGTTTATTATACACACTCACTTTCAACAGTCTGGCTAATATCTTTCCTGAATATGTGTGACATAATTAGTCTTGGACATAAAACCGCAGTGAAAAGGCACAAGGTGAGACAGACAGTTACCGTGCAGCAACTGAAGGGGTCAGATATGAGCCAAACAGTCTTAACAAGAAAGTGACGGAGATTTTCATGAAGAAGGAAAGGCGCATGAACTTCGTTTATAATTAAAGGCAAGACCATAAACGCTTTTCAATTGTAGACAAAAAATAAGGATCAGACCAAAAAAATATATATTCAAAAAATAAATTTTGACCTAAAAATTCTTTAGTTCTACCTGTTATTCTTTTGTTGGACATACTGTCTGTATTAAAATGATTAAAGAATCAAAACGAAAAGCTATAAAACAACAAAATATGTAAATTATTTATTTGTACATCATTCTTTCGTTTGTATTGTAATGTATGATTGTGAAATTAATTGTGAAATTGCAACGTGCAACAAATTCAAAACACATGAAGGGTGCAGAGCAAATGCGCTTTCTCGCTGCAATACATTTAACATTCTTTCTTCACCAAATAATTACCTTACCCCATGTTTGTGTGTAATGTATGCTGATGAGATATAAAACATAAACAGTATTCAATGTGCATGCTAGCACTGTCATTCACCCTGTTAAAACGCATGTTGTAGTTATCTATCGCCCCCCAGGGCACCTTGGACTCTTCTTGGAGGAATTGGACACACTTCTGTCATCATTCCCCGAAGATGGTACTCCTCTGGTGGTACTTGGAGACTTCAACATCCACCTAGAAAAACCACAGGCTGCTGACTTCAACAACCTGACTGAGTCGTTTGACCTCAAGCGAGTCCCCACTTCAGCAACCCATAAATCTGGTAATACACTTGATCTCATCTACACACGCTATTGCTTCACCCATCACTCCCAGGTCACCCCACTGCACACGTCGGATCATTTCCTCATCACTCTTGATCTCGACTTAACTTCTCCAGACACAACACATGCCTCCCAACTGGTCACATTCCGACGCAACCTACGATCTCTCTCTCCCTCCCGCTTATCCTCTGCAGTCTCTGCTACTCTCCCACCCCCTGACCAGTTCTCTCTCCTTGATGCTAACACCGCCACCCACACTCTCTGCTCCACACTAACCTCCTGCTTAGACATCTTATGCCCTCTTAGATCTAGGCCATCTCGTGCATCTCCTTCTGCCCCCTGGTTATCCGAGGTTCTCCGTGAGCATCGCACCTCTCTCAGGTCTGCTGAGAGAAAGTGGCGCAAATCAAAAGAACCCACTGACCTCTCTCTCTACCAGTCTATTCTCTCTTCCTTCTCTGCGGATGTCTCCTCTGCGAAAACCCAATACTACCACACTAAAATCAACAACTCTCCTGACCCTCGGACCCTCTTTAAAACCTTTTCTGCTCTCCTTTGCCCGCCTACCCCCCCACCTCCATCAGACTTAACAGCTGACGACTTTGCGTCGTTCTTTGTAGAGAAAACAACCACCATCAGCCATCAATTCTCTGCGCCACCGTCTCCTGATCACAGTCAATCCCCAGTCACATGCTTGTTCCCCTCGTTCTCTCTCCTATCTGAAGAGGAAGTTTCCAAGGTAATTTCTTCTAACCATCCGACTACCTGCCCTCTAGATCCCATCCCCACACATCCCCTCCAGGCCATCTCTCCATCGGTTGGTCCTTCTCTGAGTCACATTATCAACTCGTCTCTCACCAATGGCACATTTCCTACACTATTTAAAGAGGCTCGTATTACCCCACTACTAAAGAAGCCTTCTCTTAATCCTGCACTTATAGAAAACTACAGACCGGTATCCCTACTCCCCTTCGCTGCTAAAACTCTAGAAGGTGTTGTATGTAACCAGCTCTCATCCTTCCTCACCCAGAACAACCTCCTGGACAGCAACCAGTCTGGGTTCAAGAACGGTCATTCCACTGAGACTGCGCTGCTCTCTGTCATTGAAGCCCTGAGACTGGAAAGAGCTTCCTCCAACTCATCTGTTCTCATCCTACTGGATCTATCTGCCGCCTTTGACACGGTTAACCATCACATCCTCCTGTCCACCCTCAAGGCGATGGGGGTCTCTGGAAGGGTGCTACAATGGTTCAGGTCTTACCTCTCGGGTAGGTCCTTTAGAGTATCTTGGAGAGGTGAGGTGTCGGAGTCCCATCATCTTGACACAGGTGTGCCTCAGGGCTCAGTGCTTGGTCCGTTGCTATTCTCTGTATACATGACATCCCTTGGCTCTGTCATTAGGAAACATGGCTTTTCCTATCACTGCTATGCGGATGACACACAACTCTACCTGTCTTTTCGCCCTGACGATCCGACTGTCTCTGCACGCATCTCAGCTTGCCTAGCAGACATCTCACTCTGGATGAACGGAAGGCTAAGAGCTAAGCTAAAGCTAACACCACACCGCCTCTCTTTACCCAGCATTTTCCTTGCTAATGTACGATCATTAGTGAACAAAATGGATGAGATTAGGGCTGCAACAACGAATCGATCAAATTGATAAAAATCGATTACGTTTGATTATAAAAGAAAAACTTTATTTGAGCGCGGAGCGGAGTGAACACACTCGGTCTCTCTCGCGCACTAATGCAAGCAGAGTTCGGCGCCTCATAGAGCAAAAAAAAAAAAACTAGCGGAGGAAAGATACATGACGGAGGCAGAGAAATCCGCGTGACCCAAGTCATCCAAGGTGTGGGAGCATTTCACACTAAATTAACAGAAAACGTGTGTTAACTGCAAAATATGCAAAAGCGACATGGCGGGAGCAACACGGCAATGATCCAGCACCCGAAACGCAAACATGTTTGAGTCTTTGATGAGGAGGAAGGGAGTTCAACAGCAGGTTAAGTCACTACAGAATCACACTTTTATTCTGTTTTGAAATGAGGAGCGTAATGTCCCTGGTGCGGATGTTTACTCGTTATCCAGATTGACAAGGATGACACGTTACGTTAGCTTGTTAATAACCGTAGTAAAGCAGGGGTGGGATAGTTACTTTGAACTTTGCATTGCAAGACTAAAGACACGTTTTTATTCAAAAAAAGCTTTTCTTAATTAGTAATTTTGTCTCGTTTCCAGTCCAAATATCTAAAAAATCTTAAATCAAGATTACTTGACAAGAAAAATGGCATGAGAAAATTAAGTGATGCTTAAAACTTATGTTTGAGATTATATCTCATTAAGATTATTTTTCATACCCCATTGGGAGATAATTTTGCTTGTTTTAAGCAAACAATCACTTAATTTTGAGGTGTTTTTTCAGAAAACAAGACATCATTTCTTATGCTATTTCATGTGTCTAGTAAATGTATCTTGATTTAAGATTTTTTTGATATTTGGACTGACAACAGGACAAAACTACTAAATTAGAAAAGCAATTTTTGCAGTGTATATTCTGTGCTTTGTCCCATATAGGTTATTATTGACAAAATATGTGTGTGTGTTTATACTTTTTAATTTAATTTTAAAGTTATTTTATAGCACTTGGTCATCTTAAGCTGTGTTTAAATGTGTGGTATAAATGAACCTAAGCTTCAAGTGAACTTGCGAGAGAGAGAGAGAGAGAGCGAGTGTGTGTGTGTAAGTGTGAGAGTTTGTGCATCTGCTAGTGTGTGCGTCTGCAGTGTAGTTTAGAGAACAAGTTCTGACATTCAAACAAATCCTGTTAAATTTTCTGATTTGTATTGTTCTTTATTTTTTATAAATTGTTAATTGCTCTGGCAGCTCAGGTGGCAGTTTATTTAAAAAAAAATATTTGGCAAACACGTGTTTGTTTTTTGTGTTAGTCAACACTATTATTTTATTTAATTATTATTATAACAGCTCAGGGATGATCAAGGAGAAACATGTTTGTGCACTTTCTGAAGATTTTAGTTCTGTTTTTGAATAAAGGGTTGAAAATGAATGCTTTTCTTGATTTTGTTTTTTAGCCGATTCATCGATTAATCGAAAAAAAATAATCAATAGATTAATCGATTATTAAAATAATCGTTAGTTGCAGCCCTAGATGAGATTCGACTCCGCATCATAAACAACAAAAAACTTTTGAACTGCAATGTCATAATCTTCACGGAAACATGGCTACACAGCGGCATACCGGACAACGCTATCGAGTTAGCGGGCTACAACACACACCGGGCGGATAGAACGGCAGAGGAATCCGATAAGACAAGAGGAGGTGGACTGTGGATTTATGTCAACAAAGCTTGGTGCACGAACTCTGTTATTGTCGGGAGACACTGCTCGGCTAACCTTGAGTTTCTCATGGTTAAATGTAGAACGTTTTATCTGCCACTGGAATTCACTTCCACCATTATAACGGCAGCTTATATACCACCGGATGCTGATGCCAAGCTTGCTATGAAAGAACTTCATGCAGCCATCAGTAAACAACAGACTGCTCACCCGGAGGCTGCATTTATTGTTGCGGGAGATTTTAATCACTCTAACTTAAAGACAGTGCTCCCTAAATTTCACCAGCATGTTTCCTGCCACACAAGAGGAAACAAAACTTTGGATCATGTCTATACAAACATGGCTGAAGCTTACGCCGCGACACCCCTCCCCCACCTCAACTCAACTCAACTTTATTTATATAGCGCTTTTTACAATTTTCATTGTTACAAAGCAGCTGTACATGAGACACATTGAATACAAGTAAAACAACTGAAGGCATATACCTGTAAAACAAGAAAAAAAGGTGAAAACAACAAAGACAGACATACAAATGCTCCACACACACAATATGCAAACATACATACACACACACATTGACATAGACGCACACACACACAGTGAAAGCACACATTTGAGACACCTGGGTCAATCTGATCACCTTTCTTTGTTCCTCACCCCCAAGTACTCACCTCTCATTAATCGTGAGAAGCCATCAGTGAAGACCATCAAGGTGTGGCCTGCGGGGGCAAACTTTACACTCCAGGAAAGGTTTCTACACACAGACTGGAGTATGTTTGCTTCTCAGGCCACCAGTGGCTCTCACACGGACATAGACAGCTACACCTCCTCTGTATTGGACTACATCAATACCACCATTGATAGTGTCACAGCCCAGAAGCAGATCACCATATACCCCAATCAGAAACCATGGATGAACAAGGAAGTGCGCCTCCTGTTGAAAGCACGCAACACTGCCTTCAGATCAGGTGATGCACAGGCCTATAGTACTTCCAGGGCAAATCTGAAAAGGGGCATCAGAAAGGCCAAGCACTGCTACAAGTTGAAGATAGAGAAGCATTTTTCCAACTCTGACCCTCGACGCATGTGGCAGGGCATCCAGGCCATTAGCGACTACAAAACCAACCACTCCACCCCCACAGCCACAGATGCCGCCTTCCTGAGCGAGCTTAATGACTTTTATGCTCGCTTTGAGAGAGACAATAAGGAATCCGCCACCAGGCTCACACCTTCTACTGACCACCCAATCATCACACTAAATTCCAAAGAGCTTTTCACTGCATTAAACCGGATAAACGCACGCAAAGCTGCTGACCCAGTTGGCATCCCTGGTCGTGTACTCAGGTCAAGTGCGGAGCAGCTCGCTGGGGTCTTCACGGACATCTCCAACCTGTCACTCGCCCAAGCAGTGGTTCCAGCATGTTTTAAATCTACCTCCATTGTTCCCATTCAAAAAAATTCCAGCCAGACATGCCTGAATGACTACCGCCCTGTAGCACTCACACCCATTGTTATGAAGTGCTTCGAGCAGCTGGTCCTGTCACACCTAAAAGACTCTCTACCATCCACACTGGACCCATACCAATTTGCCTACTGTAGCAATAGGAGCACAGATGATGCTGTGTCTATGGCGCTGCACTCCGTGCTCACACATCTGGACAATAAGGACACTTATGCATGCATGCTGTTTGTAGACTTCAGCTCTGCATTCAATACCGTCATCCCTTCCAAGCTAATCATCAAACTTGGAAACCTAGGCATTAACAATTCAACCTGCAACTGGATTATGGATTTCCTGACGAACAGGCCTCAGCTTGTTAGGTTAGGCAACATCTGCTCCACCACAATCACCCTCAACACTGGTGTACCACAGGGCTGCGTACTGAGCCCCTTTCTCTACTCCCTTTTCACACTCGACTGCAGGCCTGTGAATGGCTCCTTAACACCTCCAAGACAAAGGAGATCATTGTGGACTTCAGGAAGGCGAAAGGAGGCACACACGACCCCATCCACATTAATGGGATGGCTGTTGAACGTGTTTCCAGTTTTAAGTTCCTGGGGACCCATATTTCGGAGGACCTGTCCTGGACCACCAACACCTCATGCCTGGTCAAGAAGGCTCACCAGCGTCTCTTCTTTCTGAGGACACTGAAGAAGAACCAACTGTCTTCAACTATCCTGGTGAACTTCTATATCGCTGCACGATAGAGAGCATCCTGACCAACTGTGTCACAGTCTGGTACGGGAACTGTTCTGTTGCTGAGCGCAAGACACTGCAGCGGGTGGTGAAAACAGCCCAGCGCATCACAGGGACTACACTCTCTTCCATTGAGGACATCCAGAAGAAACGCTGTCTGCGTCGAGCTCGCAGCATTCTCAAGGACTCCTCTCACCCCGCTCATAGACTGTTTACTCTCCTGCCTTCCGGTAGGCGCTTCAGGTGCCTCCAGACAAGAACCAGCAGACTAGGAAACAGCTTTTTTCCCAGAGCTGTTTCATTATTGAACTCCGCCCCCCACTGATTCCACTACCCTCATAACCTTAACTTCAATGCTGCTATTACACTGTTTACATTGCACTACAGGGCTGCCATGCATGAGTGAACTGTACACACCAGTACTTCATGTATCTGCTCTACCGGACTGTTTACACACCCATAGCATCATTTGCACTCCATACTGCTCACTTGCACACCAGGAATATTACACTGAATTCTCATTTGCACTTATGGACTACTCTTATAACTGCATCTACTCATCTACTGCACTGTAACTTCAATAACTGCACTAACTCATCTACTGCACTATAACTTCAATAACTGCACTAACTCACCTACTGCACTGTAATTCCTCTTTTGCATTACTGCATCTATCGCATAACTAACTGCATCTACTCATCTATTGCACCATAACTTCAATAACTGTATTAACTCATATACTGCACTGTAACTTTAATAACTAATGTCCATAATTAATGCACACTTAAGTCACTTGGACTATTGTATAGTCTAAATTGTTATCTGTTCATAACCACCTGTACATTAATGTTCACAGTATATATCCTTCTGTATATATTGTCCATAGTACATACCGACTGTCATATTTTCATAGAACATCTGTATAGTATTTCCCTAATATTGTATTCTGTATTTATTCACACTCTATATCTGCACTTGCTAATTGCACTTCTGGTTAGACCTAAACTACATTTCGTTACACTGTACTTGTATATGTGTAATGACAATAAAGTTGAATCTAATCTAATCCAATCTAAAGCACTGTGGTCAACTTCTGTTGTGTTTCTGTGTGCTATATACAATTAATGGAATGAATGAACGGAGTTAAATTACTACAAAGCACATCTGTACATACAATATACTGAATAGTGTCCATTAATCTAATATTGTCCTTTTTGTCAAATATGTATTGTCTCTCACATATTTATTTTTAAGTTTTGTTACCTGTGCCTTGTCACTTTTATAACCTGTATGTGAACTGGAAGCTCAAAGATTTTAATACTGGATGCGTCGAAGATGTTAATAAACAAAAGTATTTATTTCAGAGTCTTCTCTGAATGACTTCACATGACATGTTTTAAAAACATTTTACAAAGTCCAGAGTTTAGATTCATCATTTAAAACAGATCATGGTGAGCATTTGCCGAATATCATTTTTATGGAGTTATTAGAAATACATTTTTAAGCTCAACTAGCTTAGTTCTGACTTTAAAATAAACTGCCAGGTGTCTGCTTTCAGATGACACCAAACCTATGCTTTTAGTGCAAAGGCTTTATGAGAATGTGACCAGACATGCCCTTTTCCAGGTACACTGCCTGCCCGGAGGTTCATTTGTTTATTGCATACATCAGCTAACAGGTTTGTTCCAAAGAAGATATCAAAAGAAGATAGCAATACAATAAGGTTACGAAACACCTCCATTTCCTAAGAAAAAAAAACCCACATGTCACTCAAACTGATAGTCGCACATGTTTTGCTGTCATTAGATGCATCCATTAATGATGACAGATTGTGTGAAATGTAAAGTCATTCAAAAGTTCCAAAGAAAATAACAATAAAATAAGGTTACGAAATATCTTCATTTCCTAAGAAAAAAACGCCCACATGTCACTCAAACTGAATGCTCACGCATGTTTTGCTGTCATTGGATGCATCATTTGGTGGTTTTTCTAAAAGTATTGGATTTCTACTTTAATTTTTTGAACTGTATGCTATTAATTATTATTTAAGCATTAGTGAACAGTTAATTAATCATTTACAAAGCATTGTCCAACTTTAACATATATCAATAAGCTGTTTATAAATACAGGTATGAATGTTTTTTTCTTGATTCATATGCATATCCATAAAGTGTATTTGATTTATTTAATAATGGTCAGTTTATCATTTCTCAATAAACAATAGAAATACAAACCAGTTAATTAGGAGTTTTCTGTGCTTCATATAATCATTTAGAAAGTGCTCAATAAATGAGTAATGAATGATTTAACAGTACAATTATACATCTTGTGATGTACTAAGATAGTAAACGTTACTCAGTGTGTAAAATAATTTGTATTTCAATAATTCTCTATTACTTAGTTTATGAGTAATTCAGGTAGTTATAAAACATTGTACTTGAGGTTACACGACAGAAAATAAAAAAATCTGTCAGCATTCGGCCAGGGTTTTTCCGATTTTGGCCACTAGAGGCCTCCATTGTGCTTTTTGTCTGATCCTTTTGTTTTACGTTGTTTCCAGTTATTATTTGCACCTGTCCCTCGTTTCCCTTGAATGTATTTAAACCCTTAGTTTTTCTTAGTTTTTTGGTCTGTGTTTGAACGTTAGCACCCAGCCTTAGTGAAGCTGTGAACATTTGTTGCTCCAGTTGGAGTCTCTGTTTGGTAACGCGTTTATTTTTTGGATGTATTTTTTAAGGCATTTTGCTCGACCTACTTACCTTGTGGATTACTCTTTTTATCTCTTGGAATTACTTTGACGTTATAGATTTATATTTTTTGCCTGGAAAACTTTGCTGGCTATATTATTAAACCACTTCAGGCGTTTTTGCAAGACAGACGACTACGACTACTACTACTACTACATTTTATTTATAGGCGCCTTACTGACACTCAAGGACACAGTACAGCAAATAGTCACAACACTCATCAAATAAAAACAGTTAAAGTGTACCTAACATATGTTTTTTTAGGCCCTACTTCGGGTAATGGAGTGTCCAACAATAAGTTGATGTACATACAATGTGTAAAAACACTTTAATCTCGTAATTATATGCAGTTATTCGTACCCTACTTCTTGACTGACTCTCAAATGATTCGTTCCGCGATTCACCCGTCTAGGCCCCTCCTACCCGGTAACCTTGTGTCATGTGATTGGTCAGATCGTGTAGTCTGTTGTGATTGGTCAAACGCGTTCATCATTTGTCTCAAATGGAACGCCTACCATCATTACAGGATTCCGGTTTACATGTGGTTGGATGTCTTTATATATATAACAGTATATATAACATATAACAGTATTATACATGGACTAGTTGACAGGGCATACAGTGTACCGTGTTCGTATCTTCAGATGTTATTACAATACTGATAGTACTCGACTTAGTTCTTGAAACAAATACTTTGAGAATTCATGGATTGAACAAATAAATCAGCCGAGTAAATAGCAAGATAAACAAACTGTAACACACCAGAAATAACGCTACATGCTAATGTTAGCGTTATATGCATTAGCTAAACACAGACATAAGGTACGAAAATATTTCTTGAAGTTCAGACAAATATCAAAAGTCACACTTACAGGTTGTGATTCGGTGGAGCTAAAATGTCCAAATAGAGTTGGTATTCCCCCTCTTTCAATGATAGTCGTTTCACATATCCTGCACTGACCGCGGCAAGATTATCAAAGCAATCATCGGTGAAATGACGCACACAGTTAATCTCTGGGGTTCTACTCCTTCGGTATTCTTTGAAAAATGAATTGTAACCATTTTCCCCTCAGATGTCCTGGCTTAGGTAGCTGAAATAAGACGGACTTAGTTTCACACCGTAGAACACAGACTCTAGACACGATACACACGCTTCACGAACGAGCGACAGTGTTTGGGGGAGGAGACATACGTTTTCCAGTCAGTCTCAGCAACACGTTCATGTGCAGTGACGTAAATATGCATCCACGACTCGTTTGTGTGATTCAGACTCGACTCCCATTTTTACAAGCAAATAACTTCGTTATTTATTCACTTTCGGACTTACAACTTGGCAGAGAGCTTACTTTCAAACACAGCAACATAACAGACTGCATGAAACGTCATTTTCATGATGTCATGTTACGTACGCTTTAATACAATCTAGATATAAACATGGGATAGGCACACAAATAAAATCACAGAAAACCCAGCCTAAAAAAGTGTGTTTTATGACGAGAAAGGTAGGGAGCTACTTGACTGAAAGCTTGAGAACCCACAGCTGTGCATGTTCGAGGAAGAACAAGATTATAGGCAAAAGATGATATGAGAGTGCGAGTGGGAGTGTAGTTTTGCTGGAGTTCTTCTAAGTAGGGAGAAGCCAGACTGTTTAAAGCTTTGTAGACAAGGAGAAGAATTTTAAAATGAATTCGTTATTTCACCGGAAGCCAGTGCAAGTGTTGTAATGTGGGAGTAATATGCTCGGCTGTTGAGGTCCAACAGATGATCCGTGCAGCAGAGTGTTGAATCTGATGTAATTTATGAAGGAGCTTTGACGGCAAACCGTACAGAAGAGAATTACAGTAGTCAACAAGAGAGGTAACAAGAGCGTGAACTAATGTCGCTGTACTCTCAACTGAAAGAGCCGAGGGAAGACGATTTATATTTCCTAGTTGAAAGTATGCAGAACAAACTATCCCATTTATATGTGGTTCAAATGAAAGGGTGCTATCGAAGATGACGCCTAAGGTTTTGACCTGAGTAGAAACTGACACTGATAGGGCATCAAAGACAGAGACTCCGTCACATCCAACAGCAGTAAATGTAAAAAGTTTCTGTTTATTTTAACCTCTGACAGACTATTTCAAACCTTCGTTTTCTTTGATAATGTCCTTAACTAGGGCAATGTCTGTGATGATTTTTACACAGTTGTCTCCTTGGTTTGTGGTATTGTCACAGGTCGGGGCAGACCACCACTACTCTAGCCCCGGACACCAGTACCACCTCGAGGAGACCCGGAGTTCAAAAAAAGCAGACAGACAACAAAGTCAAAAATGAACAAATTGGATTTTATTAATTTAGTTTAAAACTGAGCACTCTAAAAACTAATCTTCTTTCCGGCTTCTCTCTTCCAGCCCAGCCAGGGCAGGTGGACGACAGGCCTCTTGCCTGTACTTCTCCTGAGGCCGGCCCAACACAATGGTAAGTATACAAGGGGGGGGTTGGCTTCCTTTTACAGGTCATCAACGGTGAATATGCAGTGCAGACTTTCCTCGGCAGGCGTATAACAGCTGATGTGCTAAGGGGACTTTCCTTGCGGGTTGGCAATGGTAAGTATGCAGACAGGTTTTCCAACATGGGCAAACAGCAGTAGACACAAAGGGCTTCCTTATATAAGCAACAATGGAAGATCCGGACAGGGCTTTCATGTAATAGCTATTTCCAGTTCATTAGTGGGGAACTTCAGCTCTACAAGTAGACGGTACTCAAGGTCACAGGCACGGACATCGGCAAGACAGGTGCTCCACACACTCCAATAATAGTCAAACCAATCCGCAGCAATACACACGTGTGATTTATCCACTACACACAAACTGAAATCCAAGTACTCACAGCAACGTAGGGCTTATACTCCGCCGCCTTGACCGAGACCCGTCTCCTGGAGTCAAAGTGTATGATAGTAGTAAGGAGATAGAAACCACATAGACAGTACTTCACTTCCGCCTGCAAATCTGCCCACCGGCCACGCAGACTTCTCTTCTCTCACACAGCCGAGACACGATGAAGCTCTGATATAATAGGGCAATGCTCCTGTCGGCCTCTCGCTTTCACATCGCCAGGGAAAACACAGCAGAAGGGAGTTTTCTCATTCGTGGGGGGGCATCCGTTCACATCCGTTTTCGTTTTCTCCTAGATCCTTATTCACAGCATTTATTCCTCTTCAACCAAATTGAATGGTCTGGTCCTTTTACCCTTCTTGAACTCACTCTTCTTGTGTCCACTCGCTATACTGCTGCCTCTTCCTCCAACCGGAACGGGAATGAGAGCTCCACAATAGCGACAACGACGAAGAACGACGACGACCGACGACAACCAACCCCTTCCTTCCTTCAACATCCCTTTTATAGCCCATCCTTCTCTGTTGAGTCCCAATCAGCCATCGCCACGTTTAACCGGCACACCTGACGCTTGTTTGCTCGTTGAATCCCCGGCCGAGCGATCCGTGTCGCTACCCGATCCGTCCCGGAAACACGATTTGTTCCGCGCATGCGCGAAAGTGAGTCAACTTCCGGCCGAAACAATTTACGGCAGTATTAAAAAACAAAAGGTAGTTTGACACAACTCGTTCCATACCGGAAATATGTTTTTAATAAACTCTTTATTACTCTGCACATCAAAAGACATTAAACAAATTACAATTTGTAATGATTTGGAGAAATTTACTGAACGAGGGATAGGCTACACTACCCTTTTAAGAGCGGAAAATAATCTTTTATTTAAAATTTTGATACTTTTTTTATGTTTTAATACCAATGAAACTACATTATGAAAAAATGATATGTGTCATGCGTGAGGAATATTTTTTATGTATATATTTTGTATATATATATACAAACGAATATACAATACTTTTTATAAGTGATTCTCTTTTTTTGGCAAAATATGTCACGGCTAATATGTGGCACAAATTGTTACCCTAATTGAATAATTTAAAAAATCTAACGTAATAGTTAGATTAAGTTAAATTTCGTTAGTTTATCTGTACTGATAAACAAGGCCTAAAGGTCAATGCCATTCTCATCAACCAGCAATTTAAGTATATGAATAGAATATGAATGAGTTTGTGTCCAAGGGAGGAAGGGATGGAGGGAGGTAGTGAGTGAGTGATAGAATGACTAAAGAAGAGAAGAAGCAAATGTTTAAATAAATAATTTGAATGAATTCAGAAAATTATGTGTTTCTTAAATACAGACATTTGTTAAAGTACGTTAAATTTGTACAGCATAACTTCAAAATAAAACACACACTTTACTAAATGGTGTCTAACAAATTTAAACTATTAAGTTCGATTTTTTTTATTTTTCAAATTGGTGTAACAATTTGTGCCACATATCAGGGGCGTGCCCCCCTAAACTTCTGGCCAGCCCTCCTAAAAATTATTAGATTAATTAATTTGTGATCGCTTCAGTCCCCTTTAAAAACTAATTTGAAACGGTGGCGCGATGCGTCAAGTTTCGGCTCCTCCCCTGATCTAAGTCTGCATGGATTCAGCGCGTTATTCAATCCGCAGGGGCGCCGAGCGGAGCGAACATCAGAGAGAACAAGGTGTGTGTGTGTGTGTGTGTGCATTTATTGATAGATTGCTATGATATGACATCTGCATCGGTGCAGTTCTTGTAATTGTAGTTTACATAATGTTTCTGGACCAATACACGGTTCGGTTTCTCATCCAACACGTGCACGTCTTCGCTGCGTTCACCTTCAGCCCTTATCACAGTGTGATAGTTGTTTTTTCTTCCAACAAAAATGAAGCGATTAACACCCATGGAAACATACTTTAGAAAACGATCATGATTTATTTTAATTTACCTTTTAAATTTTAAAACATATTAAGGTGTATCTCGGCATTACAATATGCAGCCATGCACAGAAATGGTTAAATACACTGATCATTGTCTGAAAGCAACAAACATCATGTGGAGTTATTTTGTTTTGTTTTATTAAATAAATTTTTTGTATTAAGTAATAATGAATCATTAGTTTATCATGATACATTAGAGTACGAGTAGAGTTAAGGGATTTGTGTTTTATTTTAAGTAATTGATTTATAGAAGTGGCAAATTGATAATTCATGTTGTTACTTTTAATGAAACGTGTGTACTTGTGTTTGTACAGTGAATAATGAATCAGGAAGTCTTCATGGAAAAAAAATCTAAATTCCCATCTCAAATTTTCTTGTGACTGGTCACATCTAAATGTTTCAATTTTTTTAACAGTGTTGTATATGGCTCAGTCAGTACTCCTACTCCCATATATGAAATACAGGGAATACAATGAAATAGTGAATAGCAATAAGGTTAGTAGTATACAACCCTACTGTAACACACTTGAAGAAGACTGCAACAAGCGTGTTATTCAGGTGGGTTCTTTTATTCAGCCAGCACGTTCACGATCACTCAATAAATCTCTTTACAGCTTTTTTACTCGCACAACAGATTCACAGCCTCTCTCTACACTCGTTCGCGAACTCTTCTTCTTTAGGTCTACTCAGGGAGTCTCTATATCGCTGTTGCCACCTAGTGGCCATTCATTACTACATTGCAGTTTAATTATGAATGTGTGCTTGTACTTAATATTTCAACATTAACAATAACAATTTAACAAACATTACAAAAATAAATATTTGTGGGGGGGCTAAATCTTTCTGTACCTTTAAACAAATTAACACATTCTCTACTTTTCTCCACACTACCCTAATAGTCAAATAATATTTTTTTAATCATACCCTTATTGGGGGCTGAGCCCCCCTAAAATGAAAATCCTAGAATCGCCCCTGCCACATATTAACCATGACATATTTTGCCAAAAAAAGGCAATCAAAATTAAAAACTATTGTTTATTCGTTTTTCTATATATATGCACTGTAAGTACTAAGATTGAATGTCACTTGGGGGTTGAATAAAACTGATAATGCTGTGAGCTCAGAAAAGACATTTGTGGTTATTTCATTATAAATGTTATGTTATATTTGTCTGACCTACACGTGCCTCTTTGATTTAATTGTAAGCAGGATGACTGAATGATCATAATCAATGTCAAACCGACCAAAACAATCAATTTCAGTGGGGGTTGAATAATTTTGAACACAACTGTATATATGTGGGGCTGTTAAGAGATAAGTCTATGCTCCTTCTCCTGATAACATGATGTTTCCTTCTTCTGGTCAATTCTTGGGTCTTATCTTCTTGCAATTTTTCAATCCCAAAAATTATACTCACTATGGTGACAGAGATGTCAATGAGCAGTCCCATACCCGGCCAATTCTCCCACAACCTCATTTTGACCTTGTCGTTTCACACAATAAATGAAATATGTTAAAACTTACACTGTGGTTTTAAGAACCCAAATTTATCACATTTAATAATTTCAATATAAAAGGATAGAAAAATTGATTTATGATGATATAATGAAAAATTCATATGATGGAAAAAATGATTAGAAACGATTATTAGTAAAAAATGATTATAATGAATAAAAATGATTATAATGAATAAATGGTTATGGTTATGCTCACACTTGTAAACACTTCACTTAAGATATTCTGGACTTTTTGGAAATCTAATTTGTCCAGACCACACCCCAGCCGGGGTACAGAAACACTTCTCACTCTATGTTCTACACACCAGTCTCTCATGTGTGTCAGGCTTTTAGTGAAATTTTCATAAGTGGGGAGGTCAGTACACTTTACTTTTGTGATTAAGTGGAAGATGGTTCTGCCGTCTTCCTCATGGGTCACTGCACAATCACCTGTTCTTTTGTTTTGTTGTCTTACTTTCTCCACCCCATACCTGTTTTTAAATGTCACTGCAATACCTGCTGCTCCATATGCACAGTCTTCACTTACAAAATGTGCTAATGGTTCACTCTGTGGGCTTGAAAAAATGTCACTTTTTTGTGCTGAATTTTCAATTTTCCTGTTGTTGTCTCTGGTCTCTCAATACCCTCCCTCTCTTGGACCTGACTCCTCAGGTCCACAGATGTCTCAGCGAGTGACCTGTTTGGTGGATCACAGTTAACACAAGAGGACAAATGATACCAGGTGTCGCCTTTTCCTGCCAGGCGGACACAGTGTGAAGTTCTGTCAGTTACTCTCAAAGGTTCGCTCCACCTTGCTTCATTCCATTTCCTGCGAAATTGCTTCAGGCGGACCCACTCTGAAAGGGGAGGAAGCGGTTCTGGCTCACTGAGAGGTGGTGCCTGCTGAGAGAAATGTTTGATCATTACAGTTAATTTGTCAAAATAAATGCCCTGTGAACTTTGTAGACAGGAGTCAGGCTGCAATGGCGTTGATGGTCCTGGAAAAGGTCTACCTGTAAACAGTTCAAAAGGTGTAAAGCAAGAAATTCTGTTAACAGATGCACGGACAGACATTAATGCAAGTGGAAGAGCTGATAACCATGTCAATTTGGTCTGTGCACAGATTTTAGCCAATTTTAGTTTTAGTGTTAAGTTCATTCTCTCCACCTTCCCTTGATATTGTGCATGGTAGACGGCACCAAATGCATGTGTCAACCCAAGTGATTGTTCAACAGCACGTAGATGTTCGTTTTTGAAATGTGATCCGTTATCTGATCGGACCCGTAGTGGAAAACCATAATGGGGAATGTAATGATTCACCAGACATTTAATGACTGCGGTACAATCTTCCCGACTTGTAGGGTATGCTTCAGGCCAGCCAGTGAACTGGTCAACCATCACTAACAGATACCTTTTCCCTCTCTATCATGTCTGTGAAATCAATGACGATTTCTTCCCCTGGGCCACGTAGCAGCGAGAATGCCCCTTACAACTGTCTTAACGTTGGCTTGACATTATGTGTCTGACAGATCGTGCATGAAAACACAAAGTTTGACACCATGGCTGACAGAAACGGGTGCCACCAGTGTCTTAGGGTCTTCATAATTTGTTTCGTGCCCACATGCGAATGTGTGTGTGCCTGGGTCATGATGGAAGATGACAGATTTACAGGCATGGCCGGGCGTCTATCAGGGGCCTGCCTTAAACCGTCTGGGGCACAAAGTGCTCCATATTCTTGCCATACTGATCGTTCTTCCGGTGAACATTTCATTTGCTCTTTTACCAAAAGAGGTCTGCTGAAACATGGCAACAGGTCGTCTGAATTACAGACAGTCGGTGTCATCATGGTTACATGGCAGCCTGCTACGGTTTTTACTGCCAGGTCAGCGGCTTCATTACCCTTTGCAATAGTGGTGTCAGTATTGCTGTGGCCTTGGCATTTTATGATAGCTACCACTTCCGGAATAAGTAGTGCTTCCAGCAGGTCCCTGGCCTCAGCTTCAGGAATGATGGGCCTACCTGAGGTGGTGACAAACCCACACCTTTGCCAGACCGGTAATTCGACATGTACTACCCCAACGACATATGCGGAGTCGCTGTAAATGTTGACCTTCCCTGTCCCTGTTATTCTTAAGGCCTTTGTTACTGCTATCAATTCTGCCCTTTGTGCTGACTGTTTTCCTTCTAATTTTTCTGTGTGTCTAGTGATAAACCCCTCGTTTGTTTGTTCAACCACTGAAAAAGCTGACACCAGAGAGCCGTCAGGCGACCTGAAACAACAGCCATCTGTGAACAGGGTGATCACGTCAGGTGATGGTGGTAAAGGTGAGGCACTGAGCTTTTGTCGGACCCGACATGCCAGCTCTGTAAGTTGAGCGCAGTCATGAGGTTCACCTGTGGTGAACAAATCAGCCATATTCACACCTTCATGTGTGTATGTGATGTGCGGTGCTGTCAGGCATTTTGCTAATTTTCTTTGCCTGAGAGGGGAGAATGTGAATGATTCAGAATTCACAAACGAGATCACTGAATGTGTGGTTGTGGCCCATAACTACATGTGCTGTTTTGTCAATAACTTTTGCAAGACCTGCTGCAAATCTGGCGCAGACTGGTTGACGTTGTTCAGTGGGGTCCATGAGGGTGCTGATGTACATGAGAACTCGTCTGGTGCCTGCATGTTTCAGAAATAGTACTCCATGTGCACTGTTTGTGGTCTCAGCTACGTCTAAGAAAAAGCCTAAACTGCAATCAGCGCTGTGCAAATGCGCTGCATGAGACATTTGTGCTTTCAGGTTGATAAATGCTAACTCTGCCTCAGGTGTCCATATAAGTTTCCCCTTCATATTTCTCATGCCCTGTTCCCTGACCATATCTCTCAATGGGGTAGTGACAGCAACATACATAGGGATATAGTTTCTGCTAAACCCTGTGAGACCTAAGAAGGAAAGCATGTCCTTCACTGTGTGGGGCTTGGGGTGTGACAGAATTCCATCGCGTTGGCGATGAGACAAAGTTGAGCCCTGACCTGTAATTGAACGGCCCATAAAGGCAACGGATGGCCTGCAAACCTGCAATTTCTCTTTACTGACCTTGAAACCAGACACATATAGCTGTCTTAAAATGGCGTCTGTGGCTGTCAGACAGTCTTCTGTTGTTGTAGTTGCTAGCAAAAGGTCATCAACATACAGTACATTATTAAGACACAGTCTACAGGCAGCTCACAATTTTGTAGTTGGGTCTTTAAAACTTGGTTAAAAATACCTGGTGAGAGGATAAAGCCTTATGGCAATCTGTTGTAAGAATATTGACGTCCTCTGTAGGTAAAGGCCAGACATGATTTACATTCCTCTGCAATTGGTATGCAGAAAAATGCGTTGGCCAGATCAATGCATGTAAACCACTGATGAGCCGGGGTCAAACTTGAGATGGCGGTGTATGGATTTGGCACAAATAATGTTGGAGTGGTCACGAGGCTATTTATGCGACGGAGATCATGGACCAGCCTATATTTATCAGTGCCTGGTTTTTGAATGGGGAAAATGGGGGTGTTCCATGGGGAACTCGGTTATGACACCTTTCTCCAACAGCCCCTGCATTGTTGATGCAATACCTTCTTCAGCCTCTAGTTTGTTACGATATTGTGGAACCCACTGGGGTTCTGTGTGTGTAATTTCAAAGGTCACCGGAGTGATGTCACACAGGCCAACGTCCGTTGGGCCTTGTGACCAGAGGTCAGCAGGTTGTTGTGCAATCAACTGCTCGGCCCCTGGGCCGTCTGTTAATTCACGGCCATGACTTCTCGAAATTTGGCGATGGGTTAACACTCCCATATCATCCGTTTTTTGTGATACCCAATAAGAATCGGTGGCGCGGGAATACAGAACACCCTCAATGTCGCTGGGCTCCCAATCAGTGACAGACCGTAGTCTTTTTGTCATACCTCCTAATTCTCGTGCCTCATGGCCTGGATGCAATGCCATGGAAATATGTGGTGCTGCAGTATCACTCATTTCATACCATATCTGTTGTTGGGGTGTTAATGCAATGGGGACTACCACGCCTTCTTTTCCTACATATAATCCCTCTCCCATGAGGCGCCACATGTGTCCCTCAATGTCTTGAAACATTTCTTGGTAGGGAACGCTGTCATTTCTGTCATAAAATAATGTACAATGCAAGGGGTCAATGGGAGGGAGGAAAACTGCCAAATCTTTAATCCACGGCAAATGGTCCGTGTACAGTGAAACCACACCTAATCTGGATGGGGAGGTGTCTAATTCCACCCAGTAGATATCAGCCATCTCCGGCAAGGGTCCCCCTAGCAAAACACTTTGGGTATGACCCCTTGGTTGTTCCTGAGAACAGTCAACTGCAGTGCCGTCCGGGAATGTAACAATGACCCCTTGTGGTGAACATAAAATGCTTGCTCCCAATTTAATTAACAAGTCTCTTCCCAATAGGGGAACAGGGGCGTTAGATGAGTACAGGAATGAATGTGGAAGACTCTGATTTGCCACTTGTGTGGTAAGAGGTGTTGTCATTGGCCAGTGTTCTAATCCGCCAGAGAAACCCAAAACTCCCACTGTTTTATCACTTATGTCTTTGTCAGTGATTGTGCCCCTTGTCACAGTGGAGTATGTGGCTCCGGTATCAACCAGAGCTTTTAGTGGTCTGTTGTTAACCACTATTTCCATAAGGGCTCAGCCATTCCCCTCATGGTTTGTTTCTGGCGGCCCCTTCAACAATCCCCTGCGTCTCCCCCAGGGCCCCATGTTGGGTGCATAGGCGCCTGAAGACTGTGGGGAGCCGAGTGCTGTTGCCCCGGGTATCGTGAGGCTTGAGATCTACCACGACCTCTGGGGCCACCCTGCTGAGGACCCCATCCCCCTCGAGGTGGCCCCGTAACCGGACCGTCCCCTGCCATGGGACATTCACTTCTCCAATGATCAGTGCCTCCACACCCAAAACAAGCACCCCTCGTTCGCCCTCCCCCCCTATTGCCTCTTCCCTTAGCCCATTCATTATTTCCCCTCTGTCTATACCCTCCCCAGGGTCCCATTGGTTGCGGGCCTGCTTGGAAATTTCCTCCCTGGTCATACCCGAAATAAGGGGGTATGACTGACGGAGCTGGTGGGGTTTGGATCCCGGGCGGCATGGCTGAGCCATCCATAGGTTGTTGCGACATTTGTTTAGGTTTCTTACCTCCTTTGGCCGCCTCCAATTGTAGTTTTAATAATTGGTGTTTGGTAGTTTCAATGTCATCTAACTCTTTACTCTGCTTATCCACTGATCTATCTACAGTTGAAAGAAAAAGTATGTGAACCCTTTGGGCTTACTTGGATTTCTTCATAAATTGGTCATAAAATGTGTTCTGATCTTCATCTAAGTCACAACAATAGAGAAACACAGTCTGCTTAAACTAATACCGCACAAACATTATACGTTTTGCTGTTTTTATTGAACACAACATGTTAACATTCATAGTGCAGGGTGGAAAAAGTATGTGAACCTTTGGGTTTAATAACTGGTTGACCCTCCTTTGGCAGCAATAACCTCAACCAAACGTTTCCTATAGTTGCAGATCAGACCTGCACAACGATCAGGAGAAATTTTGGACCATTCCTCTTTACAAAAGTGTTTTAATTCAACAATATTCTTGGGATGTCTGGTGTGAATCGCTCTCTTGAGGTCATGCCACAGCATCTCCATCGGGTTGAGGTCAGGACTCTGACTGGGCCACTCCAGAAGGCGTATTTTCTTCTGTTGAAGCCATTCTGTTGTTGATTTACTTCTATGCTTTGGGTCGTTGTCCTGTTGCATCGTCCATCCTCTGTTAAGCTTCAGTTGGCGGACAGATGGTCTTAAGTTTTCCTGCAAAATGTCTTGATGAACTTTGGAATTCATTTTTCCATCGATGACAGTAATCCGTCCAGGGCCTGAGGAAGCAAAGCAGCCCCAAACCATGATGCCCCCTCCACCATATTTCACAGTTGGGATGAGGTTTTGATGTTGGTGTGCTGTGCCTTTTGTTCTCCACACATAGCGTTGTGTGTTCTTTCCAAACAACTCAATTTTGGTTTCATCTGTCCACAGAATGTTTTGCCAGTAGTGCTGTGGAAAATCCAGGTGCTCTTTTGCAAACTTCAAACGTGCTGCAATGTTTTTTTTGGACAGCAGTGGCTTCCTCCGTGGTGTCCTCCCATGAAGTCCATTCTTGTTTAATGTTTTCCATATTGTAGATTTGTCAACAAAAATGTTAGCATGTGCCAGAGATTTCTGTAAGTGTTTAGCTGACACTCTAGGATTCTTCTTCACCTCATTGAGCATTCTGCGCTGTGCTCTTGCAGTCATCTTTACAGGACGACCACGCCTAAGGAGTGTAGCAACAGTGCTGAACTTTCTCCATTTGTAGAAAATCTTTCTTACCGTGGACACATGGACATCAAGGCTTTTAGATATACTTTTGTAGCCCTTTCCAGCTTTATGTAAGTCAACAATTCTTGATCGTAGGTCTTCTGAGAGCTCTTTTGTGCGAGGCATGGTTCACATCAGACAACGCTTCTTCAGAACAGCAAACTCAAAACTGGTGTGTGTTTTTTATTGGACAGGCCAGCTTTAATCGACCCAGGTTGGCTGACTCCTGGCTCCAATTAGCTCTTGGAGAAGTCATTAGCCTAGGGTTTCACATACTTTTTCCACCCTGCAATATGAATGTTTACATGTGTTCAATAAAAACATGAAAACATATAATGTTTGTGCGGTATTAGTTTAAGCAGACTGTGTTTCTCTATTGTTGAGACTTAGATGAAGATCAGAACACATTTTATGACCAATTTATGAAGAAATCCAAGTAAGCCCAAAGGGTTCACATACTTTTTCTTTCAACTGTAGTCTGTAATACAGACAAAGGGAGTGATGCAAGCAATGTGTGAATATAATGTGATATAAATATTTTAAAAGAATTTTAAAAATCTGTTGTCTTACTCAGAACAGCTGCATGACAGATATCTGTACCTACATTTTGTTAATCACTCCAAGTGTCTATAAAATGGTTAACCATAAATGTAACTTTGTAGAGTAATAATACTGTATTAACAAAAAGACTTTACTGTACCACTAGCTAATGCTCTTTGGTATCGTGCTGGTGGTCTTCTTTTTCTTTGAATATGACTTTCATCTTCGTCACTCTCCAAGTTTGAAGTCATGGTTGCTTGGTTTGCCTTGCACCTGCAGTCGTGGCCAAAAGTTTTGAGAATTACACAAATATTCGTTTTCAAAAAGTTTGCTGCTAAACTGCTTTTAGATCTTTGTTTCAGTTGTTTCTGTGATGTACTGAAATATAATTACAAGCACTTCATACGTTTCAAAGGCTTTTATCGACAATTACATGACATTTATGCAAAGAGTCAGTATTTGCAGTGTTGGCCCTTCTTTTTCAGGACCTCTGCAATTCGACTGGGCATGCTCTCAATCAACTTCTGGGCCAAATCCTGACTGATAGCAACCCATTCTTTCATAGTAACTGTAGTGGCAAAAACAATGTTGGGTTTTTCCTATAACCCCCTGTTACTGTTTTCGACCACCGGGAGAATGCAAGTGCAGGGTCAGACTCACAGCCCGAATCCAAGAAATTCCAAGAGTGTTTGTAGTTGATTGTTTGTCGGAGTTTATTGTAAAAATGGATAGAGTAAAAGACTAAACCAAAAAAATGAGAACTGTTTTAAATGTCTTTGAATATTCTTTTGTAGCGCTTTCTCTGTATAAGCCAAGCTTTCCGGTATCCCAGATCCAGGCCGAGGTCAAAGACTGTATCTGCTGGCACTTCTTCTCCCCGCTCATGCGCTACCTGCTCCAACTTATAGGGTGGCGCGCCCCCTGGCTTTTTAGAAGGTGTACTACCCAAAAGCAATAGAAAAGATAACTATAAGTAAATTATGAAACCAAAAACAAACTCAAATGCGGCTCCTACACACCGGCCCCTAATTGGTCTCTATAGAACCAATTATTTAAAATAAATACAAAAAAGGAGCCAAAAATAATCAATCTCTTAATGTTTTTAGAAAAATATGTATTTATACATTACATCCCTTATTGGTGATCTTTAGGAGGCACCGGACACTCTTCAGTCTCCAGTATTCGGCACAGCTTGGTAATGGGTCTATCAAGGATTGAAGTCTGTGTCTGGAGCTTCACGGATCGGACCAGCCCCTTTTGATCAGGCTTAGTCTCTAGAACTCTTCCTAATGGCCATGATCCTCTAGGAGCAGTGGGGTCAACCACTAGAACAAGATCTCCAACATTCAGGTTCTTCTTCACTACAGTCCATTTTTGCCTTTCCTGGAGTAGAAGAAGGTATTCTTTGGTCCATCTATGCCAGAAGAGATCCGCCATATACTGGACCTGTTTCCAGCGGCGTCTAGCATAAAGGTCTGATTTCAGGAAGATTCCTGGAGGCATAATGGGCTGGGTTTTTAGCAGGAGGATGTGGTTTGGGGTCAGTGGTTCCAGGTCGTATGGGTCTGAGGACACTGTGGAGAGAGGACGGTTGTTTAGAATAGCCTCTACCTCACAGAAAAGAGTTTGAAGACCCTCATCATCGATGGACTGTTGATGAAGTGTGGAGTTCAGCACGTAACGAACAGATCTTATAAGCCTTTCCCAGACTCCGCCATGGTGCGATGCTGCTGGTGGGTTGAAACTCCACTCGATTCCATCAGGAAGCAGGGCCTCCTGGATCTTCAACTTGTCCAGTTCTATCAGAGCTTTCTTGAGTTCCACCTGAGCACCCACCAGGTTTGTTCCATTGTCAGATCTGATGTGCTTAACCTGCCCCCTTCTGCAAATAAATCTCCTCAAAGCATGAATGCATGAGTCAGTGTCTAATGAGAAAGCTACTTCCAAATGAACAGCTCTGCTGGACATACATGTGAACAGAACTCCATACCTTTTGATGGTGCCTCTTCCTCGCCTCACTTCAATCGGGCCAAAGTAGTCCAATCCGACATTGGTAAAGGGAGGGAGGTCAGGTAGGATTCGTTCTAGCGGCAAATCTGCCATTTTCTGCTCACCTGCTTTGCCCCTCACACGTCGACACATGACACATTTTGAGAGCACCTTTCTTGCTAAGGAGTTGGCCTTACTAATCCAATATTTCTTACGAAGCTCTGAGAGCATGTGGTTCCTACCACTGTGACCACAGCATTCATGAATGTGTCTTAAAAGAAGAATTGAAATGTGTGCATCTTTGGGCAAGATACAGGGGTGTTTAGTTTCATCAGGCATGGCAGATTTATGCATCCGGCCACCTACTCTTAAGATGCCTTCATCTAGTACAGGATCAAGCCTACAGATCCTGCTGCTCCTTTTCACTTTAGGTGGTGTCATTTGTAGTGTTGTTATTTCAGCTGGGAATGCTTGCCTCTGAACATAAGAGATAACTGACCTTTCTGCCTGTAAGAGATCTTCCACTGAGAGGTGCTGTCCACCGGGTTTGGTCCTGAGAACCTCAAGTTCTGAGCTCACCTTTTGTCTGTGGGAGCGGGTAATAACTTGATACGATGGAAAGTCCTTTTGTTTTTTGATTCTCAGTATCAAGGCCTTTTTTAGTTTGATGTACCATGCCACTGCTTTAAGTAGCCTTATCCAATTTGAAAAGTATGAAATAAGCTGGTCTGTGGGTGTTTCAGTGTTCACCACTGTTGTAAAAACAGTAGTGTTTCTCCTGACCTCTGGATCATCCTGTAACACTGAGCCCAATGCCTCCACCTCTAACCAACTTTCCTCAGGTTTCCATAGGAACTCTGGGCCATGCATCCACCTCCTTTGTTCCATGAATTTGCCTGCACTCAATCCTCTCGAGGAATCATCAGCTGGATTGTCTTTGCTTCTTGCATATCTCCATTGAGACAGCTCCGAGTTATCCCGAATCAGCGAGACCCTGTTTGCTACATACGTTTTAAATCTTGCAGTCTCACTTCTAATGTACTTCAGTACGGTTTGGCTGTCGGTCCAGAAAATGGAGGGCTTTAATGTTAGATGTAGTTCTCTCCTTAGCATTTTGTCCACCTTTACCAACAATGCTGCAGCGGCTAGCTCCAGACGTGGTATTGTGATGTTCTTTAAAGGAAGGACTCTGGACTTTCCCATGAGAAAAGTGACATGTACAATGTCCTGTTCATTAGCTTGTCTTATGTAGCTCACTGAGCCATAGCCATTCTCACTGGCATCAGAAAAGTGGTGTAGTTCTGCACACTTTGTTGTTCCATAGTCTTTTGGTTTCAAACAACGTGCAACACTGAAGCCTTTTATTCTTTCTAAACTGTTTGTCCATCCTTCCCACCTGTCTACTAACGCTTGGGGCAAAGGTTCGTCCCATCCAAAGCCTTTCTGACAGAGCTCCTGTAGCAATTGCTTGGCTGGGAGAATGAGAGGAGCAAGAAAACCGAGGGGATCAAAAATGGAACTTACAACAGAAAGTATGCCTCTGCGGGTATGTGGCTTCTGGTTTAAATTGATGTTAAACTGGAAATGGTCAGAGTCCACACACCACTGCAATCCCAGGGCTCTTTCTATTGGTAGGCTATCTTTGTCAAGATCCAGTGTTTTAATTTCTTTTGCCCATTTTTCTTTTGGAATGGATGCTAGAACTTCCCGATTATTGCTAACCCATTGAGTCAGCTGAAATCCACCTTTGTTACATAGTGCGGTGAGGTCTTTTACTAGCTGGATGGCTTCAGACTCTTCAGCCACGGACTTAACACAATCATCCACATAAAAGTTGTGCCGGATTGTTTCAGCTACGTGAAGGGGAAAACAGTTTTCATTGTCATCAGCAGTTTTTCGTAATGCAAAACTTGCACAACTTGGGGAGGACACTGCACCAAATATGTGCACAAGCATACGGTATTCCTTTGGGGTTTGACTGGTGTCGCCCTGTGGCCACCACAGAAAGCGCAAGTAGTCCACACCTGATTTCTCTACTCCCACCTGATGGAACATTGACTTAACGTCAGCCAGAATTCCAATGGGTTCTTTGCGGAATCTGCAAATGACTCCAACAAGAGAATTGGTCAGATCAGGACCCTGTAGTAGCTCTGTGTTGAGGGATACACCTTTGTAAGTAGCTGCACAATCAAACACCACTCTAAGTTTCCTTTTTTTGTGGTGGTACACTCCGTGGTGTGGTATATACCATACCTTTCCAGGTACCTGTGTGAGTTCTTCCTCTGGGACCTCCTCTGCATAATGATTTTTAAAGATGTCATTGATAAAAGCAACATATTCTTGTTCGTATTGTCCATCTTTTTTCATTTTCCTTTTTAGAGTTTGGAGGCGCTGTTCTGCAACTTGCCGATTGTTAGGCATACTGACATCAGTTTTCCTAAAGGGCAACTTCAGATAGTAATGTCCATCTTGTAAGAACGCCTCATTGGCTATCTCTAAAAACCTTCTGTCCTCAATTGACGTTTCGGTCTTCTCCTCAGATGCTACCTCACTGAAATCCTGATTGTACTGTGTGATCAGAAGCTGTTCTAGACTTGCAACCGATATCCTATTCACAGTCACACTCTCTGCACTGCCGTCTGCACTTCTCAATGGCCCGTTTACAACCCATCCCAATAAGGTTCTAACTGCGTAGGGGCCCCCACCTTGACTATTAACAATCTCCCACGGTTCTATACACTTTGGAGCATTTGTGCCAATCAACAGCTCCACCTTTGAATTAATGTTGGGAAGTTTGACTCGACTTAGATACTTCCATTGTGCTAAGTCTTTCTGCTTTGGAATGCTGTTTGTGGTAACTGGCATTTCTTTTTGAGTGAAGAGATCAGGAAGAGGTAAGAAGTTATTGCTGTCCAGTGCTGCAACTTCCACTTCAGATACGACATGAGTTGGAACAGTTTTTTCTTGATTCATTGTGCGTAGAAGAATTTGAGTTTTTCTACCCTTCAGATTGAGCCGAAACATAAGATCCTCCGAGCAGAAGGTAGCGGAGGATCCAGGGTCCAGGAGAGCATACACTTGTAAGACTTGGCTGCCCTTTGCTGCCTTAACCTGAACTGGGACAATGGATAACACACTCTCTTGGTCTCCGGCCCCTATATGACCACATAACCCTGCTGATGCACTGCCTGTAACATCGGAGGATCTTTCTGTCTTTTTGATGATACTATCTTTGGCCTTAATATGTAGGACACTAGGGTGAGCTTGCTTACATACTTTACAGCTGAGACGGCTTGTGCAGTCTTTGCTAATGTGGCCTGTGGACAGACATCCAAAGCATATGCCTTTGGTCTTTATAAAACTGAGCTTGTCTCTATGTGTTATCTTTAAAAAATCTTCACACAAGTCCAATGTGTGTCTTGAGCTACAGAAGGGGCAAGAAAGATCAAACTTCATCTGCTTTTGGGCAATAGCTATACTAGTGGCAAAACTACTGCCAGATGACTTCGAGGCCTGTGATTTGACTGGGGATCTAGCCTTTCCTCTACTGGCCGACTGATCTTGAAGATCACCAAATACTGGATCAGCTGCTATGCGAGCTTGTCTTTCAATAAAGCAGACTAAATCTAAAATTCTTACCCTACCTCTCCGTTGTTCCTGTAGCTCATAGGCCTTGTTACGCCATCTCTCCCGAAGCTTGTATGGTAGCTTGAGCACAATGCTTCTCATATTGGATACTGTATCCAGCTCCTCCATATATTCCATTTCCTCCATAGCATTGCAGCAGCTCCTAAGAAACATGGCATAATCCTGTAGTGATTTAAAATCCTCAGATTTTATTTGGGACCAGGATAGGGCTTTTTCCAAGTAAGCACAAGAGATCTTGTATTCCTGTCCAAAGTTTTCCTTTAGCAAGTCCTTTGCTCTCTGGTAGCCTCTATCTTGTGACAAGTACTCACAGCTCTTGACAAGCCTTTGTGCAGAGCCTCTAGTATATTGAATAAGAAACTGCAATCTATCTTTATTGTTATTAGTTTTGCTTTCAACCATATTTTCAAAGGAGTGAATGAATGACTTGTACTCAAGAACTTGTCCATCAAAGAGTGAAATGCTACCTTGGGGTAGTGTAGAGAGAAGTTGCTGTTTCATAAGAATCCTTGTTAATTCATTCTGCTTTTCCAGAATTTTGATCATATGGCTTTCCTGTGCTGAATTGAGTGTAGGATTTTGCCGTTGAGGTACAGTGGACTGGCTGGCTGTGGCTGAACTTGCAAGTGACTGGGGAATGACAGAGGGAATACTGTACGCGGAGGTCTGTTGTAGTTGTTGCTGGCTAGCCCTGGGCTGGAAAACAGATCTGCTTTGTTGCCTATCTGGGCCTAAATTAGGAAAAGGAAATTGAACCTGAACACCTGGCTTGCTTTTTACTACTGGGGAAGTCCTGTCATGTAAATAAAGAGAGCCATCAAGCCTTCCATCCAATGGTAAATGTTTAACTGTTGATTTTGTCTTCACTTCATCTGCTTCTGCTCCTAATGAGGGCATCTGAACTGTTACATCAGAATGAGCAGGTTTATACATTCCTTGTTCAGCTTCTTTCAGATAATTAATTTTTGCAGTAGTGGCTTCAATTTCAGAATGCAACTCTAAAGATTCTCTCCTTTTTCTTAGAATATGCTCCTGCTCCTCAATTGCATGCCTTTCTTGCAGCTTTGCAGCTTTAGCCATTAAAGCAACTCTCTCTGCCTCTGCACTAATGCGCAATGATACAGATGATGTCTGTGATCTAAATGATTGTGCATCAGTATCAGTATCTTCATCTTCTACTTGGGTGACAGAAGAGGAGACTTCAATTGTGGCTTGGGAACCTGGGTTTTCTATGCCTGAAATCCAATTTTCAACGTTATCCATAAAAGCCGTTATCTGTACACATCTAGGCTGATACCATGTCTCGTGGTCTTCTTGATTTGCTTCTTCATCCAACATTTCCCTATAGGAGGCATGCAAGGCCTTAAACTCTTCAAGAAATTCATTAAACTTAATCATGTTTTGTTTAACTTCATCAAGAAATTCCGGATCAGTCATTAAATCTTTCACAATGTTCATTCTCCTTGTTACATGTGACATTTTTCCTCCTCTAGATGAGCGCAATTGTGCAACAATTTCACTCATGTCTTTAACAGGAGTTGTTTCTTCTTCGTTGGAATCAGCCATTATTCCCAAAAATAAAAAATAAACTACAAAAAAATCACTGAGAACATTTACTTTGCTTCAAAAAAAAAAAAAAAAGGTTTTCAAAAATGTAGAAAACAGTTCTTATTCTTTCCAAAGATCAACATATCGTTGCATTTCATTTGTTCCAATTAGGCTGTGCTTTCACCGCTCTTGATTGTTTGTCACAGTTCATCAACTCAAAAATCTGCAGTGAAATTCATTTCTATATCCTTCTTATAATATTCACTTTGAAAGCACATACCTCCACTGAAGTGTTTCTTTGTTTGGCTTGCCACGCTTAGATCAACGTTTCCTTCATCTTCATATCGCGTAGTTTCAACATAAATCCGCCTTTGATGAATTCACAGCAAGTCTTTGACGAATTCACAGCAAGTCTTTGACGAAATGTAGTGGCAAAAACAATGTTGGGTTTTTCCTATAACCCCCTGTTACTGTTTTCGACCACCGGGAGAATGCAAGTGCAGGGTCAGACTCACAGCCCGAATCCAAGAAATTCCAAGAGTGTTTGTAGTTGAATGTTTGTCGGAGTTTATTGTAAAAATGGATAGAGTAAAAGACTAAACCAAAAAAATGAGAACTGTTTTAAATGTCTTTGAATATTCTTTTGTAGCGCTTTCTCTGTATAAGCCAAGCTTTCCGGTATCCCAGATCCAGGCCGAGGTCAAAGACTGTATCTGCTGGCACTTCTTCTCCCCGCTCATGCGCTACCTGCTCCAACTTATAGGGTGGCGCGCCCCCTGGCTTTTTAGAAGGTGTACTACCCAAAAGCAATAGAAAAGATAACTATAAGTAAATTATGAAACCAAAAACAAACTCAAATGCGGCTCCTACAGTAACTTCTTGGAGTTTGTCAGAATTAGTGCGTTTTTGTTTGTCCACCCGCCTCTTGAGGATTGACCACAAGTTCTCAATGGGATTAAGATCTGGGAAGTTTCCAGGCCATGGACCAAAAATTTCAACATTCTGGGCCCTGAGCCACTTAGTTATCACTTTTTCCTCATGGCACGGTGCTCCATCGTGCTGGAAAATGCATTGTTCTTCACCAAACTGTTGTTGGATTGTTGGAAGAAGTTGCTGTTGGAGGATGTTTTGGTACCATTCTTTATTCATGGCTGTGTTTTTGGGCAGAATTGTGAGTGAGCCCACTCCCTTGGATGAGAAGCAACCCCACACATGAATGGTGTTAGGATGCTTTACTGTTGGCATGACACAGGACTGATGGTAGCGCTCACCTTTTCTTCTCCGGACAAGTCTTTTTCCAGATGCCCCAAACAATCGGAAAGGGGCTTCATTGGAGAATATGACTTTGCCCCAGTCCACAGCAGTCCATTCACTATACTTTCTGCAGAAGATCAATCTGTCCCTGATGTTTTTTTTGGAGAGAAGTGGCTTCTTTGCTGCCCTTCTTGACAACAGGCCATCTTCCAAAAGTCTTCGCCTCACTGTGCGTGCAGATACGCTCACACATGCCTGCTGCCATTCCTGAGCAAGCTCTGCACTGGTGGCACTCCGATCCCGCAGCTGAATCCTCTTTAGGAGACGATCCTGGCGCTTGCTGGACTTTCTTGGACGCCCTGAAGCCTTCTTTACAAGAATTGAACCTCTTTCCTTGAAGTTCTTGATGAACCTATAAATTCTTGATTTAGGTGCAATCTTAGTAGCCACAATATCCTTGTCTGTGAAGGCAATTTTATGCAACGCAATGATGGCTGCACGCGTTTCTTTGCAGGTCACCATGGTTAACAATGGAAGAACAATGATTTCAAGCATCACCCTCCTTTTAACATGTCAAGTCTGCCATTCTAACCCAATCAGCCTGACATAATGATCTCCAGCCTTGTGCTTGTCAACATTCTCACCTGAGCTAACAAGATGATTACTGAAATGATCTCAGCAGGTCCTTTACTGACAGCAATGAAATGCAGTGGAAAGGTTTTTTTGGGATTAAGTTAATTTTCATGGCAAAGAAGGACTATGCAATTCATCTGATCACTCTTCATAACATTCTGAAGTATATGCAAATTGCTATTATAAAAACTTAAGCAGCAACTTTTCCAATTTCCAATATTTATGTAATTCTCAAAACTTTTGGCCACGACTGTACACCAGGACCCAACAGACCACAGCCCCTCCATGGAAGTTTTTCCACAGTGTAGTCTTTTTAGTGTATTTGACTGAACCCGCCTTCGATACGCTCGGCCGGGTTTAACTCCTCTGGGGATACATATGCACATACACATGTGTTGGAGAATGTGAACTTACCCTTCTTTATTTGGTGTATATCAAAAAACCTTTTAGCTTTCTTCATTTCCCGTAGTCTCGTGTCTTATGTTCAGTCCTCTTGGGAACCGAGTCCCTAACTTCTTAATCCAGGCCCACTCCTTCTTTAGACTATCTCTTTTATTCCAATGGGCCCCATGCTCTAACCCGGTCACTCTCATGTTCTGTACTCCGTGCCTGACAAAATGGGATGTGATATGACCCATAATCTTTTTATCAGTTCTGACACTATACCTGTGTGCATTCATCCTGGTATTTATGGATGTGCTAGTCTCCTCCACGTACCTCATCCCATATTTTCTTCAGGTAATTAAGTAGACACAGTTGCTTCTGTTGAGGGGAACATTCCGTGGGATTTGGCAAAAGACCCCCTGCTGCCCGGTTCGAAGGCTTGCAGGTAGTCGTTCCCTGGTCCTATTCTTGACCCTCGCCGGCTGAAGTTTGCTGTGAACTAGGAAATCTCTGAGATTTTTACCCCTGCTATAGGCTATAAGTGGTATAAAGCCGTCCCCAAACCGGAAGCAAGCTCTAACTGCATTTAACCCATTTTCGGTCTCTATATTGGTGTAAAGACTCGTCACATTCATGGAAAAGAACCATACCGGGTCCTTGGTTACTGAGGCTTTAATTTTTGCCACGAAATCCCAGGTATCTTTTATATAGCGGCTGTGTCGAGTGGACAACGGATTGAGATAGTAATCTATGTACTCCGCTACTCAATAACTCTCGCTCCCACAATCCGCCACAATAGGCCTACCCAGTACCCTACCCCATATCCTCAAAAGGCCATTTATTTCTAGGTTTGTGAATTTTCGGCAAGAGTTAAAAACGCCTGGGTCTAGGAACCTCAGCCCCCACGAGATAATCTCTTTGCCTCGGCTCCAGGTAGTGCTGAGCCACAAGATTATCCAACAAACCTCGGATCACTGGGATCGAACTTAGGTAAATCGGTGCATCAAGCTTTTGATAGTATTCCGTGTCCCCTTACTGTCTCAACGGTTCCTTGACATATTGTGCCCTATCCATGACAACCACAACAGCTCCTTTGTCAGCAGGTTTAATGATAATTGAAAAATCAGGGGGGAGGAGGAGGCCCTGGACAGATTGCCGGTAGGCACCTCGCCTTCCCGGCAAAGAAAATAAAAACAAATTGTCCTGTTTAATGATGTCCCACGCCATCCTGGGGACCCGATCCGGCGATGGCTCCCACTCGGACAGGGGTTTAAATGGGACTACCGGCTGCCGGTCGTCCGCCTCTACTCCGAAGAAGGTCGCCAACCTCAGTCACCGGTGGTAACTGGAGGCCTGCACCTGTAGTTCCGACATATTAAATTCACTCAGTCTAGTGCTAGGAATAAACGCCAAACCTTTCTGTAACAAACGGCTTTCCCCTTCATTTAACTGAATTAGTTAAGAAAGGTTAACCACCGTACCGTCAGCTTCTTGTCGGTGGGCTCCTCTGAGATTCAATGCATCCAGACAGAACCTTGCCATGGCCATCCAGTGCGTCAGGTCCCGCTAGCTTTTGAACTGCGACCCTGGCAGAAAAGGGAGACCCACCCCCGTGTCCTGGATGTAAGCATTGAGTGACCTCAGGATATTCCGCTGGATTCCCGGGAGTCATCCATTTTTCGGATACAGAACACACATTCACCGGTCAATGTCTCCGGTTGTGAAAGACTAAGAGAAACGAGGCAAAGCTCGTTGGAAAGGTATGGGCGAGACCTTTCAAACGACACCGGCCTCGAGGCTCTGAGACCCGGTCACCCGGAGACAGAGCTCCGAGTACTCGGAACGCTCCAAGGCCCGTAGCTCCGGGACCCGATGACCCGATGACCCAGCGGCTCGAGGTCGGTGCTGTAGCGCTCATCTTGGCGAGACCTTTCGAACCGTACCGGTCTCGAGGCTCTACGACCTTCCTGGAAGAAGTTGTTTAGGGAGACATATCCACAAGCCAAGCCGCTTTTCTCGGATAGAATGACCCACATTTACCGGTCCGTATCTCCGGTTCTCAAAGACCCACATACCCAATGCACGGCTCATTAGAAAGGCCGGGACAAGGGCTGCCATGCCACACTGCGACCCAGGCAGCCGGAGCTATCAACGCTAGAAAGTACCGGGCGGGACGTCGAGGACTTAGAGGCCGGGAAGACGCGCTTTTCTTGGATAGAATGACCCACATTCACCGGCCCGTATCTCCGGTTCTCATCTCCATACCTGGCGCACCGTCTAGTCCCTGTGGGCCCGGACTTAAGAACCCCTCTAAGGGCTAAGCATTTCAGCCCGCGCCCTCCGGACGACTAAGCAGCTGGTCAACCCGAAAGGACTTTTTTCCCCCTCGGCTCCTGGGGGTGGGGAGGGTGGAGATTCGAGGTCTCCCCCAACAAAAGGTTGGACCCGGGGATGACTTTCAATGGATCGCAGCGTGGAGCTGCTCTGCCACTTACGATACCCCGGCCCAGAATCAGGTCGTCTACGAGTCATTTGGCACCGGGTCTCTCACAAACTTGCGGTGCCTGTCAGAAGAGGGAGTGCGTGTGTCTGGCCTCTCCCCGGTCCTGTATCTCCAGGCTCTCCGCCGGGGGATGGGCCCCCGGCTATCTGTGACCTATCGAATATTCCGCGGCGCTGCGGTTTCGCTGCCTTCAGGCGGGAGTTAGGGATTAGGTTAGGGTTGGGGTTAGGTTAGGGTTAGGATATAGGAATGATAACCAGGATGAATCAGCAGAGGATCGTTCACTAAGCCCAGAATGCTTTTCTGAAGCGATTATCTCTGTCATTTCTTGCAGGAGGGCCTAGAAAATTGGTGCTCTTACTATTTAAAGGATGCCCTTTTCGATTGCACTTATAAGTGTTATAAGTCTCTAGCGCCACCACCAGACGAGATAAGTTAGCACACCCTGTAATTTAAAGTCAAAAATTTAATTGATTTGATATTTCCCATCCAAAGTGTATGATAAAGAAAGCAAACATGCTGACAGATAGAAATATTTCGTTTTTTAAACGTGTAGGTTTAGTTTGTGAAGAGGGTCGGTTCCAAACAGGGTTTGTAAGAATGGGTTTGTTTTATCGAAGGAACGTGGCCACCCAGGGGTCACTCGTTGACCTTAGGCGTGATGAGAGCTCGTAGAACAGGCCACATAGGATATCAGATGAAAGCCACCATCCCAATTATACATACATCACAGTGTTTAAGGCAGGTAAGGGAACCGGTCACATGATGTTCAATGATATCCCCTAACATTAGAAAACAAAGTCACTTTTTTGCTGGACTGGATAAATCAAAAATCAAATATTTAATAAGCCTAAAATATGTAAACCTTCAAATGTGCTCTTTATCTTTAAAAGAACCCGCACATTAAAACCATGTGATAAAATGAACCGAAGAGAGCATCTTTTTGCACTTGCACATTGAGCGTTAAGCAATGATTGGTTCAGCATTGTCATGGGGACTGGAGCGGCGACTTTTGCTGTTTCTATGCTTTTATTCTTCAGTAGCGAACATGCTTAGGGGAGATGTATTAAAGTAAAAGTATACATTTTCTTCAGGAAAAGCAGTCGAGTCAAAGTCTGCAGGAATATACTTTTTTTGGGAGTATCTGTACTCTACTTAAGTTGGTCAAGAATGCAGATCTATGCAGTTCTAATCAGGTCCAGAATAAGTATAGATCTGGAGACATATGATGTGTAAAAAACATCTGCTTCACACCTTAGAAAGAGCTGTTGTACATCCGTTCTTAACCCTACACATCTTACAGACATCATCTCGAGGTCTATACGACATCTGGCAGATGATGTTTGCTCATCTGGCCTATATCTCTGAGACGAATATGCAAACATCAAATAGATTTCTGCCAGATGTACTTGTGCTATCAGGGTACAGAACTTAAGTATTTCTACTGTTACATTACAAGACTGAAAAGTGATTTGGCCAAGATGAATTTTAAAATGCCATGATCATGTTTGTTGTTTTTCTTTAACAAACAGTTTGAAGTTATGAAGGAGAACATATTTATAATTATACTTCATTTATTTTATTATAATATTATCATCAGTAATAGTTTATATTTTGTTTATAACTTTCTTGTTTTAATAAAGTTATTTGAGTTTTTTGTATGCTTTCTTGTTTAAATACAGTTAAGGCTTATGCGTAAGACATTACTACTGGTACAACACACTAAAAGAAAAAGCCTGAAAGAAAATTTCCCAATAAAAATGAAATGAATGTTTCACACGTGTTTTACTCACAGCTGACATGTAATGTATTTATCGAAGAATATGTATAATATCAGCGAGCACCAAATCAATGTTTCAAACATTAAAAGTGCTACATACAAGCACAACTGTTATATACCCTTACATTTGCGCCATGTGTGTAGCTATATTGTCATCACAGCTGTTAAACTATATTCATTGTGTAGTTGTGGCTTTACTTCTGATCAACGGTATCCAAAAATTGAATAAACTTTTTTGTCCGTGTGTTCTCTCATCATTTCAACTTTCATCACAATTCACCTTTACGCATGCGCACAAACCCGCTCCCCAGCTAACAAACGTACGTTCTAAACACATTTTCAAAACATTGAACTTTGGTTGTGAAAACTGAAATGTTAAAATGTCCAGTTTTCCTGTTGTTGTTATAATGTTATCTGTGACGTTTGATTAACTTTACTTTCAACCAAAATATATGACGTATACTTTAAACATTTAAACAAATATATTATAATAGCGTTAAAATGTACAGTCATGTAAAATGTAATGTCTTACTTTTTTTCCAAAGAAAACATATTATCCTTTAAATGTTTATTTTTTATATTTTAAGAATGCTTTATTGTCAAACTTCTATTGTTCCAAACACTTTACACCTCACAGCTCGTTCAAAGCTTGTTTCCCAACAATTAAAGAAATGAAAGTTTCACTCGTGTTTTACTGTTTGATCGGTTTTACTCCTTCACGTGCATTCATGTACTGGGGCTGTTATTGTTTGTTTACATTGCAAAGCTTTCTGGGAATTTGAGTCTCGGGAATGAGAGGTGAACGCAGTAAAGGCATTTTTGCCTATAATCCAATTTACTTCTGTTGGTGTAATGTTTAACAGACAATGTTCTTGCTCACCTGAAGCTCATAGCAAAACTGGTGCAATTCCATGAACTTTATTTCATTTATACGAACCAATATTTAAACAGATACACATGCATTTAAAACATTTTATTACATTAAGGTTTTGTGTTTATTGTTTAATGTGGTGAAGTACAAATGATAAAACACCAGCAAATGTGGACAAGATCAACTCTGGTAAACACAAGAGAGTGAGTGAGTTTCATAGACACGTATTCCAAGCACTTTATTTAAAGAATAAGACGTGAGGGGTACACTTTGACCATTGCACAATAACAAACATGACATTTCATCATGTTTGGTAAAATAATTCAAAAAATTGCACAAAAAAATAGTAGACATAAAACAGTTAAACTTCAGTCTCTTTTTATTAGTCAGAAATGGCAAGGAAAGACAGCGGGATAGACACATTTACAGTGAAGTAATAAGAAAGAATAGATTATAAACATACAGATGAGGAACTGTAAATACACACTTCAAATCTAATTGTTTTGTGTTATATTTTTCCAGCCATCCTCCGATCTCTCCATACAGACAGTAAGAGTAGTGTGCATGTTCTTTGACAGCCCTTGGGTAAAAACCAACAATGATTTTACCCCGGTTAAAGAAAGATGTGGTTTTGTCTTATTTTTCAGGACAGCGATCACACATCATCGGACGATGAAGAAGAACCCCAAGACCCCTTTCTTCCTCCTCCACCTCATCCCCTTCCTCCTCCATATCAACCATCACCAGCTCATCTGGGCATAGAGGAGGCTGGAAATATTACACTTGTTCGGTTACAGTATTTCACAGACTATGATGACGAGGGTGAAGATTTCCAGTGATTTTTGATGTACTTTGTCTATTTTTGTAATTCAATAAAACAATTAAGAAAATTTTCTTACCAATGCATTGGTTTATTTAAACGTTTCACAGTTGTCATTGTTGCAAAGCAGCAGTCATGTTCTTAGTTTGTTTCCCCATTTTTCTTTCCCTCCGTGACCAATATCAGCCATTTTATTGTGCATTGATAAACACTTTGAATTTTCACCAAGAGACCACACGGGAACTTTATATGTGAAGTGTCAATGCCATATAAGTTATCATGTTTAAAAATATAACTGTTAGATTACTCATGATATCTGTAGATGTCAGACAAATCTATTCTCAAGTCTATTCTACTGAATTTCCAAGGTATCGATGTTAATTCGCTTTGTAGGTTATTCTATTGGTGATCAGCATATGGCATAAACGATGGAATCAGCACTTAGATGATATTCATCGAGCTTTTTTACTTCTTAGCAAACCTCAAAATCACAGATATGACACAGATTCTGTTCAATTGCTTAACATTCTGGCTTCATTAAACATGCCTTCAGCGAAATATCTAAACATTTTTTAGTATTAATGTAACCGATAAAGTAAAGGATATGGAATTACCCAATGTTGAGGAAAAAGATATGAATAACAAACAACTATTACCTTTTAAAAAGCGGTTTCGGAACGCCGGTGTGCTACTGACGTTTGGTTGAAAGCTTATGAGATGTATCAGAAGTGAATGTTAATGTCTAGGGTCAGCAGCGTCTCTGTATCAAGTTCAAAAGATCACATTTGGATGGAGACCACTGCCATTATTTCCTCCATACTGTTGAGTCCCTCTGGCGGACGAACAGAAGAATTGACACAATTTGTCTAAAACATTCCAATAGTCATTTTTAATCAGGAAAACTATTTGTAAAAGGTTATTTTAATGTGAAGTTAGTTTTTGTGAATTTGTCTGTGTTTATAAGGGAGTGAAAGAGTGTAGGAAGTGGGTCCTGTAAAACGAAGAGTTAGTTTAAACGGCCAAAATTGAGCTGTCCGAGGTCCTGAAGGTTCTTGAATTTCACATTTTGATTATTATCCAAATAACAAGCCTAACGTCGTTGAGGCACAAATGCACACTTTTCTCAAATGGATTATTTGGTATATTTTAACCTATGTTTTAAAGACCACAGATATAGCCACGCATTGATTGATGGAGGGCTCCAAGTGATTTTCTCCATAGGAATTCACAGTCACAAACTCCAAACACCTTTCTTTTTCTCTCTATAGGTACCATTGTAGTCAAACAAATGAGTTTGATGTTGCATTTGCTTTAGGTTGAGGGCAAGTGAAGGGGTCAGCCCTCCACCCAGAAATTTGGTAAAAGCAACTTTTCACCAATAGAATAAGCTTCAAAAAACATTCATGTCATAACCTAGAAAGTTGAACCTTGAAATGTCCACCTCATTTAATATGAAATCCTTTACTTGTGACATCCAATCATGTCAAATGTAGTGTTTTAAGTGTGTGTCATTTTTAATTTTTAAAACATTTTTATACATTATTATTATGCATGTTCTTGTTTTTTTATTATAAGCATGATAAGCAAAACTGTGTTTTTTTAAGAATGAAATACAGAGCGACCGATAGATATTTATAAAGCTTTATATATGCTCAGTTCATATATGTTCCAGCAACAAACCGTCTGGAACCATCAGCTCAAACTGGCCCAGTCTGTACAAGATCTTGATCTCCAGTAAGTGAAAAAATCAATAGCCTACATTAAAACACTACTAAACAAGAGAAAATTTCACAACATATTTAAATGTTCAAAACTTGGTATGCCAGCCATGATAACACCTGTGAACGACTGTGTAGATGTTCATCCATCACATCCACAGTAACGTTTTCAAAAGTACGCCGTCATTGGTGTAAAGTGCTTTCATTAACGTAAACAACTAGTTAATGTGACGAGGGGTGAAGCAGACAAAACTCTTTACTGTGGATGGGGAAAGGCCTTGTGCAATGATCAGTGAAATACTGCGGTTTGTAGAAGTTACCACTAGATGGCAGTATTGGATACTGTTGAAATGGAAATGGTGTCGAGGCGTATAAGAAGAGAGGTGTTGAGGGAAACGTGTGAAAAAAGAGTTCATTAGAAGGATACACGAAGTGCACTGTTAAATTATACTCTTTATTCCAGGAGAAATAAGAACAATAATTATAGAAGTAGTCAGTTATCTGTTCTCCACATGTCTTCAGTTATCTGGAGAGAGATGCATGTTAGATGATGCAATGTTCAGTCATTCTTAACACTCAGAAACATTTACTGATGACGACTTCTTAAAAACTATAAACACAATTAACCATAGTTTGCCAATAGGGTAGCAATCGTGCTTTTGCTGCATGAATTACTGTTGGCAGAACCGTGATTTTTTATTTTACAGCAGGAAAACCACAGTTATTTATCGTAAGATTAACACTTCGAAGTCAGAGAGGATATGTGTTTTTTGTGGGGTGAAAATTTCGCCCGCAAAAAAAAAATCACATTGTACTCGCACTGTGTGTCCTCACATTTACTTCCAAGGGCGAAGTATCATCGTCAGACGAGGAAACAATGTATGTTGTCATTTCTGGATACTGTATAGAACATTTACATTAATGGATCAGTCAGACACTTTTATCCAAAGCGACTTACATTGCATTATCTTAAACATTTTTTGAATAAGAGAATTTCACTTATCCATTTTTTGAAGTTAACTTTTTAAACTTATTTTGGGGGCAATCGTGGCCTAATGGTTAGAGAGTTGGACTCGTGACCAGAAGGTTCGAGGTTCGATCCTCAGGGCCGGCGGGTAACAATTGCGGTGCCCTTGAGCAAGGCACCTAACCCCTACTTGCTCCACGGGCGCTGCAGTGATAGCTGCCCACTGCTCTGGGTGTATGTGTAATCACTGGATGGGTTAAATGCAGAGGTCGCATTTCGGGTATGGGTCACCATATCTGACAAATAGGTCACTTTCACTTTTCACTTCACTTTCACTTTTTTAACAATACAGAGACACAATTAGAGATACGATTTGTGCTTAATTTTAATAAGCAATTTTTACATAAACATTATTACTTCTACTCACATGAATCATGTCCGACTAGTCTTCCTCTTCAGACGAGGAAACCAGAACTATCACATATAAGGGTTATTGCTTCGTGAAATACAGCACTGTTTTTAAATAATAAAGACAAATAATTAGAAATGACATTTGTGCTTAGTATACTCACAATATTATCTTGTAAATAGTCACTCTGGGCCATGTCTTTGTTTATTTTCTTTAATAATACGTGTATTTCCCTATAGTCAGATTACAAAATGTTTTTTAAAAATTACAAAATAAACACTAAAGATGAATCATGAATATGAAAGAATAATGTTCAATGCTCACTCGCGTTGACATATCGCTGGACTATACATATTTACTATGACTAAATGTCATGAAATGTGTCCGTTTTCCACTTTAACTTTAAACAGAAAGGACAATAAGGTAATACCTTTTCAATGAACATGATGAAGTGAATGTCTTACCTCGCAGAAATATCTTTTGTCAAAGAAGAAGCAAAAGTTTTTTATCCGCCAAAGTCCTAGAATCTGATTCAGGCAGTAGTTATATACAAAGACATAACAATTTTAAATGCGAGTGACTATTTTCGGAAATTCGATCTCCTATTATTCTAAATAAATTAATTAACGCTTTTTTAAGATTAGGTGTTTTTTCATGAGAATAAAAACGACATTACCTCGGGGTTAATTTACTGCTACAGACGCATGCTCTTTCATATTTATCATTTATTTGCTTCACCTGTAATGACTTTATAATACAAAAACAAATAATAATTTGTTGCTATGTTCCTAAATCATAGTTCACTCAGATCGCAAGTTCATGAATCGCCTACACCGCATTATGCTCTGCTCACATCACCATATCAAAATGATAAAAATAAACTTGAGCCACAGAATTCAACTTTTATTGATGACAAAAACAGAAATTACTTTGCGGCTGTTGTTAACGGGGTAAACGAAGAGCAGCGCGTCATCTCCGCTGTCGGCTTTACTGTAACCGGCTGACGAACAGACTTTGACTTTCCAACATTAATATTTTTTGTACGTTTTGTTCCGTTCTCTTTATTCGTGACGTCTTTATTCTCTCAATTTAAACAAGGAACATTCGAATATGATTCCATTGAAAATTGCCCATCGCGACTTTAAATACATTTACATTTTTGAAACCCCAATGTGGCTCTAGGCGAGAAATTATCTTCATTTAAATATTGTTTTTCCTCTGTTGTAGAAAATGGTGCAGTGCCCTCTCTGCCCAAAATCTCTCTCCAATTTGAGGCAACATTTAAAAATCACCCACGCTGTCTCAGATCTAGAAGAGAGGAAAATCCTTTTGCAGTGGGCACAGGGCAAGGTGAAACTGAACAACGCCAAGTGCCCAATCTGTAAAGGGAGGTACAAACATATAAAACATCATTTAAAGATGCACAATCAATGTTCAGTAAGTGAGTGCTTTATTTTGAGTTTATTTAAACTATAACATGAAGTTCAATTATATTCACCATTAAACTATTGTTCTGTATGCCTGCGCCAAGGGCGTCAATTTCATCTTGCAGTAGGGGGGGACAATACACAACATTTCTCAATAGCAATTTCTGAAGAGGACACAAAAAACAGTTTAATATTTAACTTATAAAGATATGTAAACAAAGAGCAAAGCCTTGCTACTATCACAGTATCATTTAAACTGCATCATTATGGTTATTTTCTAAGTGTCTCTCTGGTTCACTTAAAAAAGGCAGATTTATCTTCAAAACTATTTATTGCAAGTTGTTTACAAATCAACCCATCAACAAACAATGCAATTTAAACACTATGACTGTTATTGTAAAAACTATATAAAAAAGAAATAATGTTTTGGAAAAAAAAATTATACTATATATATATATAGCAATAGTACTTGCTTCAATATAAAATAATTGGCTGGAATCAAAAACAAACTTACATTAATAAATGGACATTAAACAAAAGTACCAAATGTGTTTTTCCTGGTATCACTGGGCCCCACAAACTCTTGGGATATGTTGTTTATGTTCATGTTGTAGAGATTGTCTTTGTGCACATTGCAGACTAACAGACTATTAAGTCTCTGCCCTGTAATGGTCCACTGCTTTTCCAGCAAAGCGTCTTGAATTTGCGGTCTCAATAGGGTCAACTAATTCGATGGAGTTTACCAATGCTGTAGCTTTCTCGTACAATTCAAGGTCGCTCTTGACATTTCTCTTTCCCTGAAGGGAGGATCGTACACAATCTACTGCAGCCTGCATACCAGATACAGTCTGGGTCTTCCTCTGCAATGGAATGTTCAGGCACTCAAGATCTCAAACAACAGCAGATGCAAGTGTTAGGCCCAAAATAGTCCTACCTTTACTGAAGTGCTCAAATAATCCACTGGCAGTAGAAGATTTCCTAGATGCACATTTTGCCATCTCCTCTAGACTACCAAGTACCCGCTCATACTGCCCTAGCACAGCTATTATAGCAGAATTACGCACAGTCCAACTGGTTGGACATAGTGGTTTCAGTGTGATTATGGGTTCATTTTCAGAGGTACACATGTTTTCAAACATTCTTTTAAATTTTCCTGACTGGTTAAAAAGTATGCCTAGCTGATGGACCCAAGAAAGGCAGTCCCGGATCATTGGGGAGGCTGAGCAGCCATCCTGTGTGATTAAATTGACACTGTGTGCACCACAATGGACATATAGGGCTAATGGCTGCTGCTGCCTCACTATTGCCTGCGCACCACTGTACTTTCCTGCCATGTTGGAGGCTCCATCATAACTCTGCCCACGTAAAGCAGACATGGGCAGATTAAGCCTCAACAACACATCGGTAACCATTTTGGCAATGCCCTGGCCTGTTGTCTGTGATAACTTGTACAATCCAATAAACTCCTCATATGGCATAAGGTCATGGTCCAGATAGCGCAGACAGACACTTTCCTGCTCAATACCAGAAATATCCTGGGTTCCATCAACTATTAAAGAAAACTTAACCAGAGCTGGAGACCTAATCTCACTTGCAATCCCTCTGATTATTGTATTGGCCATAATGTTCAAGATTTCATTCTGTGATTTAGGGCTTATGTACGCAATGGTACGATCTGTTAACCATTTCAATAAAACTGGATCATCCTCTTCTGCCCTAAGTTTTATGAGCTGATATAGATTCCAACTTTCTTCAGTATGGCCTCTTAAAGATTGTCCCTGCATTGCCACATGCCGTAAAGAGCTAACAATTTTCTTCAAACAATGTCTTGCCACTTCTTGCTGTTTACACCATGCACTAGATAACTGGGCACTGATTGGATTATGTTGATGTACAGTCACAGTCACATAATGTTGGTGGGCTTGAGAGGTCTGATGTGCTGTACATTTTTCAATGGCTTTCTTCCAATTTCTAAAGCCTGCACTAATGAAAGCAGCATCAGGTCTGTGACCTAAGGAGGTCTGGTTTGAAACACCTTTGCTGCAGTGAAAACACAAGACCCCTTTCACTGATGGACTGTAATGTAGCCATGGAAAGTCTTGATACCATTTCTCTTGGAATGTCAATGACTTCTTTGAAAGTACTTGTTTTTCGATACACTGTGGATGCGGTTGGTATGGATTTGTGCAGTCACTGAGATCTAAACTGAAAACTGTTCTCCTGTTCCCTGAGCTGCCAAGATCATCTTCTAGTTCTGCTGTCTCCGTCTCGCTCCCTGGTTCTGAATCTGCCCCTTCCTCTACTCTCACTGTCTGAGAACAGACTGACTCCTGAAGTAGAAAAAATAATATTTTCCATATTTATAATAACTATAATGACTGTTTTCATTACACTTGTTAGATTAACAGATCATACTGTAAATTGGTGAGCCTTTGATGCTCATCTGCTGAACAGCCACAACTCCGAAAATATAAAAGAGAAAGATCTTCGTAAGAATGCTTATAACTAATTACTACCATTTCTCCTACAGTGGTAGGGTCCAAGAACTGTTTGGTTACAAGCATTTGTCCAATTCCAAATATATGTCTCTTTGTTCAACCAAACAAGACATTTATACAGATTTAGATCATGTAGAGTGAGTAATCCAACAGAGAATTATATTTTTTTTGTTGAATTATCCCTTTAATAACCACACTTACTACACTTACCTGAGTTTGACACAGTACACCTAACTGACCCTGCTCTCCCTGTCCCTCAATTCTTTCCGTCTCCTTTGCCTGTGATTGATAATGTGATATTAGTATTTTCTTAGGAACCCATTCTTATATCTCAATTAAAGACAAATTGCTTTAATATGGGATTTTTTGTATTGCCTTGCGTTTAGGTGCACTGAAAAATGATCTTATGTCCATTTTTCTTTTCCCTTTCATTTTCTCTGGTCTACGACACCAAGCGACAATATGCATTAGCTAGGTTTATAGGTTTACTATGCAGACTTCTATTCATATTATAACTGAACAGAACTGCCACATACTGTAATACAAGTGAACACCTAATAAAGCTGTTTCCATTTACATATTTTTATCTCTGTTGCCAAGAAAGGAAACAATTATAAAAACACACTACTCATGATACCACATGTTATTATTGAGTCACTTTTTAAACACTTAAAAAAAAATCCTTATTTATACTAAAACATCATCTGACAAAGTCACCACATCTGCATTAAAGAATAGTGGTTATTTTCCCATATAGTGGACTGCCTATGTCAACAAACTATGTGGATAGATAGATAGATGTAATACATTCATTTTCGTTTCCACACAGTCAGTAACGGATGCTTAATTTCTCTGTTTCTGTCAACTAAATGTTTACTTTATCCGCCTCGACTGTGACACGGGCCCTGAATGGCAGGGGATAGGTGGCTGATTGTGGCCATTAATGTTAATATCATGCCAGGTCGTGTAAAAAAAACAATGCATGCGACAGAAAGCTATTGTAAACAAGCTACGATAACTAGCTAAGTAACGTTTTAATCGCCAACATAGCAGATTCATGGAAAAATGAATCGGAAATCAGCATTTTCTGCCACAACTAATTTATTAATTAATCAGCATTAACTAAATTAAAGAGAATCACTTCATTTAAAGTGTATGAAACTTACTTACGGGAGTTCAGGAATTATGAAATGAACCGCTCCATAAATTCCTTAAGTGTGCGTGGTGTAGTTAAGATGAACTCGTACAGTAGACAGTGGGCCAAACCACTGTGAGGCAGCGGAGGGGGAACTCGATTGTTTCTAAACTTAAAACACTTTTTGCATTTTTCTCTACTTACACTCAATTAATTAAGCTACACATAAATATATTTTTCACAATAGACAGTTTGATTTTTATGATTTGGGGGGGAGCAATTCTTGAATGAGGGGGGACGTGTCCCCTCTGTCCCCCCGGGATCAACGCCTATGGCCTGCACAGATAGAGGACATTTGAAATGAACTCAAGTGGTCAGAGACCATTAAAAACTAAAATGGTTGAGGGACAAAACTCCAGCCAATACGATGGTCAGAGAGGCGGAGGACAAGGTTGGACAGACAGTATCATCTGTGCCTGAGGAGGTGCATTCTGTGCAGAATGCAGAGAATCCAGAACTGTCACATTTTGATGACTTCACACAAACAGAAAAGTCTTTAGCCTTGCTGTTTTTTTTTAATACAGACGAATATCAAATGAAGTCAAAGTTTATTTATAAAGCACTTTTGAGAAACAACAAGTGTTTCCCAAAGTGCTGTACACGCATAAACGATATAAAATAGAATAATTCGAAAAACAAAAAGACGATTACTTAAAGAGCAAATACTAATAAAATAAAACAAAATTAAGATTAAATGTAAGAGTTGTTGGCCGTTAGACCTTTAAGGTTGGCACAAGAGAGTGGTGGGGGGTACGGCGAGACACAAATGTGATGGTTAGAGTCCTGATGGCTAAATTGTCAGATAATGTGGATGGTTTTCTTTTCAATTAATTATTATTAGTCTTAACATCAAGTAGACGCGTGCGGGGTCGGTATGTGATGAGAATGGATTCATGTCAGTGTTGATTTCATTTTATAACGTCACACATGTTCATTGTGTCCCATTACTGATGACACGTTGACTTTTTGCTCTCACATAAGTCAATAGAATACTCAACTTTATTTATATAGCGCTTTTTACAACTTCCATTGTTACAAAGCAGCTGTACATGAGACACATTGAATAAAAGCAAAACAACTGAAGGCATATATCTGTAAAAACAAGAAAAAGGTGAAAACAACAAATGCTCCACACGCACAATATGCATACATACTTACACACATTGACATAGACGCACACACACACAAACACACTCGCACACACACACACAGTGAAAGCACACATTGGCGATAAAGGAGAGAGAACCACAGGTCAAATATTAAACGGACTATATATTCATATATGCAATATTAATTATGTCTAATTTCTGAATTCTAAAGCAGCCCCCCCCGGCCAGCAGATAGTGCAAAACAATATGCAAACGGTGGCGAGGAACCCAAAACTCCCATCGAGAAAAAAAACCTCAGGAGAACCCAGGCCCAACCAGGGGATTCCAGTTCCCCTCTGGCAAAAGCTGCTGCCTCTGCACAAGCTCAACAGTGCTTGCACAACAAGGCTAAATAAAAATAAAAAATAAAAACTTAAGGTAAATGATAGATTTAAGATTATCATTAACAATCTAATAGCATTTGAAATGTTGTAGGAAAATCAAAGTTGCCGCGTCCTTTATCCAGCTCTATCATCTCAGCTCTTGTCAGGTCACCGCTTCCCATTCTCAGCTCTGCCATCAGGTCTGGGCATGAACTGCCTCCTGCGGTAACCTTGGAACAAAGAGACAAGACTGGCTGAGAGTAGAGTACTGTTCTGCACTCTTTGATGCAACAAGTACATCATTTGTTGTTGGATGTGTTCCTGGTTCCGGTTGATCTAAATAACGCAGCCTAAATCCTCTGAGGATTAATATTATGGAGGTGTAGTGTATGCAAGATTAAAAAGATGAGTCTTTAGTCTAGATTTAAACTGACAGAGTGTGTCTGCCTCCCGGACAGTGCAGGGAAGAACATTCCGAAGTTTAGGTGCTAGATAAGAAAAGGATCTACCACCTGCACTTGATTTTGAAATTCTAGGTATTACCAACTGACACAATAGAAGTTCATTCAAATAATGCGGCGCTAGACCATGTAGGGCTTTATAGGTAATAAGCAAGATCTTAAAGTTAATGCGATGCTTTATAGGTAACCAGTGCAAGGTTGACAGAACCGGGGTTATATGCTCAAACTTTTTTGTACGTGTAAGAACTCGAGCTGCCGCGTTTTGAACCAGTTGCAGTTTCTGTAATAGGTCTGCAGGGCAACCACCTAGAAGTGCATTACAATAATCTAGTCTTGATGTCATGAATGCATGAATTAATTTCTCTGCATCTGACAGTGACAGCATATGACGTAATTTAAATATATTCTTAAGATGGAAAAATGCAATTTTACAGGTGTTGGTTACATGGCTTTCAAATGACAGAGTACTATCTAATACAACGGCAAGATTCTTAGCTGACGACGAGGATTTTATGGAGCATCCTTCAATCGTTAAGCAATATTCTTGGTTGTTACGTATAGCGGTTTTCGGTCCAGTAAGTAACACTTCTGTTTTGTCCGAGTTTAGGAGTAAAACATTTTTACTCATCCATTTTTTTAAATCAACTATGCAATCCTTTATTCGATGGAGCTGCTGGGTTTCATGAGGCTTCGAGGAAAAATAAAGTTGAGTATCATCAGCATAACAGTGAAAGCTAATTCCGTGTCGCTTTATTATATCTCCTAGAGGTAGCATGTATAATGCAAAGAGCAGAGGCCCTAAGCGCGAGCCCTGTGGTACGCCGTACTGGACTTGTGATTTGCGGGACACCTCATTGTTCATTTCTACAAATTGAAAACGGTCGGATAAATAAGACTTAAACCATTTCAATGCTATTCCGTTAATGCCGACGTAATTTTCGAGTCTATGTAGAAGTATGCTGTGGTAAATGGTGTCAAATGCAGCACTAAGGGTTAGCAACACCAATAACGAAATACAACCTCGGTCAGACGCTAAACGCAGATCATTTGTAACTCTGATCAAAGCAGTCTCTGTACTGTGACATGCTCGAAATCCAGACTGGAATTCATCATTAATGTCATTCCTTTGGAAGAAGGAGCATAATTGAGTTGAAACTACTATTTCCAGAACTTTAGATATAAAAGCTAAATTCGATATAGGCCTGTAATTCCCTATTTCTTTAGGGTCGAGTTTGGGTTTTTTGACAAGGGGCCTTATAACAGCCACCTTAAATGCTTTAGGCACATGTCCTAATGTCAGAGATGAGTACTAAGAAGAGGATCTATAATTTCTGGGAGCATTTCTTTCAGTAGTTTTGTAGGTATAGGGTCTAGCATGCATGTTGTTGATTTAGATGATCTAATGATTTTAGACACTTCATCGTGATCTACTATAGAAAATAATTGCCATTTCTCCTTAGGGGTGCTGTAGTTAGTTTGTTCAGCGGGTTTCACTTCTGGTTGTATTGTTATAATTGTTTATCTTATATCTTGGATTTTACTAGTGAAGTAGTTCATAAATTCATCACTGCTATGCTGATAATCAGAATCTGAAGTCGCTGACGACTTATTGTTGTTAATTTAGCCACGGTGTTAAATAAAAACCTAGGGTTGTGATGGTTTTCCTCTATTAGTGATGAAAAGTAGGCGGATCTAGACGTTTTTATGGCATTCCTATATTTTCGAGTCCTATCCTTCCATGCTATACGAAATACCTCTAAATTAGTTTTCTTAAAGTTGCGCTCCATTTTCCGGGACGCTTTCTTTATAGCCTGACTGTGTTCATTATACCACGGTGTTGGGCTGCTATTTTTTATCTTTTTTAAACGCAGAGGAGCAACTGTGTCTAATATTTCCGAGAAGGTAGAGTTAAAATTTTCAATAGTAGTGTCAAAATCGTCAACGTTTTTACTCATGCTAGATACTTTAGACGATTCTGGCAGATTATCGAGAAACGCATAGTTGAAGTAATGGTTCTACCATATTTGTAACAAGGAGTTTGATTTGTAGCCATCGGCCAGTGAAGCAAACATAATATCAGATAATGATCCGAAATGTCTTCACTCTGCTGAAGGATTTTAACATCGTCCACATTTATACCGTAAGAAAGTATTAAATCTAAAGTATGATTACGAAGGTGAGTGGGTCCAGACACATGTTGACTAACGCCCATGGAGTTAAGAGTGTCTTTGAAAGCCATTCCCAAGGCATCTGTATCATTGTCTTTATGGATGTTAAAGTCACCGACGACAAGGACTCTATCTGCGGCCAGTGCTAGTTCTGATAAGAACCCACCAAAATCTTTAATAAAATCTGTGTGGTGCCCTGGAGGCCTATATACAATAGCTAAAATACATTTTAAAAATGTTTTGTCCTTAGTATTAGGTGTCGATACATGAAGTACCATGACTTTAAAAGAATTGTATTTAAAATTAGACTTCTGAGAGATGATAAAATAATTATTGTAAAGTGCAGCGACACCTCCCCCTCTACCTTTTAGACGACGCTCGTGTTTATAGTAATAATCTGGAGGAACGGATTCATTTAAAGTAACATAATCATCTGGCTTTAGCCATGTTTCTGTCAAAATGAGCATGTCTTGTTTATGATCAGTTATCATATCGTTAACAAAAAGTGCTTTATTTGAGGGATCTAATATTAAGCAATCCGAGTCGTAACAGTTGATTATCTGTATTTTGTTCATGTTTGATTTGTTTAACGTTTATTAAATTACTTTCAAGAGGTTTACGCAATATCTTATGTTTGCTAATCCGGGGGACAGACACAGTCTCTATTTTATGTTGTTTGTAAGAAGGGATTATTACATGTTGCATATTTTGTGTATTCTGTAACATGAGACGGAAAGCAGACAGTTGGTTAAGCCATTCTGTCTCCTTCCTGACCTGGAAATAAAGTACCTTAAATCAAATCTTAATGCCGTTAATGCCATGAATGATTATACACTTGTGTTTGTTCTTGACAGTTATATTCTTCATTTAATAAATAAACAGATGAAATTAATGTTATAGATTGTGTTGCATTTTAGAATATAAAATAATTGTTTTTATTATATTACAACATGACAAACGTTGTTTGTTCAATTATTTGTAGATGCTTTCAAAGCAACAACATAAAAAACGTTACTACGTATGCGCACGTTGGTGGACTGTGCTTCTAATGAAACTGTGATGAAACATGACAAATAAGGTGAAAATTAACGTTACAATTTAACTAAATCCACACAGGTATAAATGCATTATGACGAACGTCCGCGACAATACAGTTAGACACAGGGTATATTACTTCAGTGTCCGAAATCTTTCAATCACAATGTGTACTTCTTCTCCATATAATAGTCTATTTAACTTTGGCTATATCGGGAATAGTAAATAAGTGAAACAATGAGCGTATTCGGACGCTACCTATGTCTACGACGAGTTACACGATCCATTCAACAAGCTGTTATTTAATACAAAAAGATATTAATAGAATAAGAATATACGTGCAATACTATACATTTTTATATTAATAGCCTCTAGCCCAGTGGTCACCAACCCTGCTCCTGGAGATCTACCGTCCTGCAGACTGTAGCTCCAACCCTGCTTCAGCACACCTGTCTGTAATTATCAAGCAAACCTGACCGCCTTGATTAGATAGTTCAGGTGTGTTTGATTGGGGTTAGAGCTAAGATCTTCCGGACGGTAGATCTCCAGGAGCAGGGTTGGTGACCACTGCTCTAGCCAGACCAATAAACAAACACAGAATTGAACTTTGGGGAAGGTGCGCGCATCCGATAATAACTGTGATACTATGACTAAAGAAAACAAACATGTGAAACCAGTGTTTGCCACGAGCCACAAGCAGAAATAACTGCAATTGCTAGCTTTCTTGTAACGTTAACTTAAGTTAGTCATACGTGAACGACGACATAATAAATTACATTGTAAGTACTGGTTGCAGTACATCGTTGGAAACATTATCCGTCAACACAATTCGTGAACATTGTGCATCCAGTGGCGGCTGCTGGTCTTTCAAAGAGGGGAAGCTCATTTCACAATGAATGAATGAACAAACTATCTAAAAAAATATATATAAACACGACGGAGGAAATGTGGGTATACATTAAACTGAAACAAGGAATGTGTTGTATAATTGTGTGAAATGTATGATGAAAATTTGCAAGCAATTTCGGCAAGCAAATACCAAGAAATAGGTTGCAGCAGTTTGTCTTTCGACTACACTTGAAAAATCCGCAATGGGACTGAGATTGAATAGCTTTAGCGTCAGCGACTTTTTATAGAACAAAATTGCTGTCAATCAAAAGGAGATGCAGTCTTTCGACAGACCCTCCAATCATCACGCAGACCCTCGGAGTACGGGCCAGCCCACTCCTCCATTCATCCCAGAGACGCTGAGCGTCCGTGGGCGGGACATAATCGCAGCATTATCCAATGACCGTCTTCTTTCTAAGCAGTGAAAAAAACTGTGTAAAGCAGCCCCATTGAAGTCAATGGACGCTGGGCTTCAACAGAGTAATGCACTGTACGCTACGGGAATGAATGAGAAGGACATCGAGTCAGCCTGTAACAATTTCCACTTACTATTATTTAAGTTTTAACGTTACCACAGGGTTCTGTAAATAGTGTAATCAAATTGCATTCTACCAATGTTATAAAGCATTAAACATACACATGGAATTAAATCACCAATTACTTGTATTAGTGCACCGCATTTTAGTTATGCATATACTTGATAAACCCAATACAAAAACACAGGAGATCACTTTTCCAAACAAATACCATGAAATCAGTCCAGTTGAAAACAGTTAGAGAAGTCTCAAAGTTCCAAAAGACGAGATGAATCCAAAAAAGATCAATCCACAAAACTGGAGGTCTCACCCATATAAGCATCTCAGGGAGTTCATCAAGCCTCGCCCAGGTAATCCAGAGTATTCCAAGAACGATTCCAAGAAAGGAAAAACCTCATAATCCCATGACAAGGAGCCTCAAGAACAAACCGGCATTTCCCAATCCATGTGCCTGGACAAAGTCTCTGATCAATACAATATCATTGAGATTTCCCAGACCTTTTTCCAACACCCTTGTCCTCTGGTGGTTTAGCAGGACTCTCTCTTTAAACAAAATGGCCACCCCCTCTTATCTCCTGGATGATGTCAAAATAAAAGGCTTTCAACAACAACAAAAAAGTCCCTAACAAAAAAAACACCAACGAATCCCAACCATTAAATACCTGCACTTTATTTCTATTTATTTTGTGGCAGTGTCACAAGCTGACCTAAGTACCTGATTCTGAACGAAATTGTTTTCGTTCGAGATGAACGTGTTTAACGCATTTTTAGTCAATAAAATGTTAACATAATAGTACATATATTTGACCATTCATTTTTTGACAATTATAGGGGAAGCTGAGCTTCCCTTGCAGTCTTAAAGAAATCGCGTCTGGTGAATACGTAACTTTACAGTTACTTATAAAAGTTCAAAGAGCCATGATCCTTCTTCCACCATATCTTCTTCCTTTGATAGTTTCTTAATGGTGGTTGGCAAATCAAACTTAATATGCACATTCACGCCACCATTTTTGAAGTCATTTGCACAGTTTGTATTTTATTTTTTTATTTTTTATTTTATGTATAGGTAACCACTTTTATATATATTATATATAGCATATGTATAGACAAAGCTGACAGTAGGTTAGTTGTGTATAGGTTTATACTGTTTTACTTGGTGTTGTATATCTGTATTTATGTAGCACCGTGGTCCTGTGAGGCACGACATCTCGTCCCGCTATATGTCCACGCATGTAGTGGAATGACAATAAAGCTCAACTTGAACTTGAACCTACTGGACTGGAGTGTGGTGACAAACAGACCTTAAGTCTATTAATCAAATAAGTATCTTTTACAAATGAAATACTTCGTACCCTGTTACTACACTACCCTTTCCTGTGGCTTATTGGTTAGAGCACGGTTCTAGCAATGACAAGTTCATGGGTTCGATCCCAAGGGATCACACATAGACGGAAACAAAAATGTATAATAAAGTAAGTCGCTTTAAGCGTCTGCCAAATGCGTTAATGTAAATGATTATTTCCGAAACACTTAAAGATTGGGAAGACTGAAATGTTTCTCTAATATGCGTTCAATACTGTCTTAAAGCCTTCAAGTTAATCAAGAACCAACTACAAGGTACTTCCTTTGTAAATAATGATGGTTGGTCAACCAGCTTTGCATACCTAATGGCATGGAGTGAAACGCCCAGTGAATAATATCATCAAATTTGTTTCACAATAATCGTATAAAAAGTTGAATTATTGTTCATAATGTCTTTTAATGTTGTCAAAAAGTTTGGGCCACAAACAAATAATACATTTTTGCAAGACATGTGACTTTTCAAAATCTGTTTTGCATACACAATATATAAAATGGAAACAACAGTTTTAATCAAATGTATTACATTTATTTTTAAAAAGTTATATTGTTATACTTCAACTCTTCAACAACAGATCTATAAAGATAAAAGAGATTTTCTTTGCTTTGTAATTAGCCTTGTATGTGATTTCTTAACACCTTACTAGATTGACTAACGCAAGAAGTAAGGCAAAAATATATGCGACAGGATTCAATCAATTTTAGTGCATTTTACTTTATTCTAAAATGTACACTTTGCATTTTAATTTTCAGGGTTGTTATTGTACATTTCCACAATTGTTAACATTATAATTAAGATGAACATTACTAGTCTGACTAGTACTAGTATGCCATTAACATAAACATGGCCACTCGGACTATGCCATACCAAAAGTTGGAGATTGAATAATTCCTTCAAACATGTATTTTATGAAGTTTTCATAAATCTCATTTATTGTATTGTGTATAATCCTGATCATATTCTGTATACTATGGGGCTTTTATTACCCCGGTTATGAAGAAGTATTCATAGGAATGTTAGTAACATATATGTACTTATATAGTGATAGTAGATCACAAATTACATTGACCTAGATGGGTAGATGAGTATTAAAGTCATGAGATTGCTTAACATATATGTACTTATATAGTGATTGCTTTCATAGTACTTATATAGTGATTGCTTTCATATTTTAATCCTTTTCAGCAAAACAAAATCCAGGGATGGTTTGAAGGCCAGACCCAAATAAACTATAGCACTGTTCATTTTTTAGAGGCCAGACCCTAGTGAATTATATTATTTTTTTTAAAAATAGTCGAGGTTGACATTCCACAATTAGACAAGAATCCTTGTTGCCTAAAAATAATGGTGGCGGACAAGGACAGTTGAATAATAAAAAATAAGAGATAGCGGGAATTCACCTGATTGGTTTCGTAAGGAAACACCTTTGAGAAGTTTCACTATAACTAGAGCCTGGAAAACACCAAGTTTTCAGATGTTTTGGAGACTTGGAACATCTCACTTTGTTTGACTTGTACAAATAAAGTTAAAACTTTTGACACCTGGACCTTCCTTGTCTGAGCAATTTTTTGAGCTTGAAGATCAACAATTTTCCCCATCAATTGGAAGCTTCAGTTTCACAAGACACGTGTTAGCTTCAGGTTAATTCCCCCTAATCTCATGAATGAAACTGATGGTTGGCTGAGGGGTAAAACCAAGTGATGGAATTCGGTCAGCTCCGGAGGCAAAGATCAAAATTTCTTGAAGCTCGATCTCAAACACGCCATCTGTAAAACAGATATCGAAAAAAGTGGATTTACAGTAGTGTTCATTTAAAAAACAGGGCTGTCAAAATGATTAATCACAGATGAAATATGATTCATAATTTCTGTGAAAAGAAAGAGAAAAAAATAACTGATCCCAAACTTTTGAACAGTACTGTATACTTTTAAAAAACATTCTTCTGTGTTGAATCAATCTAATTTCTTATTTTCTATTCATCAAAAATCCTGATAAAGTATCAAGTACAAATCTTACAGTTTCCCAAATTGTGACCTGTGCCTTATGCGAGCGTACGAACACACACTACTGTCATGTACATCTATTGTACAGTGTTTGGTTAGACCAGGTCTCATCTCCTAAAGGTCATCACAAATGATACAGTTAATCATCATTTACCTTCAACATCCACAAGAAAATCTCTCCAATACCCTTCTACTTTCTTTCACAGTCGCCATCTGTTGCTTCCAGGACAAGACAGCTCTGCTTTGAACAAGGGCATCAGGTCTTCAGCCCTCAATGTCCTCTGTGATGTGCAAAAGACTTGCTTAAAAGCATTGGGGCGCATTTTCACCTGGCTAGGTGTTGAACCCATCAGAAAATCTGCTAATAGTTGGGAAAAAAGTATCAATTTGTGCATTTAAGCAAGAACATTAAAATGTAGAGGAAACGATGTATGGATTTTTTTCAATCGAATAAAACATGCTTCAATGATAGAGGGCTTTAAAAGTGAGGACATGTTGTTAGAGGGTGTTCTAGTATTAAAAACTTGTGTGTGATGTAAGGGAAAGCATGCTCAATGTTGTGTTTAATAGATCAATGAAATAAAATGTATTATAACTTACCAGGTTAATTAGTACTTTCCTCTTGGACATGACAAAGATCTCAAGAGAAAGGAAGACATTTTTAAGAATGTTTGTAACCAATCAGTTTTTTCCTACAATGGAACTACATGGTGCACCAAAGTGTATTTGTTACAAGCTTACAAACATTCTTCTGAATATCTTCGTTTGTATACAAAGATTGAATAAAGATGTATACACGTTTGAAACAACTTGATTGCATTAAAAATATTTGATAATTTTTGGGTAAACTATCCCTTTAAGTAGAAATCAGACAAGCCCAACACCCAGTACACAGTCAGGCCCAGTCCCCAACCTCAACAAAAGGTAAGTGCACTTTCAGTATAACACCAGGGGCCGATTGCTTAAACTACTAAGACTAGTCTTACAAGTTAGTCATCACATTTTTTTCTTCAAGATTGCTCATAGTTTCTTTAAATCAGTTACATAAAAGGGTAGTTTGGTCGAATTGAAATCTGAAAAGTAAGACTGATTGGTCTTAAGTTATTGCTAGTCAGTGAGACTGCTGGGTTGCTAGCTGCTTGGTTTGTGCAACTGTCCCAGGTGATATTTTTAGCAAAACAAATATTTTTCTGGTTCACCAATTTTTTGTGCTCCAAAGAAAAACTGTTACGAACATAATTAAACAAGTTACAAATGCAGTATATGTTTTTAATGACCATTAAAACTATTGGTTGGACTAAAATGTACAAAATACTCATGGTTCTAGGGCTTCTTTTGTCCTTCCCTCAACATAGAAAGTTGTTGCAGCCTGGACCAACTGTTCCCTCTCTTCCATTGTGCCAGTATACCTCAGAGACCCCTACAAGGACAGACTCTCCATTCTTCAATGGCAGCTCTAGCTGCAGTAATATCACCTGCTTCGCAGATCTTAGAATTGTGTACAACTTATTAATACAGGAAGTTTGTTTAACACTTTCAACATGTATTTAAAGAATTAGCATCAGATGTAGAGGTCTTACCCAAACACGACATGCATGAAGGAACTTTTTACAAGAAAGACCGGATAGAATTAGATCCGAGTTCGAACAGACTCAGTGGTACTTCTTTCTAACCCTACTGGACCTGAATGTAAACAGCATCAAAGTGTGTGTTCAGCCTGTTGCTCCGCATACACAAGTCAGACTATCGGGAGCACAGTGAAAACATGGTGTCTTTACGACAAATTCACCCTTCTGAATATGGCTTTCAGAAGAAAAGAATAATAGCGTTAGCCTAATAAATTGTGGACCTAGTAGTCCTGACTGCACTGCTATTTACATCATCTCTGGCTAATGGAGCAAAAGAGCATACCTTAATGGAGACGCGGCGTACCGCAGTTTCCTCAAATCTTACTGCTGTTCAAATATTTTTTTTCTGTCGCAGTTTACAAATGTTTCTTACGGTTCCCTTTCGAGAGCGGTCACTTCGATATTGCGGAGAACCGCAAACGCAACTCGTCCCCTTTTTCACTTTTCCTGAAGTCTTATTGGATAACGGCAGTAAAAAAACTAGCCAATTGTCTGAAGAATGCAACCGTATGCAAATACTGACGAATCTAGATGGTATAAATACAGTGTAAATTTGTCTGTTTCAGACAAACCAGATTTCTTATCGTGCTTCTTATAGCTGAAGCCAGAATTCTCTGAATAAAGAAAACCTCTCATCCGATCCAGCGAAGTCAAAAAAGTGCTGCAAAAATAAAAAACAAGAAATTAAGTTGAAGTGTGCAATTGTTGCCCAAACAAATCTTTTCCAAAAATTTGGAAAACGATTGTTTTCTTCTCAATACAGAGGTTCTTCAGATTGAGTAGAATCTGACTAAGGTTGTTAGCTAGCTTTCATGGCTGCTACAGGCTTTGTTTCTCACCAACCCAGGGTAAAATACTATTGGGTAAACTGGCTGTGGGAGGGATCACAGACCAAAATACAACAGACACTTGAACACAGAACACGAATATCAAAGCAGTGGTCCTCTGATTTGTTCCTGGAGGGTCCAGAATTTATCTCCAATCCTAATCAAACATACCAGAACCAGCTTATTAAGATCCTCTTAGGCATAGTAGAAACTTGCGGACAGGTATATTAAGGCAGGTTGTAGCTAAACTGTGCAGGACACCGGCCCTCCAGAAAAGAGTTTGGTTTATAGAGAAATAAGTAGTAAACTCAGCAAAAAAAGAAACGTCCCTTTTTCAGGACTGTGTATTTCAACAATACTGTTGTAAAAATCCAAATAACTTTACAGATCTTCAATGTAAAGGGTTTAAACAATGTTTTCCATGCATGTTCAATTAACCATAATCAATTAATTAACATGCACCTGTGGAATGGTCGTTAAGACCTTAACAGCTTACAGAGAGTAGGCATTTAAGGTCACAGTTCTAAAAACGCAGGACACTAAAGAGACTTGTCTACCGACTGTGAAATACACCCAAAGAAAGATGCCCAGGGTCCCTGCTCATCTGCGTGAACGTGCATTAGGCATGCTGCAGGGAGGCATGAGGACTGCTGATGTGGCTAGGGCAATAAATTGCCATGTCCGCACTGTGAGACGCCTAAGACAGCGCTACAGGAAGGACAGCTGATCATCCTCGCAGTAGAAGACCACGTGTAACAACACCTCCACAGGATCGGTACATCCGAATATCACACCTTCGTGACAGGTACAGGATGGCAACAACAACTGCCCGAGTCACACCAGGAACAAACAATCCCTCCATCAGTGCTCAGACTGTCCGCAATAGGCTGAGAGAGGCTGGACTGAGGGCTTGTAGGCCTGTTGTAAGGCAGGTCCTTACCAGACATCAAGAGCAACAAGAGCACTTTTTGCCACTCCTGTCTGGTCCAGCGATGGTGGGTTTGTGCCCATAGGCGGGCTAAAACCCACCATCGCTGGACCAGACAGGAGTGGCAAAAAGTGCTCTTCACTGATGAGTCATGGTTTTGTCTCACCAGGGGTGATGAACGGATTCGTGTTTATCGTCGAAGGAATATCACATCACCATCGGACTGAGCTTGCTGTCATTGCAGGCAATCTCAATGCCTTGCGGTACAGGGAAGACATCCTCCTCCCTCATGTGGTACCCTTTAGGCATGCGCTTCCGGACATGATCCTCCAGCAGGACAACGCCACCAGCCATACTGCTCGTTCTGTGCGTGAGTTTCTGCATGACAGCAATGTCAGTGTTCTGCCATGGCCAGCGAAGAGCCCGGATCTCAATCCCATTGAGCACGTCTGGGACCTGTTGGATCGTAGGGTGAGGGCTAGGGCCATTCCCCCAGAAATGTCCAGGAACTGCAAGTGCCTTGGTGGAAGAGTGGGGTAACATCTCCCAACAAGAACTGACAAATCTGGTCCAGTCCATGAGGAGGAGATGCACTGCAGTACTTCAAGCAGCTGGTGGCCACACCAGATACTGACTGGTACTTTTGATTTTGAGGCTACCTAAATTCAGGGACACATTATTCTATTTCTGTTAGTCACATGTCTGTGAAACATTTTTAGTTTATGTCTTATGGTGTTGACTCTTTTAGTATTCATACAAATATTTACACATGCTAAGTTTACTGAATGTAAAAACAGTTGAAAGTCAGAGGAGTTTATATTGCCTAAACATCTGAAAACATATGACATCTTATAGTTGTGGTGAGCAGGCCAAGTGCCAATCAACGTCGCCATGAAAACCACCTAATCAAGCCGCACCACCTCCACGTCATCAGCATCTGGACCTCATCAAGGGCACTCTTTATAGGCAGAGGAGAAAGAGGAAGCGGGAGAACTTGTTCTCCTGAGAGCCTCTTGACGCAACTGTGTATTCTTTGTTACCACTTATTCTTGATTTCTGCCCGCCACAGTGTACAATAGGGGTTTTCAACCGCGTTCCTGGAGCCCCCCAACACTGCAGATTTAGCATGTCTCCTCTGTCTGACATTTTTTGTCTTGGAATATGTTTTTATGAGCCGCAGACTCAGGTGTGTTCGATTAAATAGCAGTATTGGAAACCTTTAGAATGGGTGAAAAAATTCCTGCACCTACATTTGCAATTATGTTCCACCAGAATGTCCATAGATTTGCACTACTTTTCATTTTACCTGAATTGGCAGCATGAGGTGAAACTTTCTCCTTAAAACATGGCCATCTGGAAATTTAATTTGTAAAGGCACACCATCCTGCGGCTCAACCAGTCTGCTTGAATTAAAACGATGTCTTTCCAAAGCCTGCCAAGAGCACACAAAAAAAAATCTGTCTATGAGTCGGTTGCTGAAAAAACAAAGTGACAATTTGCCTGTCCCCGTGTGTTATAGATGTCTGCTTCTCTTTGCAGTGCACCTTCCTGTGGAAGACAGAAAAAGGAAATTACCAGATTTTTATGCTTGCTTCACATATACAGAATTTTTATAAACAAACTGAGTGTTATTTACTCGTTCTTGGTCAGCTAGAAGACTTTCATTGTATTCCTAATCTTTTCTAGCCCTGAGTGTACGCCACTCTTGTAAATCCTATAAGCAACAGAAAGAATGTTCTATTAACATATCATTTTTAGGTCGAGGTGACTAAATGTCAATGTTAGTAAGGGTCTTTCCCATAAAAATAATAAAACCATGTAAAAATTCAAAGATTGCATGGAATTGACGCTCTTAAATTCAAAACTGTTTACTCGTTCTTGGTCATCTTGTTTTCTTTCATTGTATTCCTCATATTCCTAAAAGCAATAAAAGGAAATATAAGAACATTCCTTAATATTATCAACAAAAAGTACATGTAAATGTGAAAGGGGTCATCTTAAAGGATTTCCTGTTTTCTTCTTGATTTAGTGTGTTATATAACTGTTTGCGCATGTATAAAACCTCTTTAAAACTCAAATATTTTGCACAAAAGGATTTATTCTAAATAAAAGAAAAGTCTGATCCAGATCTGCCAAAAATGCCTCGATCAATCCCACCACGGGCGCCGTATAGGGGGGAAAAGTTAGGACAATTCCAAGGGCCCATGACTTAAAGGGGCACCAACAATAGGTAAACACTAATATAAAATGATTAAACCATCATCATTCAGTGTATATATATTTATATAATAATAAATGAAGGATCTCTTTGTTTTTGGCAGTAAAAGTTAAAAATCCCCATTGATCAAAAAGTAAACATCCATATTGTCCAACCACCTGTATCTGCATGAAATGGTTTGGTCCTGCCTTAGCGCTCTCAGTGACGGTGTTTAATTTCAGTCAGTAGATGCGCCAGAACTAGAGTGACAACGATGTTGCCCAGTGGCATTAAATCTAAATATGGCTTCAAGAAAGGAAAGAGCAAAAAGAGAGAGAGAAAAGACAAAGGAGAGGGTGTCAAACTGTAACCCAGTTTTTCACCAAGAAAGGTGTTTACCCTAAAGTCTGTGAGTGGTATTAATGTCCATAGTGAAATAATCTAGCTAGCAACAGACTAGTGTGTGAGCCCATCTTTAATCACCATTTAATCAATGCAGGGAAACGTTTAGCAATATATTCATATTCAATTATTGTCCCTGCCCCTTTAAGCAGACTTAACAACACATAGTCAGCAGCATCCCAGTCTTCCCATAACTGTTCTCCTCCCTGTCCCAGTGAAGAAGCTGAGCAACATTACGTTCAATCACATGCCAGTTAGCATCATTGCAGGGAGTTCTCTGTCTCTCTTGCTCTTCATACCATTACACAAAAGAAAAATGTAATATTTTTTAATGACAGAAATTTAAACACAATAATAACAATTATTTTGTCACATAATGATCATTAGGAAATAAAATATAAAAACAACAACCTACTGTCTGTACTGGATGCTGGAGAGTTGGTAACAGTGGGTGGCTTACCTGAGCCTGCATGCAAGATACAGACAATATTAAAATAATCCAGTTTGTTACGTTCATTTAGATTGAATTATCGAATGACATCTATAGATACAGACTTTATTATTCCTATCAAGGGCAATTTATTTGAGAAGCTTGCACACACACACACACAAACACACAAACATCGATCGTATCTAATGTACGTAAACAAGTGGTGGTGAAACAGAACTGTAGGTAATTTGGGTCAATGTTCTGTAGTGTTAGTGTTATTTATTGGTATATGGCATTTTTTAATATATAGACAGTATATGTCACATGCATTATGTACATTCTACAGAGCCAGGGCCCTCTCATGTCTGATGTAAAGTGCCGTCAGATGTATGATAAATTCCCTGTCTATGAGAAGAATACGGCACAGAGGGACTGCTATTTGAAATGGAAGAACTTGCAGCAGTCAGTAATGGCTGTTTATGGCATTGACTCGCAGTTGCAAAAGCAGATCCAAACAGAAACTGAGAAGAACAGAGCTCTCTTGCAGAGAATCCTGGATGTAACGCTGCACTTGGCATCAAGGAATTCACCATTCTGGGGGTAAAACCAAAGACCTGGATGATATCCATAAAGGAAATTTCTTAGGCACACTAGAGCTTTTGGGACATAAAAAAGGAACCAGGTTGACACATTATCTGAGCTCTGACATTCAGAATGAATTTATTGATTTATGTGGCAGAAGAGTTTTGAAAACCATTTTAAAGGAAAGGGAAGATTCTATTTATTTTTCAGTCCTCTGTGATGCTACACCAGACATTTCCCACCCTGAGCGGAATGTGGTGCTCATCAGATATGTGAGTTATAATAAAGAAACCGATGACTGGGAGATCACAGAAGCCCTTGACAGTATACTCACGACATGTAGTCTCACCAGCGAGGCCTGATCAGAGTCTTGTGGTCTGAAGAAGTGTTTTTAACTGCTATGGACCGCATCATAAGTGATCTTTCACCATTACAGTAAAATGCATCAAGGATTGCTGAAGTTAACAGATTATACTAACACGTATAGCGATCACTGGGTGAAAATTCTTGATCACTCTAATATGGGTCCACATTTCAGGTAAAAATTTACATTTTGACCTTGTCATTAATCAATTCTTTTATTAAGATTCATCTGTGTTATTTTATATTTTTTAACATCACTCAAGATGTTGGTCTTTTGTAGAAATAGATGAAAAAAATTGATACAGGCAAATGTTCAAAAGTTTGTTGATTTAACACAGAATGACCATCACTGAAAACCATCACCGTCAGTAATCCATGTTATACTAAATCCAGTAACACAAATGAAAAATGAAATAAAACCTCAGTAACTCAAGCCAGTAATTCAATATTTCACACTCAAGTTCATCACTTCACTCATAATGCATGCACAACACCACACTTGAAAAATGATGTTTAATTAACAAAGTTCGGGAGGAGCATGAGCAAATAATTATGCAGCTGCACAGCATCAGCGATCACGCAGCCGCCAGGAATCAGCAATCATGCAGCTGCCCGGCATTAGCAATCACACCACCTATCCTACCAAACCAGAGCGAGCTCTATAAATCATGAAATCGCCTTACCTCTTCCACTCAATATTTTTGCAGCATATAGCAACATGACTGAAAACGACTCATACGAGATGGATAACGACAACTCCTCTGCATTCCAGGGTCCCTAAGAAAACCCGGCAGCTAAACAAAGCACCAGCACCAGACAAGAAGCAGTCACGGCTAAGACGACAGAGACCCCAAGAGGCCGCCAGCCCTCCTGCACAGTCCGTCACACCCCGAAACGATGAAGCAACGTGACATCATCTCCTCGACCATCCAGGGCTTCGGCAGCTTCCTCCGCTTCCTAGTACACCTCAGCTCAACGCTCGATCCCAGAGTTGAAAAAGTGGACCGTCCTAGCCTTAAGGGTGGCTTTAGACAACGCAGACGTCCATTTTTTCCAGGAACGCAACCAAAGCGGAGCTGTATAACTTATATACCTGCAGCAAGCTCAGAGTTCCAATAACCGCTCCCACCACAAAGCCAAAAGCCGCCGATAAGACCCGCAGCACCACAGTCCCTCAACTTAAGGAAACGACCATCCCAACCACGGCTAGAAAGAGGCATTGTTCGCCAAGCCAAAGAGGACGGCCCTCAGGCAGTCTAGGCCGTGCCGCGGACCCCGCGGACATCAGCAACCAGCCGTCTGCAGGAACACCCTAGTCCAACACCTCTGCTGACTCCACGCCGGTCCATTACCGCCATGGCAGCGCGAGCACGCACCCGCCAGTGGTAACTCTGCCTACCCTATCCCCTGACTATCAACTTCCTCACTTTCCTTCCGGTTACTGCAGTCCCACTGCCAACTGATAACGCGAGGCTGCCTCCATTACAGGCACAGGCGCAGGCCCAAGTCTTCCCCAATTACCTATTGCCACAGGCTCGGGAGCCGCCTAAAGCGTGAGGCTGCCTCCGTATCCGGCTCCAGCAGCCACCCCTTTCTTCCCACACACTCTATCCAGCTCCTGTGCCGCTTTCACCCTCCACTCCGCAACACATATGGCCATTCCCCCGAACGCCCCAGCCTTGGAACCTCCTCCAGTAGCCAGCAACATCAGGGACCAGATCCTAGCAGGTGCGGACATCAACCTCTTTACCCTCCTGTCTCCCATCCCTCTGCCCCCCACCGACCGCCAAATTAATTGCGGCGATTTCACAATCGCATTCACACAATACACAGATATAATATGCACCACTTTCCCACACAGGAGACACGAACTTAGCGACTACCTCGCAATAGTCGCTGAGCTCGCGTTGTCATATGGAGGCACCCCCTTTTACACATACAACAAACTTTTTTCTGCCAAATGCGCAATCAGGGTCACCCAGTGGACCCAATGCGTACTGGGGGGCCCTAGACACAGAACTCCACAACAGGATTTTCCTCGGATGCCAAAAAAACTCCTGCACCGTCTGCAGATCCCTCCCCCACTCAACCACATCATGCCCCCAATTTAACCCCTCCATTCCTCCCTGCCCAGAACCGCAGCAGGAAAAATCCACCAGCTACGTCCCTCACACGAGCACCCGTTCCGAACCACCAGCCAACTACCACCACTGCACCAAGAATCAAGTCTTCCTGAATTTCAACCACATCACATGCACCAGGCACAGTGGCAAATTCATGCACATTTGCGACTTTTGCGGCGGTGCTCACACCCGCTTCATATGCCCTATAAAAAACTCTGCAAATAACAATTGTAGAAACTACCCTTTTGACTCCAGTGAACATTTCTTACCTTTCTCTAGAATTGTCACAACACCCCGACACAAATTTCACAGAGTTCCTACTGTCCGGCCTCAAACATGGCTTTAACCCCGGCGTTGAAAGTCTCCCATCCGAGAGCACCATCTGCGCTAGCCTCCACTCCGCTCTCGCCGAACCAAAAACAGTTGATCATCTAATCAAAAGCGAAATCGATGCAAACTTCATGATAGGCCCAATTCCACGAACCCCCCTTCAGCGTTTTCCGCATCAGTCCCATGGGCATAGCAACCAGAAAATTTTTCGGTAAAAAAACGCTTAATCGACCTCTCATCCCCACACAACTCAGCATTCCCAAGCATCAATAGCCTCATACCACTCGACGAATTTTCCCTCCATTACCATCGAACAAGCCATAACCCTGATTAAAAAAGCAGGGCGCAGCGCATGGCTAGCCAAAGTCGATATCACATCCGCATTCAAAATAATGCCGATTCACCCAGATTTCTGGCACTTATTCGACATTTTCAGGAACCAAAAGTTCTATTTCTTCGTTCGCTTGACCTTCAGATGCCGAAGCAGCCAAAAAATCTTCGACATGCTGTCAGAAGCAATCTGTTAGATTTTATCCAACAACTACGCAATCCCACACATCATCCACCTACTAGACGATTTCCTAATAATATCTCCACACAACTCCGTCCCAGCCGCACACCTCTTAACGGTCCAAAAGCTCTTCACCAAGCTCGGGATCCCCCTCGAGAAAATCGCAGGACCAAGCACATAAGTAGAATTTCTAGGCATCAATTTAGATTCATCAAAATTCCAGGCTTTCCTACCTATAGAGAAAATCAACAGGATTATTCTGGTCGCCAACTCTCTCGTAGACAATCCTAACTGCTCTAAACGCGAACTGCTATCCATCCTCGGCCACCTAAATTTCGCCATGCACATCATCCCGCAAGGTCGCCCTTTCATCTCTCACCTCCTCTCTCTCGCATCCTCCGTCCAAGCACTCGAGGATCAGTTATCCCTGACCAACGCCTGCCGCGACGAGCTGAGTTTGTGGATAACCTTCCTAAAACAATGGAACAGCCTTGCCTTTTCTACAACGACATGATTTTGCACCCGGACGATATCCAATTATTTACTGACGCGGCACCATCCGTCGGTTTCGGAGGGTATTACCAAGGTCGCTGGTTCGCATCCACATGGCCACCCCAGCTGTTAAATGTCCCCCAGTCTTCCTCGTCCTCGGCGCTGTTCGAGCTTTACCCATTAGTCATCGCAGCCTTTGTGGGGGAAAGAATGGTCAACCCGCAGTATTTCAGTCTACTGCGACAACAAAGCAGCCGTGCAATGCATCAACAAAGGCCGTTCCCTTTCCCCCGCACTAACGCCTTTGATAAGAAGACTAATTTGGATATCAGCATGCAACAAATTTATCTTAACCGCAAAACACATTTGGTCAAAAAAAACAAATAGCTGATTCTCTCTTCCGCTTTGCCTTTCAGAAGTTCAGGCAGCTGGCACCAGAAGCGGACCAACACCCCACCCCAGTACCTCCCTATTCGGAACTAATATTCCCCTAGACCACCCACTGAAGCCCCTCCTCAACACCTCTCTCAGCCACATCATCCTCTCAGTCGGAGTAAGACAGACCAAACAAAGAGAGGCCACTTTATATACATTTTTAATCTACCATCAGCTCTCCAACCACACCAAACCCTCCAAGCCTACCTCCAGCTCAGAAGCACACAAACCCTAATCCCCTCAGACCCTCTCTTCGTAGACGACTCCAACAGCCCCACCACGCGTTTCCGGATCCAGAAACACCACAAGTTAGTCCTGATCCATCAGGGATCCCAGCCGATAACTTTTCCAGCGACTCGTTCAGAACCGGAGCAGCCACAACAGTGCCCCAAAAGGACTCTCCCAGCACCAAATCCAACCACTCGGCCGCCGGTCCTCAGAAGCCTCCAAAAGCTACATTCGTTCCGATCGTTCACACATTAAAGAAGCACCGAACCCTCATCAACCAAAACCGTTAATCCCAATACGCCGCCAATCCCCCACACATATCAGCAGCTCACAGCCGCAACATCAACCCAGCAGAGGTCTTTACCCATATTTTCCACTACCGCAGCAGCGCCACCGCAGCAGGGGCCCTTTTCCTGTATTGCACACGGCAGCAGCAGTACCAACCCAGCAGGGGCCTTTTTTCTGTATTGCACACTGCAACAGCAGTGCCACCCCAGCAGGGGTCTCTATCTTTATTTCACACAGCCGCAGCAGTGCCACCCCAGCAGGGGCCTTTATCTGTATTTCACAATGCAGCAGCAGTGCCACCCCAGCAGGGGTCTTTATCTGTATTTCACACTGCAGCAGCAGTGCCACCCCAGCAGGGGTCTTTACCTATATTTCTCACTGCCGCAGCAGTGCCGCCCAAGCAGGGGCCTTTATCTGTTTCCCACTGCAGCAGCAGTGCCGCCCCAGCAGGGGCCTTTATCTGCATTTCACACTGCAGCAGCAGTACCACCCCAACAGGGGCCTTTATAGGTATTTCACACCGCCGAAGCAGTGCCGCACCAGCAGGGGCCTTTATCTGCATTTCACACTGCAGCAGCAGTGCCGCAGCAGCAGTGCCGCCCCAGCAGAGGCCTTTTACCTGTTTTACACACTGCCGCAGCAGCGCCGCCCCAGCAGGAGCCTTTTATCCGTATTTCACAAACCCGCAGCAGTACCACCTCAGCAAGAGCCTTTATCTGAATTCTCACCACCACAGCAGTAGCGTTGCCCCAGCAGAGGCTTCCATATGCGTTTTTTAAACCCCCGCAGCAGCGTCTCCCGAACAGGGGCCTCCATCCGCATTTCCCACGACCACACCAGTATCCGTACCCCATAGATGCCCACAGAAACCAACCCCCCAGAGGCCCCAGCCGGGACCCTAGTCCAAACAAAGGCCAGCAACCCACCGCTTTAAGCTTTGCTATATTTGGGGGGCCAATAACACCCAGCTTTGGCTGCTGTCCTGCGCTAGTTGCAATTTTTGGGGGGGAAGCACTCGGGGCACGGAAAAACACAGAGATATCAGAGCCCTCGACCCGAACCAAGGGGGGTGCTCCGGGTCGGGAGAGAATGCCGACCCTGGAGCCCTCTCCCCGGACAGCACGCCAAATACGCATACTAAAATCTCAGCTTAACTACGCTGTCCCCCTTTTAATTATTTGCTAAGGTGAACTTGTGAATCTTCCACAGTCTTCGCTGGGATTGCAGTAAAATCTGGTTATTGCGACCACATTTTGCTCTTTTAATAAAATAAAATATAACTTCTGTAACATTAATACGATGCAAGGTTACTGTTTTAGGATGTTCCTCTATGGCGCAGAAACCAGAAGTTGTCAGAGTTCTGGTCCCTGTGCAAGTCATATTCAACAGTAGGCCTATGTGATTACACCCAGGTACTCCTCCACTTCTTGCCACTATAATAGGAAAACACCGATTTGACACTAAATGTTTCATTCCGTTTCGTTTTAACCAAAAAGAAAACAATTGCCCAAAAAGTGTATGTGGACTTCAGATTTAAACATCTTTAACTCTACAACCTCCCTTGGTATTTTTATTTATATCATTATGCTTTTAAGGACTGTGAAAACCATGTTAATAAGGTTCAATTCCTCATTATTTACAAAAGTAGAATTTTTTATGATTTAGACTATATACAGATTTATTGATGTGCATGTTTTTCTATTGCAAGCCTGAACCTTCTGTGATATGTTTGATTAAGTCAGTGCTTACACTGATGCTCTGCTCTAGAGAAACCAAACATACAAATAATTTGTGTTTGTGTTCTTCTCATGTGCATTGCACCATGTAACCACTAATACCATTCAGTGTTTACAGATACATTCTAACATGACTAATTGTGAAAATGAAAACTATTTCCACCATTACTTTGTTTTTCTAACACACCAAAATGCTAAAAAACCCGACAAATTACAGAGAAAATGTTTTAGAAAATAAAACAAACACTGCTTCCCCTGCACGTTCAGCTGCACTGGAGAGGTCTTCTAATCTGACTTTGGAAAACAATAAAACTTCCATGTTTGGAAATAAAGTTTATGTTCATGCTCTCACTTTTCCAATAAAACATTGCAATGGTTCACAATATGTTTACTCGTCTGATCATTAATCGTTAATGGCTGTTTGTGACGACAATTACTACAATTACTAGTAAAGTGATTCTTAGTCAGCTTCTCAATGAATTACAGTTCAATGGCACCACATCTGAAGGCCAGAGGGCGCTCTCTCTCGCGCAGACGCTCCAAATATGTGACAGGCTCACAGAAAAAGAACGATATACACTCACACATACGGTGAGTTCCAAATGGGATATATTGCCCTCCGAAGGGCCCTTCGAGAAAGGGGACACTATACAAAATTTCACTCCAAATAAAGAGATGACATTGTTTGTGTTGCTCCTTTAGCAAAGTACATTTTAAATTGACAGATCAAGAGATACACAGGACTTTTCCCTGCATAGGGATGATCACTTCAGAATGGAACACAGGGGTAGTTCCAGGTAATGCCAAAGGGAATATTTTATTGCTGTTCTTCAAACCTTTTCAGGCATTTTTTAGATAAAGTATATTTATAATGATGATGTTTGACGAATGTTGCTTTTTAAAATGCATGTTATAAACGATTCAATCTCGTAGTGATTTTAGATCGAGCAGTACTTCCTACTGATCAAAGATCCATAGTTCACAGAAGAGCTGTGAATAAAACACAGAACATTTACATTTACATTTAGTCATTTAGCAGACGCTTTTATCCAAAGCGACTTACAAGTGGGGTAGGTAATGGAAGCAATTAGGACATCATGAGTACAACAAAAGCATAAGTGCAATCAAAAATAAGGTTCATATACCCCAACACAGTATACAGAATCATTCATACATTTTTTTTTTTTTTTATAAAGAAGAGAAGAAAAGAGCAGAGAAGAGAGTTGAGTCAGAACAGATCAGTCAGATGTCAGATGTTGGCGGAAGAGATGTGTTTTCAGACATTCTTAAAGATGGATACAGAATCTGCTGATCTTGTAGCAGCAGGCAGATCATTCCACATAGGTGGAACAGATCCGGAGAAGGTGCGCGAGAGAGATTTTTTACCTTTATGGGATGGCACCACAAGACGCCGTTCGTTTGCAGAGCGTAGGGATCTGTCGGGTACGTATGTCTGCATTAGTGAGTGAAGATAAGGTGGTGCCGAACCAGTGGTGGTCTTGTAGGCCAGGAGCAGAGTCTTGAATTGACTATATTGAAATGCAAGCGACTATAGGGAGCCAATTTGTTTCTCAATTGCATGGTTTTCACAGACTGGGTCACATACGGAATCATATACAAAAATTAGAATATCTTGAGAAAGGTCAATATATTTTAGTCACTCATTTCAGAAAGTGAAGCCCATATATTACATAGATTAATTACACAGAGTGAAACATTTCAAGATATTATTTCTAAATTTGATGATTATGGTTTACAGATAATAAAAACGCAAAACTCTGTCTCAGAAAATTTGAATATTACATAAGATCAATAAAAAAGGATATTTTGCAGTACTGATCAGGGGTTGGACAGGTCCGGTCTAGTCCCGTGTCTGTTTCTCCCAGCACAAGAATGGTCATTGTTTTACAATTATGTATGGAGTGACCGAAACAAATATCAAATATCAAGCGTAGGGCTGGGCGATTTTTCCGATTTTTCCGATAAATTCGAATTTACGTTTTAACACGATTTAATTTTTGTTAAATCGAGACATCGAGATTTAAAAAAAAAGTTTATCATGCACATCCAATTAGAAAGGAAGTACTTGTCAATACCACTTGATGGCGCGCCTGATCCAACTGATCACGTCTCAACCGCTCACTCCGAAATCAGTAACGTAGAAGTTAACGGCTAACATCATGGAGACGCCTGGCTCTTCGCATCAGGATGAGCTTGTATCAAAGAAAGGTAGTTATGTTACTTCAGTGATTTGGAAATGGTTTGGATTTGAGAGGTCAGACGTCAAACAAACTTTGGTTAAATGTAAGATATGTCGAAAGTCAGTTGCAACCGGCAGTGGCAGCACAACTAATTTGTTTCAGCATTTGCGACAGAGACATCAGTCTGAATGGCTCGAATGCACAAAATTAAGAGATGAAAACAACACAGTCAGCCATCCGAAGACGACAGATCCACCTCGAAATGCACAACGCCAGGTTTCATTAGCGGCATCATTTTCTAACGCCATTCCATATGATAAAAAGTCACAACGATGGCAAGAAATAACAAATGCTGTGGCATTTCATATCGCAAAGGACATGGTTCCCATGCACACCGTGGAAAAGCAAGGGTTCATAAAGATGCTAAATGCCGTTGTGGAGAGGTGGGCGTGGTTCAGCACGGTCTGCGGGGAGAGAACGAGTCGGGAGAAAGACGGTAAGTAGGCAGATTAACCACTTAGTGAAATCACCTGCTTCTCGTTATAGTAATTGGCGAGGAGACGCTTCAAAAGACACAGACGGTTCGACAGGAAGTCGAGAGAGAGCGGCTGGGAAAGTCAGGATACCGGAGCTGAGGAATGCCCGAGGAAGCAAGAAAGAATCTCTGTTGATTGTGAATCATAGAAACCGTATATTTAGAAACCGGAAGTGTGTGATACCCGGAAGTGAATAATAATAAAAAAGTCTTACTGCTTTCCCAGCCACGCCGACCCCGACTCCTTTCTTCCAGCATAAAACGAACTGGATTACATTGGTGCCGAAACCCGGTAAGAAAGGAGCAGCCGCCGTGAGCATGCAAACTCCGCCAGGATCGCCATTTGCGGAAGTGATCGCATCTCTCGCGGGACTTCACCAGCAACAACACCAGGCACTGCTGAATCTGAGAGAGGACCAAGAGCGCCGCTTCCAGGCTCTCATCCAGACCCAGCAGGAGTCCCGCGAGTCGTTCCGGAGCTGGGTGAGTCAAGAAGGAGCTACGGCCGGGTCAACGATCGCGTCCCCCAACATCCCCCTTCACAAGATGGGCCCCCAAGATGAGCCGGAGGCCTTCTTGGAACTATTCGAGAGGTCCGCGGAACTTTCGGGATGGCAGCCAGACGCCTGGTCAGCCCGTCTAATCCCCCTGTTGACGGGCGAAGCCCAGATGGCTGCCCAGCAGCTGCCTGTGACCAGCCTTCTGAACTACGCGGACCTCAAGAAGGCCATCCTGGAGCGGGTGGGGCTCAATCCGGAACAACACCGCCAGCGGTTCCGGACCTTGGAGATGGGGGACCGCGGTCACCCGTTCGCGTTCGCTCACCAGCTCCGGGACGCCTGCCGCAAATGGCTGATGGCCGACGCCAGCACTATCGACCAGATCGTGGACAAGGTGACACTGGAGCAGTTCGTGGGTCAACTCCCCAGGAAGACCGCCCAGTGGGTCCAGTGTCACCGGCCACCGTCGCTGGCTCAGGCCATCCAGCTGGCGGAGGACCAGTTGATGGCGTGCCCCGGGGTCGGCGGACCCTACAACTCTGCATCTCTCTCTCTCCCCGTTTCCCCTTTTCCTTCCCCTCGCCCTGTACCCTTTCCCAGGACCCGGGGGAGTTTCCTGCCTCGTCCAGCCCCACGGACCCGGATGTTGCCGGAGATGGGAACGACCCGGGCTAGTGAGGGAACCGGGAATCTGCAGGGCCCGGGATCCAACACCTCCTTCCTCTCCTCGCCAATTAGGTGGTCTGCCTCCTGCCGCTAGGGCGGCGGGGACTTCTGGGCCGGCCTGTTGGCGTTGTGGGGACCCTGGACATTTTATCGACCGCTGTCCAATGATGGAGGTCGGTATGATGATCCGGGTGCCCGACAACCCATCGGCTGCCCTCGGTCAAGACGGGCTGTACCAGATACCTGTGAGTATTAGAGGGGGTACATATCAGGCTCTGGTGGATTCAGGATGTAACCAAACCTCAATACACCAAAGCCTGACTCAATTTGTGGCAAGGGATATGGGCCGTATGGTTAAGGTAAGGTGTGTACACGGGGATGTGGTGAACTATCCGTTGGTGCCGTTAACCATCAAATTTAAGGGATTCAAACATAGAGTGGAGGTGGCTGTTAATGAGCACCTCAAACATCCGCTAATTTTGGGAACAAATTGGCCATTATTTTCTGTATTATTGGGACAACTATGCGCGGATGTTTCTGGGCGCAACCAAAAGCAGTGGGGGGGTGCGGCTGCTCACGTTGGGGTGGTTGAGCCGGGACCACTGACGTCTAGTTCAGAGGAAAGGAGTGCTAGGGAGAAGATAAATCTTTTCCCGGGCGATGATTTTCCTCTGGAACAGAGTCAAGATGATACGCTTAAAAATGCGTTTGATCAGGTCCGTTCCATCGACGGACAACCTCTCCATCCGGATCAGCCGTTATCCTACCCATATTTTGCTATTTTAAAAGACCGGTTATATCGAGTGACCCAAGACACTCAATCAAAGCAAGATATAACCCAATTGGTCGTACCTAAGAGCCGCCGGGAAATGCTTTTCCAGGCGGCTCATTGTAATCCAATGGCAGGGCACCTAGATCAAACTGCAACTGTCAATCGTTTAACGACCCGTTTCTTTTGGCCGGGCATTCATGAGAACGTGCGCAGGTGGTGCGCGTCTTGTCCTGAATGTCAGTTGGTAAACCCACCGGCCACCCCACGGGCACCATTATGCCCGCTCCCACTTATGCAGGTCCCCTTCGAAAGAATTGGTATGGACCTGATCGGGCCGTTAGAACGATCTGCACGAGGGCATCGCTTTGCATTAGTCATCGTAGATTATGCAACACGATATCCTGAGGCAGTGGCGTTACGCAATATCTCAGCAACCAGTGTTGCGGACGCCCTGTTTCGCCTAATCTCCCGGGTGGGAATTCCAAAGGAAATTCTCACTGATCAAGGCACGGCGTTTATGTCACGGACACTCCGCGAATTATACGGATTATTGTGGGTTAAAACGATTCGGACCAGCGTCTATCACACACAAATGGACGGGCTGGTCGAGCGTTTTAATCGTACATTAAAAACGATGATCCGGAAATTCGTCCACGAAGACGCCAAGAATTGGGATAAGTGGTTAGAGCCCTTGTTATTCGCGGTCCGCGAGGTCCCCCAAGCCTCCACGGGGTTTTCCCCCTTTGAGCTTCTCTACGGTCGCCAACCTCGCGGGGTTTTAGACGTCCTAAGAGAGGCTTGGGAGGACGGACCTTCCGCGAGTAAAAATGAAATTCAGTATGTCCTGGACTTGAGAACAAAACTCCATACACTGGGACGGCTCTCAATGGAGAATTTGTTACAAGCCCAGGACAGACAAAGCCGACAGTATAACAAGGGCGCTAGACTGCGTAAATTTGCACCGGGAGAAAAGGTTCTTGTATTGCTCCCAACGTCTAGCTCCAAATTACTCGCCAAGTGGCAAGGACCGTTCGAGGTCACACGACGAATAGGGGATCTCAATTATGAGGTAGTTCGATCAGATAGGAGCGGAGCACATCAAATTTACCACCTCAACCTCCTTAAAAAATGGAGTGAGGCGAACACTGTGATGCTGGCGACGACAGTGAGTAGAGAAGATGATCTCGGGCCGGAGGTTAACACCAAAGTACAATCCCTCGCTCTGGCCCCAGGGGGAGATCATCTCTCGTCCTCCCAGGTCACAGATGTTGTTAAGTTACAAGCAGAATTTGCAGATGTTTTTTCGCCCCTACCTGGTCGTACAAACCTCATAGAGCACCACATTGAGACCAAACCAGGCGCGATCGTGCGAAGTCGCCCATATAGATTACCCGAACACAAAAAAATGGTGGTTCGGAAAGAATTAGAGGCAATGCTTGACATGGGAGTAATAGAGGAGTCCAACAGTGATTGGGCGAGCCCGATAGTCTTAGTGCCTAAAACCGACGGCTCCGTCCGGTTCTGTGTGGACTATCGAAAGGTGAACGCAGTATCGAAATTCGATGCTTATCCAATGCCACGAATTGACGAATTACTAGACCGACTAGGTTCTGCTCGTTTTTATTCGACATTGGATTTGACTAAAGGATATTGGCAGATCCCTCTATCTCCTTTATCCAGAGAGAAAACAGCTTTCACCACGCCGTTCGGGTTACATCAATTCGTTACGCTTCCGTTCGGGTTATTCGGGGCCCCAGCAACCTTTCAGCGCCTTATGGACCGCATACTCAGACCACATGCTGCATATGCCGCCGCATATCTAGATGACATCATCATATACAGTCATGACTGGGAGCGACATATGCAGCACCTGAGAGCGGTCCTGGCTTCGTTGAGAGGTGCGGGGCTAACGGCTAACCCGAAGAAGTGTGCGGTTGGGCGGGTGGAAGTAAGGTATCTGGGCTTCCACTTGGGTCATGGGGTGGTGCGTCCCCAAATTAATAAGACAGCCGCAATTGCAACCGCCCCAAGGCCTAAGACCAAAAAGGAGGTGAGGCAGTTCCTGGGGCTGGCGGGATATTACAGGCGGTTTGTACCCAATTATTCGGACCTTACCAGCCCGCTGACTGACCTCACTAAAAAGGGGGCACCAGATACCGTCCAATGGTCGGAGCAGTGCCAGCAGGGGTTTACCCAGGTGAAGGCTGCTCTGTGCGGCGGGCCGTTATTGCACTCTCCTGACTTCTCTCTCCCTTTCCTTTTGCAGACTGATGCATCGGACAGAGGCGTGGGGGCGGTGCTGTCTCAGGAGGTGGGTGGAGAGGACCGTCCGGTGCTGTACATTAGTCGCAAGCTCTCACAGAGAGAGACGAAGTACAGCACCATTGAGAAAGAATGCCTGGCGATCAGGTGGGCGGTCCTCACCCTTCGCTATTACCTCCTGGGACGGGAGTTCACGCTCTGTTCGGACCACGCCCCTCTCCAATGGCTCCACCGTATGAAGGATGCCAACGCGCGGATCACCCGTTGGTATCTTGCGTTACAACCCTTCAAATTCCAGGTGGTCCACAGACCGGGGACCCAGATGGTTGTGGCCGACTTCCTCTCCAGGAGGGGGGGGGAGGCTGCAGGCCGGATGGAGCCCCGGCCTGAGTCGGGCGGTGGGGGTATGTGGAGAGGTGGGCGTGGTTCAGCACGGTCTGCGGGGAGAGAACGAGTCGGGAGAAAGACGGTAAGTAGGCAGATTAACCACTTAGTGAAATCACCTGCTTCTCGTTATAGTAATTGGCGAGGAGACGCTTCAAAAGACACAGACGGTTCGACAGGAAGTCGAGAGAGAGCGGCTGGGAAAGTCAGGATACCGGAGCTGAGGAATGCCCGAGGAAGCAAGAAAGAATCTCTGTTGATTGTGAATCATAGAAACCGTATATTTAGAAACCGGAAGTGTGTGATACCCGGAAGTGAATAATAATAAAAAAGTCTTACTGCTTTCCCAGCCACGCCGACCCCGACTCCTTTCTTCCAGCATAAAACGAACTGGATTACAGCCGTTGATCCAAGATACAAGTTACCAAGCCGCAAACATTTTACAGAAACCGCAATTCCCCGAATGTACACTGAAACACGCGAAAAAGTGTCGGAACAGCTTTATAACGCATCTTTCTTTTCCACGACGACTGACCTGTGGAGTAGTCGTACTCTTCAGCCATACATGAGCCTCACAGTTCATTACGTTGATGCAGAATGGAAACTTAAAAGTTTTTGCCTTCAGACATGTTATTTTCCAGATGATCATACAGGGGAAATAATTGGTCATGGACTTAAAGATGCACTGGCCTCCTGGAAACTTGCAGAGGAACGACATGTGTGCGTGACCACTGATAGTGGAACGAACATGATCAAAGCAATGAAGATAAACCAGTGGACCCATCTTCAATGCTTCGGACATCGGCTTCACAATGCAATTGGTAAGCATGATTAATAATACAGACAAAAAAAAACATTCAATGTTTTCCTGAATAATTAAAATGATTATTTTCTTGAATTACTACTTAAATCTTGCCTACTCCGTTCAAATCACAACCATGTGTGTGTGTTTGTAGAAAAATGCCCTCTTTTATAAAAAATATACTTTTTATTGCTGGCAACAGTATTCCAATTTGTATCTTACCACCTAATATTTCTTAATCTATTATTTTTTTAAATATTATATCTTTTAATTTGTTTATCAATTGCTGTTTCTGTGAAAAACATTTAAGTGTTGCACAGCTTGTTTTTCATAGATTCATTATCTAAAATTATGTAGGAGCATTCTCTTCAAAATGTAAAAATTCTTGGTAACTAGAAAAGTGAACTGTTATATTAAATGTGTTTTCTTGCTCTCTATTATAACAGCACACGGTGTGAAAGACCACAGAGTTGACCGTGCAATTGGAGTGTGCAGGAAGGTTGTTAGTGCATTTTCCTTCAGTTGGAAAAAGAGAAAGGATCTTGCATCTACAAAGGCTGAGTTAGGCCTACCCTCTCATCAACTCATTACAGAGACCCCCACCAGGTGGGGTTCAAGACAAAAGATGATTGAGAGGATTTTAGAGCAGGAGAAAGCCATAGCTCTGGTCCTTGGCTCTGACAAAAAAACTCGCCACTTTGTTCCAACGTGGCAAGATATTGAAGTCATGGAGTCCATAAATAAAGCTGTGGGTCCCCTGCAGGAGTTCACGGATGCATTGTCGGGTGAAGCATACGTGAGTGTCTCATACCTCAAACCGGTTCTTCATCTGTTTAACAGTAGCATTCTACAAGCACAAGATGATGACACAGATTTAACGAAACACATCAAAAGCACAATACTGCAATACCTTAACAGCAAATACAGCGACCCTGACACAGATGAACTCCTCAGCAAAGCTTCTCTGATGGATCCTAGGTTCCGTACCACTTACATAGAACCTGACAAGTTGGAGGGGATCAAAGAAAAAGTTGTTGAAGAGATGACATCTTTGTTGCCAGACAGAAATCTTGAGACAACAGTTCAGATGACTCAGGATGTGGAGCAGGAAGAACTAAGACCAGGAGCTGGGTCCAAGAGGAAGAGAACCTTAGCAAGCTTTTTTAAGGAAACGGCACCACAACCACAACTTGCCATTCAACCAGAAGAAGACAAAGTTAAAGCTGAACTGACAGCTTTTTTGATGTCTCCTGATGTAGATCCAGATGCAGACCCACTTCAATGGTGGAAGGAGCATGAGGCAAACTACCCCAAGCTCAGCAAACTTGCTAAAAAATACCTCTGTATTCCTGCAACAAGTGCACCTTCTGAGCGGGTGTTCAGTGCCAGTGGGAACGTTGTGACCTGTTCTAGAGCATGTTTGAAGCCTGAAATGGTTGACAAACTGGTCTTCCTGTCAAGAAATCTGCAGTAAATCATGTTTTCAGTTTTCATGATGATGCAAATAGTCCTGGTCTTTGTTAAGCTTGTTGTTTGATTCACAAACTACTTCGTTCCTTTTACTAAATATTTTATTTGCTCGACTTTAACAGTCTTTAACATGTCTGTATTGGTTGAGATGTGACATTTTCTCACCTGTTATGTTCAGAATTGGTTTTATTGAACTTAAACTATATTTGCTTTTATTATTCAATCATATATTTTGCAAAGTTGTACTTCTACACCTTCTTGACCACTGTAAAGTACACTGAAAAAACAACTAGGCACAATACAGAAATGTTTTAAAATACAAAAACTTTCCTTATTTATGTTTTATTCTAAATTATTAATAAAGAGAATGTTATTTCAGTACTCTATTGTTGTAGTTATGTTTTAAGTTGACTAGTTAAGCAAAAACGAAAAAATCGAAATAGAAATCGTGAATCGGTCAAATGTTCAGAAAAAATCTAGATTAGATTTTTTTGCAAAATCGCCCAGCCCTAATCAAGCGTAATCCCTGGTGTGTGGTATCGCATGTTTGCCAACGGTTGCGGAGAGACTCCTAAAGAATGTTTGTATACATTATATGGGGTTGGTTCTGCGATAACAGATGTCTATGGTCATGTATCTCCGGATAGAAGCATTTGTTTTGATTTGAAAATGATGTTTCAGTGGAGAGACGTATGTGTGCATGATGACGTTTTTACAGACATTAATAAAATGTTTAAATGGTGTAAGCTGTGTGATCTGTACAACTCTGTGAGAGTTAAATAGTTTGATCAGGAAATAGTTCTGTCGACAAACAACGTCTGACACCGCCCCGTGGTACAAACCAATAAAAAGTTGCTGTTCAGAAAACCTGACAACTCACCATGTCCCTGGAGTCTGCAGACTATACCAGCGAACACTGCACTGCGATGTGTGAGGACGGCACCGGGGGACCGAAAACTCATTCTAGCATTACATCTATGCTAAAAACACACTCTTGAAGGATCATTATTTGAAGTTCAAAGCTTTATATATTGGAAGCGACATGCAGAATGTGCACAGATTCTCAGCCTTTGATTCTAGTGCTCAGTGTTATGGAGTTTCTTGGAATAACATTGTCCTTTACAGGCCCAACATGTACAACAGCCTAGTGTTACTAAGCTTTAGCTATAAAAGAAACATGTTGCCATAACATCTGTCATCCAGCATTGTTTTATAGTCAGAGAAGACCATGATGTGAAGGTAAGTGGTGCATGTCTTCGGCAACAGTGCCTCACGAGCTGTGGCCATGTATGGACTAAAAAATGCTGCCTTAAAGGAACAGTTCACTCAAAAATTTTGTTTTACTTCTGTTGCATGCCGAGAATGCTTTATATGCGTTTATATGCGGAAATGTGAAACGCATGCACATTCGTTTTGTGGGCCGAACATCGCATGGCACTTGCCTCTATTGGACGCGTTCATCCTATTGTTGATACAAGAGATACGTTTCTGGGTTAAGAGTCAGAAGGCTGGCGATGGTAAAGTTTCATGGGACTACCGTTGTTTGGTGGCCTATTTTAGTTTTAGTCTACCCACCCAGCACTAGACGTCATTTGGACGTCTTTTTCTGGGCTAAATCAAGTCGGCCCGTCCTGGCCGTCTTTTAGCCCAAAAATCGACGTCGAAATCTGGTCTTTTTTTGGTCCGTCGAAATTGGGTCGAAATTAGTCCAAAAATCGACGTCGAAATCTGGTCTTTTTTTGGTCCGTCGAAATGTGGTCGAAATTAGCCCAAAAATCGACCTCGGCATCTGGTCTTTTTTTGGTCCGTCGAAATTTGGTCGAAATTAGCCCAAAGATCGACATCGAAAATTTGTCTTTTTCGTCCGTCTAAATTTCGTCCAACTTTAGTCCAAAAAAAATCGTTGAAAATTCGCCGTTGTTAAATCCGTTCACATTGACATGAAAAGAAAATCACATTGCAGTAGTTTCTTGATAAAAACGGCTGCTAATTTATTTTTTATAAAGGGTTTCCCCGCTTCTTCATGATGCACATACCTTTCAGACGTTTCTTAAGGTTGGTCGATTTGTTGTTAATAGTTGCTCATAATGTTGCATTCGTGAGAGTTTCCCTTACTTATCACGCAACCGTTCTCCGCAATTTAAAGAGTGCATTAGTTTTTTTCCGGTTTTTGTTTTACAAAATTACATTTTTTTTACAGCGCCAAAAACAAGCATTAATGTTATACCTGATCATCATTGTCAATCAATATTGACAAAGTCGTTGACCAAAGCACAAAAATTATCTTTTCTCATCCAAAAGCAAACTCCTGAATTTTCAGTTGCTGCACATTTGGAACTCTACAATAAACTGGGTTATATGTTTAGATGAAACTACAAAATTAGCTTCTTTGAGGCAAATTCAGAATAGTTTATCCAAAAATTATGATTCTGTCATAATTTACTAATTGTCCCAAACCTGTGTTAATGTATTTGTTCTGCTGAAAACAAAGGGAGATATTTTGAATAAGGTTTTTGACATGGCCACGATTGCAGTGGATTTGAGAAAATGAAAACTTGATCTTAAACAAAGTTCATTTCAAATTTCAAAACCAATGCCTTCATTCTGCGACAAGGAAATTTTGATGCCATCGAAGAAAAAGATCATTGGATGAGAAGGTTCTTCACTGCACATCTCATTGAAAAAAAGGGAAACAGGTAAGATTTTTAATCTCATATTTAATAATTATAAATGTTTTCGTTTACTTAAGGAAATCAATTTTTATTTCAGGTCATATCTATAAAATGAACATAAGACAATTATACAACCGGGCAAAGGACTCATTGAGTCCATTTACGATACCACAATATTTTTCAAGAAATGTGTGTGATAAAAACTAAACATTATTTACTGAATGTTAAAAAAAACATAATCTAAAATGTATTAATTAAAATTATATCTAGCCTAGTCAGATGATAAAAAGTACACTTACATTATGTACTTATAGTGCTCTCCTTTTGTACACAAATTTTATACTTTTTAGTAATTACACAATTTGTATTAGATCTATATTAGCCTACTACTTGAGATAATCTTAAAAACATAAGTGTACTCAGCCAATCTAAAATCTTGTCTAGGGCACAAACACAGGCTGGGCCGGCCCTGTTTTAAGACACCACGAATATGAAATGTGATCAAATTTTATTTAGTTACCACTTAGTTACAGGTGGTAATTAAATACATTTTAAATATGCCTACATACATAGTATGTTAAAAGCACATAAATCAATAAACAGGAAGTGTGAACTATAACTTCTCCCGCAGCAGGAAAGCTCCGCTACATCAACACTTACTACTAGATAGAGCGGAACTGTTACTATAGCAACGATTTCAACTTAAGAGTTTGTCTCTGAGGAGGCTTATAAACAGTAGTACTAAAGCAGAATTTTTAGAATACAAATATAAATTTAGTGCGCGGAATAAGAGCAATTTAAGTATATTTTGAAACCAAAGAGCCAATTTTTTTCTAATGTATGTACTTTTTTGTCATTAAGTAGTATAACGCAAGGTATGTTTCCATAGATAGACATTAAAAATGTCATATATAAAAAATATATTAAAATAGTACTTCTTGCTTGCTTGCGCGTGCCAACCCCGCGAAACCTGGAATATAAACTGTGGTCTGTGACCGTCACGCGCAGTGCACCCGACTCACTTCTGAGTGAACAACACTACAGCCGTTTATCTGAGGTAAAAGCTTTTTACTTAACCGTTTTATTTAAACTCACCCTAAAGCATCTGCTCACAACAAAAGAAAATTACATATTATGAAGAAATTAATAAATATCATAGTAATAATCATCGAATAAGGACACATGACAGTCTGAGGGGACAGTTTCTTTCACACGACATTTTTCGGACTGTCTTTTCCGTTGGATGTACTGCATTAACTGCTCACACTTGGTTTCCTGTCTTCTATGTGCTGTTTACATCTGAACCGTATAATGTTAAAGGCCGCTGTCGTAATGTAAAATACCTTTTCCGGGTCCAATGTGATTGTACGGAAGGCGCCGTAAATCTATATTCCTCAACGAGGCATTTCATATAGGCTATATGCGAACTAAACCATCTTTACAACAAATTAATTATTCCTTTTGAGTAACAAACTGAGAACAAATGTGTTTTTCTTTGTCATTGCAGATGCAGTCAAAATGTGAAACAGCAAGGCCACCGACCACATCACAGGCAAAGCCATGCGAGACCACACATGCCCCTGGGCGATCTGGCGGTACCGGGCACCGTGCAAACTAAAGTGTTCTTATTACATTTTGTTATTCAAATGTTTCGATCAAATGTTGAATGTTCATTTGAATGTTATTCAAATGTTCAAATGTATGTAACATGTTATGTAACTGACAATAAATGTTTTGTTGTACTTTTAGTCAGTTGTCTTATTTTGAGATATATAATATAATATTGAATACATAAAAATGGTTTTATGCTTAAAATTAAGTTAAATTCAAGTTTTGGAAAAAGACAAAACTTTTTATAGACGTCATTCAACAACCCGAAAAAGACGTCATCTCAAAGACCGGAAAAAGACGTCTGATCAACGACGCGAAAAAGACGTCGTTTCACCTTTCACTTTTCGACCACATTTGGACGTTGTTTGGACGTCTTGCACTGACGTCTTTTCGACGTCTTTTCGACGACTTTTTGCTGGGTGGGTAGTCTCTGTGTCAAGCTGTCACTTTAGTTTTTATAAGTTTAAGTCATGTTCATACTCTTTTTAGTCTTGTCAAGTTTCAGTCGACCAAAAGTCTGAGCATTTCAGGCAGAATTATCCATGACTATTTTCGTCTAGTTTTTTTCGATGAGAATTGTTTTTTAGTAATGCATTTCTATTTAACCCAGTCAGTATAGTATAAGTACCTAGTAGTAAAGACAAAACCAAAATTTTCTTTTAGCCAAACCCATTTCAAACAAGGTTATCTTACTATATTATTGTTACCTTATAGAATACATCCATTCCAGACACAGAAGACGCTCTGATTTGAATTTACGGCCATCAGTAGGGGTGAGAATCTCTAGGCCAGGGCTACTCAAAGTCCGGACTCCGGTATGGATCCGGACCCGCAGGGAATTAAATCCGGACCCGCTTGTTTCTCTTGTGGCGCCGCTCCGCTCAGACCAATCGACGCATGACATCACATGACCGCGAGAGAGAGAGACGAAACCCGCCTGGTCATTTGCTTTTGAATCGCTCTCGCGATAGTGCGACGTCAATTGCTTCCGTGAAATCCAGTAAGCGTATGACGTTTGACGTAATCGAGTGGGATAATAAAACGACACGTCACCGAGGTCCATGCGCGGTAGAGATGTGCGCATGAGCAAAAATGTCACCCGCAACCGCTGCTTCAAATAAATGATCCACCCGCCCGCAGGTATAATTTTCTCTGATATAGATATCCGCATCCGATCGTCACTTTAATTACTCTATTTCTTTTTTTTTTGAACACGATGTTATCAGATTCAGTGACGTTAGAACTAATCTGCCAATCTCTGATGGTACAATGATGGCTGATCGTAAAATGCTTTTAAAGGAACATTCATTTATAAAACAAAATTTTGTCTTCGGCCAGATTATCCTATATTTTCTTTATAAAAGAAAATATACTTGTACTTCTTACGTCAGCTGAAGAAGTTCAAACTACCACAAGCTCTATTAAAACAGTTTTACTCAGCAGTCATAGAGTCTGTCCTCTGCACATCCATCACTGTCTGGTTTGGCTCAGTCACAAAATCAGACATCAGAAGACTACAGAGGACGGTTCGGACTGCTGAGAAGATCATTGGTGCTCCCCTGCCCACCCTCCAAGAACTGTATACATCCAGAGTGAGGAAAAGGGCTCAGAAAATCACCCTGGACCACTCACATCCAAGCCATCATCTCTTCACAATGCTGCCGTCTGGTCGGCGCTACAGAGCACTGAGCACCAAAACAACCAGACACAAAAATAGCTTCTTCCCTCAGCCCATCTACCTCTTGAACAGTTAATTTATTTTTTTTAAAAATTTTCTTGCGTGCAAGACTTCTTCTGTGCAATTAACTCTGTGCAATAATAATAAAGTGCAATCTTCAATATCCTTCAGAAAATACACTATCTATTTTTTTATACAACTTTTTTCTGTAAATTATATTTCATCTTGCTGTATATAACGCATACCTTTTACTGAAATAGTCTATTCCATTTTTTTACTTGTACATATTTACATACACACATAACTTTACTCTCTATAGCTTTACTCTTATGTTCATTGTATTGTATTTCTTAATTTTTACACCCATAGGCCCTTATTTAAATCATCTGTGTAACTGTTTTTTGTATTGTTTGATGGTCTCTGTGTTGTTGCTCATTCTGTGAACTGGATGCTCCTGTGACCAAAACAAATTCCTTGTATGTGCAAACATACTTGGCAATAAAGCTCTTTCTGATTCTGATTCTAAAATAAACACAGGCGTTACTACCTTCAGACTTGAATATCGCCGTTTCTGTCACTGCAACACATAAACACACACGAATGACTGGATAACGGTACATTTTCTAGCACTGTCCTGCAAATGCTTAAATCTAATCCTGCGATTTAGCACACACATGATGTACCATATTCAAGGTCTTGTGGCTTTCATATACACACACAATTCCTCACCGTCGTTGCATATTACATACCCAAACTTCGCTAAAACGCTCACACACAGAAATTTTCTTTCTTTCTTTCTTTCTTCTCTCTCTCTCTCTCTCTCTCTCTCTCTCTCTCTCTCTCTCTCTCTCTCTCTCTCTCTTTCTTTCTTTCTTTCATTCTTTCTTTCTTTCTTTCTTTCTTTCTTTCCTTCCTTCCTTCCTTTTGTTTTTAATTCTCCCACCCTCCCGGATCTGTTTCGCCTCCATTTCTGCCTCTCTTCCGCCGGCACGCGCATAAATGATTGCAAATTAGTGCCTGCCTGATGAAAAATGAAAAAAAACATTTTTAGAGAAATTTTGTTAATATTTATAATGATATCATCCACCCGCGACAGAATGTATTTTTTTATTACCCGACCCACCCAACCCGCGGATTTAACCGCCATCCGCGCATCACTAGTGCTCGGTTCTATAGGTGAGGATGTCCGTTACTAAAAAAAAAGGTTTACGAAGAAAACAGAGCTTTTGTAGATGACTGGACAGAGAGGTACGGATTCATGTGGCCCCAATCCAGCACAAAGCCGTTCTGTTTAATTTGTAACGAGACAGTTGGAATTATAAAAAGTGGAAATGTCAAACGGCAACATGAATCAAAACACAGATATTGAACAGCAGTATCCACACAACACAGAGGTGAGTACAACGAAACTACAACAGCTCTATATTTTTCACCATTTTATTTTTGGCTTATACCTCTTGGTATGTTTTGCCACTTTTGGATTTGTTTTTAAAATTTATTTTAAAAGCAAAATACTCTCTTTTTTCAAAAAAGTAATGTAAATTCATTATAAAAAGTTATAAGGATGTCTATTAAAAAACTAATTTTGAAACAACCAATTGTCCGGACCTTTGACATTCTCGTGAATTCAGATTTGGACCTTTGAAAGTAGACTTTGAGAAGCCCTGCTCTAGGCACAACACGATGCAATTCGATAACGATTCAGAGGGCCCCAATGCGATGATAGAACGATTCTCGATGCATCTTTTCCCTAAACAAATTTCATTTTTCTTGCTGTGTGACTATATAAATCAAGATATTTGGAATTACCCAGACCGATTTTCCAATATCCTTTATTAATAAAACAAAATGGAAGTGATTTCGCAAGTCAACTGGAAGGTTACATTTGATATTAAATACATGCCGCCCTCAGCAAAACGACATCACTCTTACCATACGTTGCTACTTCTTTTTTTAAATCAAATATCTTATCAGTGACAGTGATGTACCACACATTGAACTCTCTTTTGATGAGATATAGTCTGATACCCATAGTATCGTTTATCTGCATACGGCCGTACAGTATATAAGCTTTGTTTTCTAACCTGTTGAAATGCTGTGGGAAGTGCTCCTTGCCTTCACAGGTCAAGTTTAATGCTGTATGTAAAAATTCAGGCCCATTACAGATATCACACATATATTTGCAACTCTGGTCTCTACCCATGTAACCCCTGTAAGAAAAATCACAAATGTATGGAGTGCCTATGAACGCTTTCAAATACTTCATCATAAAATAATGACCATCGTGCAGGTACAAAAACACTGTTCTGGATTGTGGTTTCTCTTGTGTTGTACTTTTCCAACATACCAGTGTCTGACCTGACCACTATTTTAATGCATGAAATGCTTTTTAAACTTTGCTATGATAAATCCAATCATATCCTGATCCGAGGACCCAACAGACTTTTGCAACGCTGATGTTATCGGTATTAAATCTGTGTGTGGTATTTTGGGGTTCAGAAAATGAGCCAGACAAATAGCAAAACATAGATTGTTTGAAATAATAACATGGCAGAAACCAGGCAATTGCTAGGTGACAGAATTGTATTAACATCTGATGTCAGACTTGCTCCACCCAATGTGATGTTCATTAATCCGCCATCACCTGCCGAATGTCTGGAAAATGACACTATTTCAGATAAGGCTTCATGTAAAAATACAACATAGACTGCCATGTCTGTAGTTGTTATCAATTGTAGATTTAAATCCCTATGTACCTCAAAGCTGTTAAACTTACTTCTAGGTACCACTGTGTATTCACCTATCCTACCGCCCTCTTACTATTCGCTTGTATCAATTGTCTGGTTTGTCTGAACACCTAAACCATCTATTACATTCATTTCAGTATCAGCATTAGGCCTTAAACACACAAGGGGTGCTGGGGTGTCACCTGTCTGGTCATCTACACCAAAGCCAACCTGATGATGGTTTAAAACATTGGCATCTAACTCCAAAACTGGTTATGGCTGTATATCCAACATTGAACGAACAGTATTTATTAAAGCAAAATGGACTCGCTTGTGTACGTCGGTCCATGAATACCCCTAACAGTATTAATTAAACCCTATATGTAAGTAAATTTCACAAAGCACAATTTTCCATGCTGTATTGGAAGAAACCTACTTACATTTGGAAAGAGATAAAGTGAAAAAAATATATAAATATAAAGGCAAGTTCTGGACATATTTCTTACATTTAGACAATATTGTAAATACAAATTTGAATAGGTTTAATATCAAAACAAGTAAAACATAAATTAAGTTCATTTAGCAGAGAGACATTTCTTTTTGTTCTGATGCAAAGTTATAGGTCTTGATCAATGGTTGCTAGGAAGTGGTTTGAGTGCTACCAACAGCGATACTCCAAGGTATGCGTGACACAAATAATTCCTGTGTGTTTATGATGTTCTAATGTTTGACGGACCCTGCTTTATCGTTGCTCTAAGTAATGGATTGTTCCCGGATGGGTTTATTGAGGACACCTGCTGCTGATTTCCACTCATGCCTTTAAAAAGGGCAATTTTTTTTAATCTGAACCTCATCACTTCCTGTTTGCTGAGAGCGCGTGGTTTGAAACAGAGCTCCATCAAACTTTTTCTAAATATATTGTTTATTCCTGTTATTTATCAATATTTATGTTCTAAATTGATAACTCACAGAGGGTTAAACCTATCCTTAAGTGTATCCCATACCAAATATCGTCATATAACGCACAGATAAATTAGTTTGGTGTGACCATTCGCTATTAGCACTCAGGCTGTTAGCATTCCCAGCCTTTAGTTCTGAATATTGTCTTTACTGCTTAACTCGCTGTTCTCATTATGACACCACTAATGGCTAATGATTCAGATATCCCACCCAGCACTAGACGTCATTTGGACGTCTTTTTCTGGGCTAAATCAAGTCGGCCCGTCCTGGCCGTCTTTTAGCCCAAAAATTGGTCCGTCGAAATTGGGTCGAAATTAGTCCAAAAATCGACGTCGAAATCTGGTCTTTTTTTGGTCCGTCGAAATTGGGTCGAAATTAGTCCAAAAATCGACGTCGAAATCTGGTCTTTTTTTGGTCCGTCGAAATGTGGTCGAAATTAGCCCAAAGATCGACATCGAAAATTTGTCTTTTTCGTCCGTCTAAATTTCGTCCAACTTTAGTCCAAAAACAATCGTTGAAAATTGGCCGTTGTTAAATCCGTTCACATTGACATGAAAAGAAAATTACATTGCAGTAGTTTCTTGATAAAAACGGCTGCTAATTTATTTTTATAAAGGGTTTTCCCCGCTTCTTCATGATGCACATACCTTTCAGCCGTTTCTTAAGGTTGGTCGATTTGTTGTTAATAGTTGCTCATAATGTTGCATTCGTGAGAGTTTCCCTTACTTATCACGCAACCGTTCTCCGCAATTTAAAGAGTGCATTAGTTTTTTTTCGATTTTTTGTTTTACAAAATTACAGTTTTTTTACAGCGCCAAAAACAAGCATTAATGTTATTGATCATCATTGTCAATCAATATTGACAAAGTCGTTGACCAAAGCACAAAAATTATCTTTTCTCATCCAAAAGCAAACTCCAGAATTTTCAGTTGCTGCACATTAATGGAACTCTACAATAAACTGGGTTCTATGTTTAGATGAAACTACAAAATTAGCTTCTTTGAGGCAAATTCAGAATAGTTTATCCAAAAATTATGATTCTGTCATAATTTACTAATTGTCCCAAACCTGTGTTAATGTATTTGTTCTGCTGAACACAAAGGGAGATATTTTGAATAAGGTTTTTGACATGGCCACGATTGCAGTGGATTTGAGAAAATGAAACTTGATCTTAAACAAAGTTCATTTCAAATTTCAAAACCAATGCCTTCATTCTGCGACAAGGAAATTTTGATGCCATGGAAGAAAAAGATCATTGGATGAGAAGGTTCTTCACTGCACATCTCATTGAAAAAAAGGGAAACAGGTAAGATTTTTAATCTCATATTTAATAATAATAAATGTTTTCGTTTACTTAAGGAAATCAATTTTTATTTCAGGTCATATCTATAAAATGAACATAAGACAATTATACAACCGGGCAAAGGACTCATTGAGTCCATTTACGATACCACAATATTTTTCAAGAAATGTGTGTGATAAAAACTAAACATTATTTACTGAATGTTAAAAAATACATAATCTAAAATGTATTAATTAAAATTATATCTAGCCTAGTCAGATGATAAAAAGTACACTTACATTATGTACATATAGTGCTCTCCTTTTGTACACAAATTTTATACTTTTTAGTAATTACACAATTTGTATTAGATCTATTAGCCTACTACTTGAGATAATCTTAAAAACATAAGTGAACTCAGCCAATCTAAAATCTTGTCTAGGGCACAAACACAGGCTGGGCCGGCCCTGTTTTAAGACACCACGAATATGAAATGTGATCAAATTGTATTTAGTTACCACTTAGTTACAGGTGGTAATTAAATACATTTTAAATATGCCTACATACATAGTATGTTAAAAGCACATAAATCAATAAACAGGAAGTGTGAACTATAACTTCTCCCGGAGCAGGAAAGCTCCGCTACATCAACACTTACTACTAGATAGAGCGGAACTGTTACTATAGCAACGATTTCAACTTAAGAGTTTGTCTCTGAGGAGGCTTATAAACAGTAGTACTAAAGCAGAATTTTTAGAATACAAATATAAATTTAGTGCGCGGAAAAAGAGCAATGTAAGTATATTTTGAAAGTGTACTTTTTACCAAAGAGCCAATTTTTTTCTAATGTATGTACTTTTTTGTCATTAAGTAGTATAACGCAAGGTATGTTTCCATAGATAGACATTAAAAATGTCATATATAAAAAATATATTAAAATAGTACTTCTTGCTTGCTTGCGCGTGCCAACCCCGCGAAACCTGGAATATAAACTGTGGTCTGTGACGGTCACGCGCAGTGCACCCGACTCACTTCTGAGTGAACCACACTACAGCCGTTTTTCTGAGGTAAAAGCTTTTTACTTAACCGTTTTATTTAAACTCACCCTAAAGCATCTGCTCACAACAAAAGAAAATTACATATTATGAAGAAATTAATAAATATCATAGTAATAATCATCGAATAAGGACACATGACAGTCTGAGGGGACAGTTTCTTTCACACGACATTTTTCGGACTGTCTTTTCCGTTGGATGTACTGCATTAACTGCTCACACTTGGTTTCCTGTCTTCTATGTGCTGTTTACATCTGAACCGTATAATGTTAAAGGCCGCTGTCGTAATGTAAAATACCTTTTCCGGGTCCAATGTGATTGTACGGAAGGCGCCGTAAATCTATATTCCTCAACGAGGCATTTCATATAGGCTATATGCGAACTAAACCATCTTTACAACAAATTAATTATTCCTTTTGAGTAACAAACTGAGAACAAATGTGTTTTTCTTTGTCATTGCAGATGCAGTCAAAATGTGAAACAGCAAGGCCACCGACCACATCACAGGCAAAGCCATGCGAGACCACACATGCCCCTGGGCGATCTGGCGGTACCGGGCACCGTGCAAACTAAAGTGTTCTTATTACATTTTGTTATTCAAATGTTTCGATCAAATGTTGAATGTTCATTTGAATGTTATTCAAATGTTCAAATGTATGTAACATGTTATGTAACTGACAATAAATGTTTTGTTGTACTTTTAGTCAGTTGTCTTATTTTGAGATATATAATATAATATTGAATACATAAAAATGGTTTTATGCTTAAAATTAAGTTAAATTCAAGTTTTGGAAAAAGACAAAACTTTTTATAGACGTCATTCAACAACCCGAAAAAGACGTCGTTTCACCTTTCACCACATTTGGACGTTGTTTGGACGTCTTGCACTGACGTCTTTTCGACGACTTTTTGCTGGGTGGGATGTGTTTAACGTTACCTTTGAGTGCAGATGATCAATCTTTCTTCGCACTTCTGTCAGAACTGGAAGTATTGGAGAAGCAGATCCACGATCTACTCGAGAGGCAAACACGTCTGCGAGAACGTAAAGCGGCGATGGAAACATCCCGGGCTGACGCTCGCAAAGCTGCAGTAAGTGTTCGACGTGATTGTAATACTCCTATCACTTCTACTCCGTGTGTTTCTATGCACAGATCCCTGGCTTCTAGATCACGACGAGCCGAAATGAATTTCACTCCTGCACCAGCACACACGGCGGAAGGCGAAATCCAGGACCGGAGCGATGACCTCCCCCCCACCGCCGCCACCGGTCTTCGAGATCCCTACCAGTAACCGCTTTGCCGCCCTCTGCGAGACGAAATCCAACGCTGTGGTCATCGGAGACTCAATCGTCCGGAACGTACGCGCCTCATTCAATGAAGGTAAGGTGCGCACTCACTGTTTTCCTGGCGCCCGTGTTCTCGATGTCTCTGCGCAGGTAACTGCGATTCTGAAGGAGGATGCAAGAGTGGGAGCCGTAGTTCTGCACGCGGGGGTGAATGATGTGAGAATGCGGCAGTCGGAGATCCTGAAGAGGGATTTCAGGAGTCTGGTCGATACTGTTCGCAACGCATCGCCCACGGCGAGGATCATCGTATCAGGGCCGCTTCCTACTTACCGACGAGGGAACGGAAAGTTCAGTAGACTATTTACGCTTAATAATTGGTTAATGTCATGGTGTATTGAACAGAAGCTGCTCTTTGTAAATAATTTTGATCTGTTTTGGGAGCGACCAAGGCTCTTCCGCCCCGACGGGCTGCACCCCAGCAGGATTGGAGCGGAAATTCTGTCTGACAACATCTCAAAGACGTTACGCACCATTTGACTAGTAAGTACAAACTTTAACCATAGTTTGTGTTCCTCTCACCCAACTGTTAAGAATGTTACTGCTTTCAAATGCATAGAGACTGTGTCTGTCCCCCGAATAATACAACCAAATAATAATTTATGTAAAAGTCAGAGAAAAAACCTTACTATGATTAAACCAAAAGACAATATATTTAATGAGCAAAACCAACGCCTAAAGTTTGGGCTACTTAATATTAGATCACTAAATCCAAAGGCAGTTATTGTTTATGAAATGATCACAGACAACAGTTTTGATATACTTTGCCTCACTGAAACCTGGCTTAAAGGTACAGTGTGTAGGAATTTGAAGGATTTATTCACCAAAATTTAATATATAATACAAAACTATGTTGTGAGTGGTGAATATCAACATTTCGGTTCATTTTGTAAGGTATTTATTATCTTACAATGAGCCATTTTATGTATATACACCGCGGGCACACCCTTACATGTAATATATCAAATTGCACAGCCATGTTTCTATAGTAGCACTACACGGACAAACTGAGCGCGTTTCGTAAAACGAAGGATGCACGGGACTATGTTCTTCTTCTTCGGCTGTGTTTTGCAAAGGCAGCTTGACACGCCACTACATAGAAGGGTTAGCAGAAGAAGAGGAAGAACAATAACAAAATTCACTCGTAAGCGTTTTTTTGTTGCGGTTAGATGAGAAATTTGCTCTAATGGCGGACCACATACTCTGCACAATAGCAGACAGAGCGTCAATCTGTGTCGTCAGAAAAGAGAAAATACGATGCAGCAAGGCGAAGTCGAGGCAAAAAAACTGCAGAAAACCTGAATAAAGATCAGTGTGGCTTTTCCCAAATGGAGGGCACTGAAGCAGGAAACGGGTTTGCTAAGCGACGCTGATGTTGGCAGCTTTCTGCTGGACCGGTAAGTTTGTCTAATTTTTCGCTATATAAGTGAACTTTTGTTTGATATCTTGGTGAATCAGATCATCTATTAGCTAAAGCTAAGGCGTTTTTCCTTATAGTACAATTACAAAGTGCTAAAAATGTACAAGTCCTTGTTGCATGGCCGTGTGCAAATCAAGTTAGAAATCATGTTAACAATCAGAATTTGCATAAATCGGGTGTAATTTATATTATAATACTGCTTAGCTTCCACATCCTCTCTTGTACGGTCCTCCCGGGTAACGTTAGCTCCTCTGCCTCTCCTCGCCCTGCCTGCATCTCCAACACCCCTACCTCTCAGCCCTCTTCCTCTCCATCTTACTACCCGTGTTAAGCCCTTTGATTTACTCAGTGATGATGAGAAAAACGTCTGCTAAGACTTTCGCGGTTAGATTACACGCCTTTAGCATTAGCAAGCCGTTTCAATATGCTGTAAATTACGAACCAAGTTACGTTGCCAAAAATTCTATGTTTAATAAGCGAATAAATCACTGACACAATGTTAAACAAGTATCAGTAATATTCACTGTCAGATTGTTGCCGCCGTTTTTAATCAGAGGGACAATGGCTTCAAACAATCAGAGTAGTCTTACTGCCATAAGGCCTGGGAGAGTACAAAAACGCACCACAAGGTGGGAACTTGTTTCATCCAAGTGATTTTATTTTGGACAGCTGTCTCTTCACACGTGAATGAATCCGTAGACTTTACCCACAATAAGAATAAAAAGAAAAAAAAACATAAAAAAATTGTTTAAACTGACTATACAAACATTGAAACAAAAAACATGCTGTGAGCAGCATAACCAGACATCACGCTAGCCTCAACAAGTAGAAAGCCATTTGCGGGCTTGGGTCTTTCTCTCAACCCAACCATGCTCAACCAACCCCTCTTTCCTTTGTCTCACCTGCACTTATACACATTTACACTTCCCGCCCAAAACTAATGGATCGTACCATCTTTAGGGGTCAATCAACATGCTTTAACCCAATGTGTATCTTTGATTCAGTTGCCCCTACACCTCTCTGTACCTTTGTACCGTGAACTGACGTTCACGTGATGACCTCTGTGCTCATCATCACATTCACTATAACGATTAGAGTAAATGATGAAGGATAAGAAAATGATAAGAATTTAGTTTTTTGTAAATAAGCCTCGTCAATTGACTTGCAAAGGTTACTCTCTGCTGTCTCAGACGACATCATCTCTGTCCTGTGTCCGTAACTTCAGTCTGTTGTTCGCCTGTGAGACGTAGATTGCAATGATCAACACCACCGATAATGTCCGCTGTCATTTACGGAACCCTTTTGTCCTGTGACGGGAACCGTAGCTTCTCTAATGGGAGGGAGAGGGGGGTAGAGGAGATGTAGGTTGCAATTTCCAACTTCGCCAATAGTGGCCTCTGAAACTTACACACAGAACCTTTAAGCCAAACGATTACTTCGGTCTAAATGAGTCTACTCCACCAAGCTACGGTTATATTCATGAGCCACGTCCGGTTGGTCGAGGTGGTGGTGTCGCAACAATCTTTAGAGACTTTCTTACCGTTACTCGGAGAACAATGCATACATTTAAATCATTTGAAATGCTTGCCTTGAACATAACAGTTCCAAACAAAAGTAAAAAATCATTGGTCTCTCTTACATTGGTTACTGTGTATAGACCCCCTGGGCCTTACACTAATTTTCTGATAGAGTTCGCAGACTTCTTATCGGATCTATTGGTTAACGTCGATAAAGTACTGATTGTTGGAGATTTTAATATCCACGTAGATATTGCTAACGATCCATTAGCTGTGGCATTTAAAGAACTACTACACTCTTGTGGTGTAACTCAATACATCAATAGACCTACTCATCGACTTAATCATACCCTAGACTTGATTATATCTCACGGAGCCGATCAAACCAATATCGGTATTATACCTCAAAGCGACGATGTTTCCGATCACCATCTTATAACATGTACACTTCGCACTGCAGAAATCAGTTGTATATCTCGTTATCGACAGGGTAGAACAATCACCTCAACTACTAAAGATAGTTTCGTAAAGAACTTGCCAGATCTGACTCCTCTAATAACCTTTCCAACTAATATAGAATCGCTCGATGACATGACCAGCAACATGGGCACCATTTTCTCTAATACATTAGAAGCGGTCGCACCTATGAAGTCAAAAAGGATTAATGAAAAGATCATAGCACCATGGTACAATAGCACCACTCGCGCCCTAAAAAGAGAAACGCGTAAACTGGAGCGAAAATGGAAACAAACCCAATTAGAGGTCTTTAAAATTGCATGGAAAGAGAGTGCAAGCTGTTACAAAAAGGCACTAAAAGCAGCAAAAGCCGAGCACTTCCGTAACCTCATAGAAAATAACAAAAACAATCCAAGGTTTTTATTTAGTACAATTGCTAAACTAACAAACAAACAGACTCCACCTGACCTGGGTATTCAGCCGCACCTTGCTAGCAATGAATTCATGAAGTTTTTTACTGAGAAAATCTAAATAATACGAGACAACATAGCTAAAACCAAACCTCCAAGTGTGTCGGAAGAATTAGTTTCAACCGTCACCCAAAAAGAAAAGCTAGAGTGTTTTTCTCCTATAAATCAGGAAGAATTAATTAAAGTTATTGCAACATCCAAACCGACGACATGCTTATTAGACCCCATTCCGACTACTTTATTAAAAGAGTTACTACCTGCTGTAATTGAGCCCATTTGTAACATTATTAACTCGTCAATTAATCTAGGCCATGTCCCAGGGCCCTTTAAGCTGGCTGTAATTAAGCCTCTTATCAAAAAACAAAACTTAGGTCCCAATGAACTTGGAAGCTATAAACCGATTTCAAATCTCCCGTACTTGTCTACTTTTTCTAGTATTTTAGTGTCAACTGTGTACCTTCCTACAAAATAATGACATGAACGAAAAGTTTCAGTCTGGCTTTAGACCGCATCACAGCACTGAAACTGCGCTCGTTAGAATTACAAATGACCACCTTATTGCTTCAGATATAGGTAACATCTCACTCTTAGTCCTGCTTGACCTTAGTGCTGCTTTCCATACTGTAGACCAGTGGTTCTCAACTCTGGCCCGCAAGATCCATTTTCCTGCCGAGTTTAGCCCGAACTCTGATATAAAACACCTGAACAAGCTTATCAGCTTCTTTAGGAATAGACGCGTTCAACTTAATGCGTCGCTGCGCAAATCTATCATCATATGACATTTAAGTACCGCGGGAGCAATTCAAGTGCAGATTGCTCGGTACGGTTTGAATCGCTCTCGCGGTACTTTAACGCGATATGCCAAACAATCTGCGCAGCCCAACATTAAGTTGAACGCGTCTGTTCCTGAAGTCTCTGATTACCCTCATCAGGTGTTTTATCAGAGTTCGGGAGTTGCACTTATTACAGGGACAATCGCCCTGGAGCAACATGGAGTAAATTGTCTTACTCAAGGACACACTGGTGGTGGCTGCTGGGATCGAACCAGCAACCTTTTGATTTACCACTTCAGTGGTTAAACCGACTAGACCACCATCTCCACACCGGTTCTCTCACAGGTTCATGAATCAATCATCTGTGACATGAGCTGCACACACTTGCGAATTCTGATCGTACAGTTCTGGAACAGTCGACGATGCAATGAGATTCAAAAGTACGCCCAGCTTACCCGCGTATAGATTTGGGTGGTCTTAGTCAAGTCAGACCACCAACTGATGTAGATTTGTGATTATCACAACTCAATTGTTCATATGATAATAATAAACTATGATGAATGTTTACATTAGCTGATTAATGTTTCTCATGCCTCATATTTACATCCTCATGAGAACTTAAAAGTCATCCACACGCACACACACACACACACACAAGTGAATCAGTGAATGTAAGCAACAATAAGTTTGGCAGTAATAGAGAGTAAATAAGGCAACTCATAGCAGTCAAGAATCATTTGATTTATTGATATATTCAGGGAGAAGATGAAAGAAAAGTCTTGACTGACACTCATTCACCTCCTACAGGAGAGACAGAAGATCATTGAAGACAGAAACATGACATGAGACATTGCATTCTTATTCTACAGACACATTCACCACTTGATGTCAAATCTACATTCATGTTTCAAGCTTAAATGAGGATTACTTGATTTATTTTATAACAAGAAACGTGAATTTACAAAGAACAAGTTATGGTAATAAACAAATAATGTTAATCATTTAATATTACATTGGTATTCTATATCTAATGCATTATGTTAATGAATTATGTGGCTTCTGTCAATGTTTTTGTCCTCGTCTCTATTTTCTATATATTTCTGTAGAGAGAAACAGTGAAGTCACAAGTTCATCTTACAGATAATGTAGTGGGACAGATAGTATGTGTGTTTGTCGAGCTGTCCCGGGGCGAGGGCTCAGTGCTCAGTGTGTGTCCAGACCCTGACCATACCCCCCGTGCTAAAGTAAAGATGGCTCTTGTTCATGAGAACTTTCACATCAGTGACAGAAAAACTGGAAACTGATGAAAACTACAAAGAAAATCTTCCTCCACTCACACAAGACTTTTGTCTCTGATGAAACAAACTAGTGACTAACAGTCTGACGTGACAAATATTGACACACAAACACATTAATAATGTGTGTTATGATCTATATATTTACTCATTATTGAAACTTATTGTGATTTATTTGCTCCAGACACACACAGACACACACACACACACACACACACACACACACTCTTGTGTTTAACAGGAGGCTCTATAGAGTCTGTTTATGTCACAAAGATACACTGAGGAGTTACAATTTACAGTAAATCCAGCACAGAGAGTCTCAGTGAATGTTGTGTAGAATGTGTGTAAGTGTGTGTGTGTGTCAGAGACGCTGTAGAAGGACAGAGTGCCGGCTGACTGGTCCAAATACACACCTACTTTCTTACACACACCTGTAGAGACATCAATGACTGTTTGATTCTTATTGTGCCATGCAATGAATCTGTTATCAGAGCAGGTCAGACTCCATGATTTATCATTAGCTCCAAACCAACTGTCACAACTCCCTCCTTTCCTCTTAATGCTTTTATATGACACTGAGATCTCAACAGATGATCCGGTCCATTCAGTCTCCCAGTAACAGCGTCCAGTCAGACTCTCTCTACACAACACCTGAGGATCATGATCAAATCTGTCTGGATGATCAGGATACGACTGACACTGTCTCACACGTGTGATCTTTCTGTTCTCTTCAGACACCTTGAGTCCAGTGTTTGTTGTGTTTAGATCCAGTGTGAGATCACAGGCCCCTGAACACAAGAACACACATTTATAACACAACTAAAAAATCATCACTTTAATCATTCTTTATGTGTCTCAGCTGTGTGTGTGTGTGGGTGTATGTGTCTGTGTGTCTGTGTCTGTGTGTGTGTGTCAGGTGTGTGTGCATCAGATGTTTGTATGTCATGTTTGTGTGTGTGCATATCTGGTGCGTGCATGTGTCAGGTGTGTGTGTGTGTCTGAGGAGTGTGTGTGTGCGCGTGTCGTTTGTGCGCGTTTGTGCGCGTGTCAGGTGTGTATGGAATATGGAAAGCTGTTTGGGTCATATTTCGCCACCAACCAGACGCCTGCTTTTACGGCGTTTAAGACATACAGACGCCGTAAATTACAGCGTTTTCGCCGTAGAAACGTTGTTGATAACGGCGTTCTAAATGTAATGCGAAATGGCGTTCATTTCACCGTTTGAACTTCCATAGTACGCCGTATATTACGGCGCTTCCGTGCAACAAAGACGCCGTAAAAAGCGGCGTTTTCTATAATATTAAAATCAGCCCAGCCTTTTCTACACAGTCCAGCCCCTCCAATGAACAGACAGACATGTCTAGTAGAATGTCGATCTGAATAACGTTTCCTGTTTTTAACTTTATTGCGAATAATGCTTTGACTTTCAGTATGTGATATTTTTCCATTGAAAGTGAAAGTGAAAGTGACCTGTTTTTGTCAGATATGGTGACCCATATCCGAAATTTATCTCTGCTTTTAACCCATCCAGAGAGTAGTGAACACACGCACAGCAAGTGGTGAACACACATACACCCAGAGCAGTGGGCAGCTATCGCTGCAGCGCCCGGGGAGCAAGTAGGGGTTAGGTGCCTTGCTCAAGGACACCTCAATCGTTACCCGCTGGACCTGAGGATCGAACCGGCAACCTTCTGGTCACGAGTCCAACCCTCTAACCATTAGGCCACGACTGCCCGCGTTACCCTCCTTTTGAACGCGTTACCCTCCTTTTCGTGTATGATAAGTGTACTTTTGAGCTAGTATGTTCATGACACTTTGTGCGTTTATGTTTGTGAAATTCCTTGACTTTGTGCGCTTTCTAGTCATCCACGGTGGTATAGTGGACTGCTTGCGCAGCAGCTGAACTTCATCTCTTTTAACGATTGGAGTTCGACTCCGCCGTCCGACCATATTCTTCATTCCTTTTGAATTGTTCTTTTGGCTCATGTTTTTAAATGTTGGAACACTACCTGTTGCTGGCAACTTATTAAATGACAAGAAACGCTTTTTAAAAGCCAACGGTCTAAAAGGCTTTAATGCATGCAACAGCTGCGGGCTAAGTCTGCTTACTGTACTGTGGCTGTTGTGAGTAGGTTTTTATTGATTCAAATTATTTCCCATCTACGAACCCGTTTGTATTTCCATTTACATATAGACTGCACATGCTGCATGCATTCAGTATAAACCCCTATAAGCTTTTGACAATCAAAAATCTAAAAATGGAGGAGACTGTTCACATACAGAAACAATAAGGGAAATGGTGACCAAAAGCAATTTTTAAAGGAAAATATAGGCCTGTTTTATAACTTACTTACTGGTAAATACAGAACAACAAGCAGCAAAGGTGCAATAACGAAAGTTGTAGCTTACGCATAGCCATCTTAAGCTAAATTGTCAAACAAAAATAAAAGGCAATTGATTGGGCTGTTTAATGCACATTTACGGATTCTCAATTACAAACAAACTAGAAATTAAATGAAAAAAAAATGCACACACAGTCGCCTAACTGTGCAGAACGTAAAAGGTATGCACACAAAAGCACTGGATATTTAGGTTATAATACGCTCCATCCACATCGAGCTGAGTTTATTTATTGAAAAATGTGTGCCTTGACGAGTAAAATATGTCATATCTAAATGAAAGTTTGTTTGCGTATTCATAGGTGGCACGTAAGAGCGCTTATCAAATACTTTTCACGCAAGAGACAGAGTTCGAACCTCCACTTTGCCTCTTTTTGCCCATCTCACATCAAATCGTAAAGGCATCTATTTTCAATCAAATTAAGAGGGGTGGTGTAATCTATAAATAATTTTTTCGATTAATCGATGAATCGGATAAAACCATAAACCAAGAAAAGCATTCATTTCCAACCCTTTATTCAAAATCAGAACTAAAATCTTTAGAAACTGCACAAACATGTTGCTCCTTGAACTTTCCTGAGCTGTTATAATAATAAAAAAATAAAAATGGACTAACACAAAAAACATACACATGTATGCTTTACATCTGCCAAATATATAGACTTTTTTTTAAATAAATTGCCACCTGAGCTGCCAGAACAATAAATAATTTATAAAAATAAAGAACAATACAAATCAGAAAATTTGACAGGATTTGTTTGAATGTCAGAACTTGTTCTCTACACTACACTGCAGACGCACACACTCGCAGATGCACACAGACGCAGACACACACACTCACAAACTCTCACACTGACACACACACACACACACACACTCACAAACTCTCACACTGACACACACACACTCTCTCTCTCTCTCAAGTTCACTTGAAGCTTATTCATTAAATTATTACCATCATTGTAGTAAGTGCAAGCTTCATTTATACACCACATTTAAACAAAGCTTAAGATGACCGAGTGCTATAAAAGAACTTTAAAATTAAATGAAAAAGTACATCACACACAAATATATTTGTCAATAATAACCTATATGGGACAAAGCACAGAATATACACTGCATAAATTGCTTTTCTAACTTAGTAGTTTTGTCCTGTTGTCAGTCCAAATATCAAAAAAATCTTAAATCAGGAAACATGTACTAGACACATGAAAAAGCATAAGAAATTATGTCTTGTTTTCTGAAAAAAACACCTCAAAATGAAGTGATAGTTTGCTTAAAAAAAAGCAATAGTATCTGCCAATGGTGTACGAAAAATAATCTTAATGAGATATAATTTCAAACAGAAGTTTTAAGCATTAATTAATCTTCTCTTGCCATTTTTCTTGTCTAGTAATCTAGATTTTTTTTAGATACTTGGACTGGAAACGAGAAATAAATTACTAAGTAAGAAAAGCTGTTTTTGCAGTGTAGCTATACATGACAACAGATTGATAAATGAATGGTTCAAAAAAGGCTAGTGAATAAAAACGTGTCTTTATTCTTGCAATGCAAAGTGCAAAGTAACTATACCCCCCCTGCTTTACTTCTGTTATTAACGAGCTAATGCTAACTTGTCATGCTTGTCAAGCTGGATAACGAGTACACACCCGATCACATTACGTTCTTCACTTCAAAACGGAACAAAAGTAGGATTCTGTAATGACTTAACCTGATGTTGAACTCCCTTCCTCCTCATCAAAGACTCCAACATGTTTGCGTTTCAGGTGCTGGATCATTGCGTGGTGCTCACGTGTCATGTCTCTTTAGCATATTTAGCAGTTAACACACTTTTTCTGTTTATTTAGTGTGAAATGATCCCGCACATTGGATGACTTTGGTCGAGTGGATTTCTCTGCCTACGCCACGCATCTTTCCTCCGCTCGTTTTTATTTATTTTTGCTCCGCCCTGTTTATGAGGCGCCGAACTCTGCTAGCATCAGTGCGCGAGAGAGACCGAGTGTGTTCACTCCGCTCCGCGCTCAAATAAAGTTTTTTTTTTTATAATCAAACGTCTCCGTGTCACGCGACACAACGAATCGATAATGAAATTCGTTGCCAACTCGATTTTTATCGATTAAATCGATTCGTTGTTGCAGCCCTAATATTTTCCTTTAAAAATTGCTTTTGGTCACCATTTCCCTTACTGTTTCTGTATGTGAACAGTCTCCTCCATTTTTTGTGTCCGCTAGATGACAATATTAAGGTTCGTTGTACTCTCTGTGCTGGCGACAAAGTGCTATCCAGCTACAAAAACACTACGTCACATTTGAAGAAACAATTAGAGTCGCAGCACAGCACAGTCCAATTTACAGATTAAGTCCCGCCAGGTGTTGCGAAGCAGAGAGCAGCAGGTCCCCCAACACCAGAACAACAAATGATGGACTTTAGTGCAAAACCAGTAAGTGGGGGAGAGTTGAAGAAGTTGGTCGGGCAGTAGTGATGCGCGGATGGCGGTTAAATCCGAGGGCGCTGCGGATGATCCACGGGTTGGGTCAGTCGGGTAATAAAAAAATACAATCCTATTAATTGTGGGTGGGTCGCGGGGTGGATGATATCATATACAATATTAACAACATTTCTCTAAAATTAAAAATCTGTTTTAAATGCATTTTTCATCAGGCGCTAATTTGCAGTAATTAAAAAAGAAATGCGTTAGAGGACGGTCTATTTCTTAAAGCGAAATGGAGGAAAAACAGATCCGAGAGAAATGTAAAAAGGGAGAATTAAAAAGAAAGAAAAGGTAGAAAAGAAACGTACCGTGTCGAAGCGTTTTAGCGAAGTGGTTAACAAGGATGAATCGAGAACTGGGTATGTAATATGCAACGACAGTGAGACAGGTACATCATGTGTGTGTTAAATCGAAATATTAGATTTAAGTATTTATAGACAAAGAAAGTGCTAAGAAATGTACTGAGTACTTAAAATGACGATTGGGTGCTGATCTGGTGCGGATATCTATATCAGAGAAAATGATATGTGTGGGCGGGTGACGGGTGGATCCTTTATTCGAAACAGCGGATGCCAATGCTTCCCTTAAACACGGTTGACTCACTCTCGTATCGTGCGTTTTACACTTGTTGTGTAACCACTCCTTGCTGCTCTAATGCTGTGAACAACAGGTTCAATGTTCATAAAACATGTTAAAAAGAAATGAATAGTTACGTTTACAAATAATGTAGATTATAAATAGTATGTTTTGCCATTATTAAAGTGTTAACAGTGAAATATGTCAGGTCAAGAAAGACTGATTTGACCGTTAAGTGAAATCAAGAAAATCAGTCTTTATATTATTTTTAACATTTTTAAGGAAATAGTCTTTAAGTTCAATTTAAAATGTCAGGAGATACATTGTTGACGTTGCTGTTAAAAACACACTTCCAATAAAGTGAGTTTTGGCAAAACCGATTGTCATTTTTATGTTGAGGCAGTGGGGGTGTTGGCAGCAGCTGCTTAATGTAACAGATAAAGTAACGAGTAATCTAACTTAGTTACTTTTAAAATCCAGTAATCTGTACAGTAACTAAGTTACTTTTTAGAGGTATAATCAGTAATCAGATTACTTTTTCAAAGTAACTGTGGCAACATTGAAACGCCGTAATATACGGCGTACTATGGAAGTTCAAACGGTGAAATGAACGCCATTTCGCATTACATTTAGAACGCCGTTATCAACAACGTTTCTACGACGAAAACGCCGTAATTTACGGCGTCTGTATGTCTTAAACGCCGTAAAAGCAGGTGTCTGGTTGGTGGCGAAATATGACCCAAACGGCTTTCCATAGATGTGTGCAGGTGTGTGTGTGTGTGTGCGGGTGTGTGTAGGTGTGTGCGTGTGTGCAGGTGGGTGCACGCTTGTCAGGTAGGTGTCTGTGTGTGTCTATGTGTTTGTGTGTGTGTGTGTGTGTGTGTGTGTGCATGTGTGTTGTGTTTAGATCCAGTGTGAGATCAACCGCATCTGAACACAAGAAGACACATTTATAACACAACAACACAACAATCACTAAATCAATCTGTGTGTGTGTGTGTGTGTGTGTTGTGTTTAGATCTAGTGTGAGATCAACCGCATCTGAACACAAGAACACACATTTATAACACATCAATCACTAAATCAATCTGTGTGTGTGTGTGTGTGTGTGTGTGTGTGTGTAGACTTACACTTGTGTAGTCCTGCTGTAATTCTCCTCTCTCCTCCATGACTCAAACTACACAAACACAAACACATAAACGACAGAAACATGATGTGACATTGGTCTGGTGTGAGTGAATCATGTGTATGTTGTGTGTCATACTTGATTGTGTAGTTTGGATCATTGCGTGTGTGAGAGAGCAGCTGTTGTGTTGTGTGTTGTGGGTGATTGTAGCTCAGATCCAGCTCTCTCAGGTGTGACGACTGTGAACTCAGAACTGAAGCCAAAGAACGACAACCTTCATCTGTCACCATACAACCTGACAACCTACAAACATGTCAACACACTCTTGACTTTTCTATTGTGACATCAGTGTGTAGAGACAAACACCTCAGTGTGTGTAGTTCTTGCTGCTTTTTATAAAAACTCAGTGTTTTTATCTTGACAACATATCATTCTTCTCTTTCTGGACCCATTTCAGCACGCTACTCGTCTCGCATAGTTTGTAGTAGGCCCATGAGGGAGGGCTCAAATCAACAGGCTTATCGAGGAAGGGTAAAACACACGATAAATCCCATTGACTTAACATTGCGGCGAACTTTGAGGTGTCATAGCTCAGAGTGATAATTTTGTAGAAAACATGTGAGTCACCACATTTGAAGACGCTGTCAGGCTCTGTAACAACATACATCACAATGGGGTGTAAGTTGTACCCCTGGGGCCTAAGAGCCCCACGAAATTCCCCATTGACTTATAATGGGACAGGAAACATGCCCATATAAGGCGTCATAAATCTCTTAAATTGAATAACTTTGCAGTACAACCACTTAGAGACATCGGTGTGGGTTCATTTCACTCAGACAACCAATCAGTCTTTCAATATCATAAACAAGCAATCAAACCACGCCCCTAGGCAACCATTTACAGCAACCTAGCAACAGTTCCCATAGACACCCATTATAAAAGAACCAGATGTATATCTTTGCAGCACTGTGTCATAGATACAAGGGGTGGGCTCATTTGACTCAGACAACCAATCAGTATCCCAGAAACTTAATTAAGCTACGAAGCCACGCCCATGTTCACTTAGCAACCATACAACAAGATATAACAACCATATAACAAGACCTAAAGCTCTGCATCAGAACATTGTAGAAACATGGGGGTTGGTTTGTTTCACTCTTAGCTAAGAGTATCATCAACTGGCAGATGCTGAGCAATGCCCATAGCAACCAAACAGGTTAGCCTAGCAACCATTTAGCTATACCTATATCTATTGATCACAACATCGTAGAGACAAAGGTGTTGGTTCGAATCAAGCATAGCTTAGAATATCATCAATAGAGGGTATGCAAAGACATTTCTTTACCACGTGAGCACACCGGAGCGTGCCTTCCTGGGTAGCAAAACACATAGCATATTGACTGCTTACAATATCAGAAAATGCAGTTCCACAACATTTCAATTCCTTACAAAGGAATCAGTTATTCATTGACACTGAAATGTTGCAGAATCAGAGATCAGCTTTACATTTAGCTTTACCCCTGAATCCTTCAGATAATTCTTACTTAGGTCCAGCTCTCTCTCAGAGATTCTGATGATAGTAGACATGAAGAACTGCCTTAATTCTACGTGGCATTGATTCAACAAGGTGCTGAAAGCATTCTTTAGAAATGTTGGCCCATATTGATACGATAGCATCTTGCAGTTGATGGAGATTTGTGGGATGCACGAAGCTTCCGTTCCACCACATCCCAAAGATGCTCTATTGGGTTGAGATCTGGTGACTGTGGGGGCCATTTTAGTACAGTGAACTCATTGTCATGTTCAAGAAACCAATTTGAAATGATTGGAGCTTTGTGACATGGTGCATTATCCTGCTGGAAGTAGCCTTCAGAGGATGGGTACATGGTGGTCATAAAGGGATGGACATGGTCAGAAACAATGCTCAGGTAGGCCGTGGCATTTAAATGATGCCCAATTAGCACTAAGGGGCCTAAAGTGTGCCAAGAAAACATCCCCCACACCATTACACCACCACCATAACTGCATGAATGAGAAATTGAACAGGTCTTCCTAATAATCCTTTAGGTGAGTGTAGTAGCTCCTCTTCTTTCTTGCAGTCCTCCTCCTCTACCTCTTTGCCTCATCTTCCTCTTTCTTGCCCTCCTCTTCCCCATCATCGCCTCGTATCGTCACTTGTCCTCATCCTCTCACATTGTTTCTTCTATCCATTCTCAGACTTTCTCCATCCCACTTTCAACAATCTGTTTACTCTCTGAACTGGCTTATATTGGTTGGGTCACACCATTCAAAAACAGGTTAAATCAATTTGGAGTAGTTGGAATGGTTGTGTTCTTACACTGACATGTTTTCTCTATTTGTATTTGATTGATGTCACTTCTGTTTAACAATATGGAAGACATGTGCATTAGAGTGCAGAATGTGTTTTGAGATCGAAAATGTGCCAAGAGTGAGATCTGCAAATTGTGTTTTACCATGTGAAATGGTGTAAGGTATTGATAACAGACTGCAGAATTAGCTAAATGAGTTTAGGCAACTGAGAACTTTATTGGTAAAACACTAAATCCCATTGGCTGAACAGATAAAAACTGTAATAGGGCTTATTTCACCTGTAATTTGTTAAAACACTTTCCTAATCATGTTTAAATCCTCAAGTTAAATGATGTAAGTCAAGTCTGTGACCTCAGTTGACACACACAATAAAAGTCAGTATGTAAAGAACATCTACTGTATGACAGACACTATCATGTATTATTATAAAGTATTTTCAGTGAAAATGTCTGACCTCAGTGTGTGTAGATGACAGTTGTGAGTTTTGAGAGCATCAGAGATCAGCTTCACTCCTGAATCCTTCAGATCATTGTTACTCAGGTCCAGCTCTCTCAGAGACGATGATGATTGTAGACATGAAGACAAACTTACACAACACTCTTCTGTCACATTACACCTCGACAATCTAAACACAACCAAAACAAAATTATATTCAATTCAATTCAAGTTTATTTATATAGCGCTTTTCACAATGTGTATTGTTCCAAAGCAGCTTTACAGGGGTGAATAGGAAAAACAGAAAAGGTAAAACACAGCACAGTTCATGGTGTTTATACAACGAGAAAGATCATTCTAGTAAATATTATCTAATTAATAAATAAGTTGTAATTAACATGTTTAATCTTTGGGGGAATGATTTGTTTTGAGGCAATACTTTAGTTTTGGGGATATTATTATTACTGCACTCCCACTCTCTTCTTGCAGGCTGCATGGACCGGTGGTGAGTTTGCCCGGAATAGTTTCATTCCAATAAATATTGCTTTTGTTTAAAATATTTGCCGAAAGTGGCTCGCACAGAACTGGCTATTATGTCACATTAACGCAAGTGTGCCTGCCATTTCTCACTCACACACACTTCAGAGTGACTTATTTTCAGTGAAAGTGTGTGACCTGAGTGTGTGTAGTTGACAGTTGTGAGTGTTGAGAGCATCAGAGATCAGCTTCACTCCTGAATCCTTCAGATCATTGTTACTCAGGTCCAGTTCTCTCAGAGACGATGATGATTGTAGACATGAAGACAAACTTACACAACACTCTTCAGTCACATTACACAACGACAATCTAAACACAAACAAAACACAATGACACAAATGTCAGTTTGTAGAAAACATCTACAGTATGAATAGGGATGGGTATCGTTAAGGTTTTAACGGTACTACTACTGTTATCGATACCACTTATCGATCCGGTACTTTAACGGTACTCTTATCGGTACTTTTTGTTGTGTTGTTTTATGAAAGATAAAACTAAAGCTGGAGTTCTTTTCACTATTTAAAACATTCTTTACTGACCTAACATATCTTAATGCATGTAAAAGATGACTGATACCAGCCTATTATTCATAGAGAATTAAAATAAATGCATGTGGGCCTAAGTTTGTTTGTGTTTTATGTTGTTGTTGTTGTTTAATAATAATAAAGAAATAGTATTCGAATACATTTACATTTAGTCATTTAGCAGACACTTTTATCCAAAGCGACTTACAGGTGGGGTAGGTAATGGAAGCAATTGGGACAGAATAGGGACAACAAAAGCATTAATGCAATCAAAAAGAAGACTGGTCTCATATAACCTAACACAGTATACGGAACCATTCTTTTTTTTTAAAGAGTAGAGAAGAAAATAGAGTTAGAACAGATCAGTCAGATGTTGACGGAAGAGATGTGTTTTCAGGCGTTTCTTAAAGATGGCTACAGAATCTGCAGATCTTGTAGCAGCGGGCAGATCATTCCACATAGGTGGAACAGATCCGGAGAAGGTGCGCGAGAGAGATTTGTTACCTTTTTGGGATGGTACCACAAGACGCCGTTCGTTTGCAGAGCGTAGGGATCTGGCGGTTACATATGTCTGGAGTAGCGAGTGAAGATAAGGTGGTGCCGAACCAGTGGTGGTCTTGTAGGCCAGGAGCAGAGTCTTGAATTTGATGCGAACGACTATAGGGAGCCAATGTAACTTAATGAATAGAGGAGTGACGTGTGCTCTCTTCGGTTCATTAAAGATAACTCTTGCCGCAGTATTCTGGATCATCTGTAGAGGTTTGGTTGTGCAAGCTGGAAGACCACCCAGTAGCGCATTGCAGTAGTCCAGTCTGGACAGGACCAGAGTCTGTACTAGGACTTGCGTAGCATGCTCTGATAGGAAAGGTCTAATTTTCCTAATATTGTAGAGAATGAATCTACAGGACCGGGCGGTGCTGGCAACTTGATCTGTGAAGTTGAGCTGATTATCGATCAACACTCCCAGGTTTCTTGCCTTTCTGGAAGATGTGATGGTTGATGAGCCCAGTTGAATGGAGAAGTTGTGATGAGTCTTTGTATCGGCCGGGATTACAAGCAGTTCTGTTTTTGAAAGGTTCAACTGCTGGTGATGGTCATTCATCCAGAGCGAGATGTCGGCTAGGGAAGCTGAGATGCGTGCAGAAACCGTCGGATCGTCTGGGCGAAAAGACAGGTAGAGTTGTGTGTGGCTGGAGATCTTCTCTTTTGTGATGATATGTGTAGTGTAGCACATGCATCAGCAACAGGCCCTTTCAGGTTCATGCCTTAGACACTCTATACATTCAAATCCTTGCTATCAGATGCCATGATGTCATTTCAAATCATGGTCTTGTCCTGGCTGTGCAGTGTAACATGTTTGGGCTTAAAAGTTATACAGGTTTGTAACCTCTTGCAATGTACACACACACAAAAAGTTTATGTATTTCATCACTACAAATAAATTTTTAGGTAAGCTCTGCTTTATAATTTCTTAAGCATAATTTACTATTATTCATCCATTTTAAATGCAGTACAGTGAAAGCAATTTTTATGTTTAAGATTTATTTAGGCTACTGCAGAAAAAAATACTCATAAGATTTATATGTAGGCTATTCTTTAATGTGATGTGTGTTCATTAAATTATTACATACTAATTTAAAGAAACCTTATGCAATGTTTATGTCGGTGTTAGCCTAGTATGCCTACCTGAGGACATGGATGATGAACTAGTAGCTAGGCAGTCGAAAACATTTCTCTGTCTGCACATAATGCACTTTTGAAAGATGTTTTGCCAGATTGCGTGTGTTTCCACTCTTACAAGCCAAAATCGTGTTTCACTTGTTGCATCGAGCATTATCTACATCCACTCAAGTGAAATATAACCATAATTTGACCGTTTGATTATCTCCGCCATCGTCACTCTATTAAGCGCGAACTTTCAAGTTGTGCGCGCGGCTGCGCAGTGTGGGACAGACGGACATTTCGCGTGCGAGTTTGCGAATAACGAAAATGAGGGTAAATGTCTTTAATATGATTGCAAATTAGAAATGGTTGGTCAGTTAAAATATGCTAGGTAACGTTTATTAAGCAATAATAAATAGGAAATGTTTTTCTTAATTTCTCCAGTACCGACAGCAGAACAGTTAACGTTAGAGCTTGTCGATACTTCGTTCTTTCATAATTTAGCCCTGGGACCGATTAAGTACCAGGTTTCGGTACCCATCCCTACGTATGACAGACAGGATCATTTATTATTTTTTAGTATTTTCAGTGAAAGTGTGTGACCTGAGTGTGTATAGTTGACAGTTGTGAGTTTTGAGAGCATCAGAGATCAGCTTCACTCCTGAATCCTTCAGATCATTGTTACTCAGGTCCAGCTCTCTCAGAGACGATGATGATTGTAGACATGAAGACAAACTTACACAACAGTCTTCAGTCAGATCACACATCGACAATCTAAACACAACCAAAAGACAATGAAACAAAAGTAGTTTTAATAACACAAATTCCAGTTGTCTGAGACGTTGTGAAGAACATCTATGACCAGCTTCTCAGGATGCAGTTTACAGTCAGTAAATGTAAATCTGAGGATGAAACAACCTACAGACACACAAAGTTACACAACATCATCCCGCATCGGATTTTCTTTTTGTGTCTTTATTTATCATCTAGGTAACAGAAATTCACCATATTTCTCCTCAACAAGTTTCATGATTTAAACATCACTCATGTCTGAGGCTGGAGTTATGATGAGATGTAATATTTCATTTAAAGCAGTCGTGCAACGTTGTTTCATGCATTCTGACTTGACAATGTTATACGTGTGGTTTTCTCATGCTTGACATGGTCAACTTGTCAAAAAACTTAATAGTATTTCTGTGCTCGATACACTCTACCAGCGCTTGTATAGGTTACGGAAGTATTTTTCTAACATGAAAATCTGTTTTGTTACAACTTGTCTTTAGTCATTTGGATGATGAATGTTATATAAACCCTGGACATGAACCGCATGGGTAATCGAAACTGATGTCCCTCCCACACGCATCGTATGTTTTCAGAAACAATGGTACAGCTGTATCTGTGTTTTATAAATGTGATCAAACTAAAGACTGGACAGATATTTGAAGGGTGCAATACTATTCTGTAAATACTTCAGATTAACATGAGATATGCAGAAAACGGTCTGAGTTACGGCCACTTTAAATTTCTATCAGCAGTAGTAATAGTGATATGACATCTCAATATGACACATGTGAACACATTAATTTATGTGGAGAAACACACAACTGAATGTCACAGATGAGAAGTGAAGACTCACAGAGCTCTTGTGCAGTTGATGACAGCTGGTATGAGTCTTCTTCTGCCCTCATGTGATGTGTTGTATTTCTTCAGATCAAACTCATACATCACCTCCTCTGACATCTGAAGCATGTAGAGTATCGCTGAACACTGAGCAGGAGAGAGAAAATCCTCTGAGTGTTTGTCCGATCTCACAAACTCCTCAATCTCTCTGAACAGAGTCTGATCATTCACTTCAGACAGACATAGAAACAGATTGATAGATCTGTCAGATGAGAGATTATTATTTTCACTCTTGATCCTATCTTTAATGTCCAGTGTGATTTTGTTGATGTCCTCTGAGCTGTTGTGTGTGTGTGTCAGTAGATCCTGTAAGAGTCTTTGATTGGTCTCCAGTGAGATGCCCAGAAGAAACCTCAAGAAAAGATCCAGATGACCAGTTTTACTCTTAACAGCTTCATCTACTGCTAATCTTAGTAGCTCATACAGAGAGATTTCATCAGACCTGCTCTTATAATAGTCATATCTCTCCCCCAGGATCATCTTCAGCTCTTCAGTCTTCTTCATTAAACCGCAGTAAAACACATAGAACGCAGCTAGAAACTCCTGAAAGCTAAGATGTATGAAGCTGTAGATCTTCCTCTGATGAATGACAGATTCCTCCTTAAAGATCTCAGTGCAGATCCCAGAATACAGCGAGGCGTCAGTGATGTCTATCCCGCACTCTCTCAGATCCTCCTCATAGAACATCACATTGCCCTTCATCAGCTGTTTGAAAGCCACTTCAGCCAGTTTCACAATCACTTCTCTGTTGATCTCTGGATCTCTCTCTGGATCATACTTCTCATTCTTCATCTTCATCTGAATGAGCAGGAAGTGGATGTACATTTCACTCAGAGTTTTGGGGATTTCTTCACTGTGATCTTGTGTCAGGATCTTCTGAAGCACAGTGGATGAGATCCAACAGAAGACTGGTATGTGACACATGATGTGGAGGCTTCTCGCTCTTCTAATGTGTGACATGATTCTGTTGAACTGATGTTCATCACTGATTCTCTTCCTGAAGTATTCCTCCTTCTGAGGATCATTGAATCCCTGGATTTCTGTCACACGTGTGATGTATTCAGAGGGGATCTGATGGGCTGCTGCTGGTCTGGAGGTGATCCAGATGAGAGCGGAGGGAAGCAGATCTCCTTTCATGAGGTTTGACATCAACACAGCCACTGATGAAGTGTCCGTCACATCAGAAACTTTCTCACTGTGGTCTGAAAATATCAGAGTCATTCTGCTTTCATCCAGACCATCAAAGATGAACACAACTTTACACTCCTCATAAATCTGAGAGTCCAGATCTTGAAGTTCAGGATGAAAGTCCAGCAGAAGTTTGTGAAGACTGTAGCGATGCTCTCGAATCAAGTTCAGCTCTCGCAACGGAAGTAGGAACATGAAATCTATGTCCTGATTGGCTGTTTCCTCGGCCCAATCCAGAATGACCTTCTGCACAGAGACTGTTTTTCCAATTCCAGCGACGCCTTTAGTAAGAACACTCTTGATTTTGTGTCTTTGATGTGATTGAGGTTTAAAGATGTCATTGAAGTAGATGGGAGTGTCTGGTGTTCTTCTGGGCGTTCTCTCCATGTGTAAAACCTCATGTTCTTCATTCACTCCTTCTCTCTCTCCCTCTATGATGTACAGCTGTGTGTAGATTCTCTTCAGGAAGGTTTGATTCTCTTGTGCTTTGATTCCCTCAAATAAACTCTCATACTTGTTCTTCATGATGCCTTTGTGTTTGTCTTTGACTCTCTGAAGAACATCATCCACTGACTCATGATGAGAATCCTGCTGCACATCTGCACTCACATCATCTTCACCTCTAGTGTTTGATCTACAGAGAAATAAACACACAACACACAGAAAACAATGTGGGAATGTGAAGGAGTTCATGTGTAAATCTAATGTCAAGAGTGTATTTTCTGTCTCATGTCTCACTGTAGCTTCACTTTGCATCAGTGATCATCAGTTGAATAATCAGGTAGACATGTTTCTACTCACAAAGACTCTGATGATACTGATCCATCACTGAGATCAGGTGGATGACCCATGGACACGTCACTCTTCAGAGACACAGCACTGGGTTCTGGACGAGCTCTGCTCTGACGCTTTGATCTAGAAATAAGTGTAGTATATAAAACACAAATCATTCTTTCAAACAAAATACAGCTGTCTCTTCTGAAGCTTGACCGATGTGATGATTATAAAGTGTTGTTGTATAAGTAGGGGTGTGGCGAGATTTCCAGAACGTAAAATCCTCACACAATATGGAGACTCAGAGATGATGTAATTTTGTATCCAAAACCCGGAAGTGAGTTAGCATTTTAAGACTTCCGGTTTGGAAGTCAACTACCATGTTGCTCACAAATAATTCAACATGGACACAAACCTCTTAAAACATAGATGTGTATTTCCACTTCAAAAGAAACAAATGTTTTGTAAATTGGTAAAGATGATCTTGATAGACAAAACTTGTAAACTTCATAAACCGTTGATAATCACAGAGCTTATTTTTTGTGATCTTCCAAAAGTCTGTGAGAAAAACGCTTTAGGCTTTCGGTCAAGGGAACCAGTGTTGCGCTTACTTCTGGGTTTGTCTACAAAAATACATCATCTCTACATACTTACCATACTAAAATCAACAACTCACCTGACTCTCCTACTCCCTTTAAAACCTTCTCGCTCTTCTTTACCCACCTGCCCCTCCACCTGCATCACACTTAACGGCTGATGATTTTGCATCTTTCTTTGTAAAGAAAACTACTACCACTACTAGCTGTCAGTTCTTTGCGCCACCACCTCATGAACATGCCCGACACATGCTTGCTCCCCTTTTTCTCTCTCCTCTCTGAAGATGATGTTTCCAAGGTCATGTCTTCTAACCATCCGACGAAATGCCCGCTAGATCCCACCCCCACTCATCTCCTTTAGGCCATCTCTCCATCGGTTGTTCCTGCTTTGACACACATTATTAACTCTCTAAATCTCTCACCACTGGCACATTTCCCGCAGCCTTCAAAGAGGCCCGTATTACCCAACTACTGAAAAAACCCACTCTTAATCCTGCAGTGTTAGATAACTACAGACTGTTGAGCGTGTTGTATTTAACCAGCACTCCTCCTTTCTCACGCAGAATAACCTCTTGAACAGCAACCAGTCAGGTTTCAAGAGCGGTCACTCCAGGGAGACGGCGCTGCTCTCTGTCATTGAAGCCCTGAGCCTGACAAGAGCGGACTCAAACTCATCTGTACTCATCCTACTGGACATATCTGCTGCCTTTGACACCATCAATCACCACATCCTCCTTTCGACCCTCAAGGTTGTGGACTCTCTGGAATGGTGCTTCAATGGTTCAGATCTTACCTCTCAGGTAGGTAATTCAGAGTGTCCTGGAGAGGTGAGGTCTCGGAGTCCAAATATCTTGATACAGGGGTGTCTCAGAGCTCAGTGCTTGGACCGTTGTGCTTTTCAGTATATCCCTGGGCTCTGTCATCAGGAAACATGGCTTTTCCTACCACTGTTACGTGAACGATACACAACTCCACTTGTCTTTTCAACCTGGCGATCTGACTGCTTCTGCATGCATTTCAGCATGCCCGAGCGACATTTCTCTCTGGATGAAGGACCATCACATGCAGCTGAACCTTGCACAAACAGAACAGACCCTAAGATCCATCACAACTTATCCATTCAAATGGGCTCATGAACCATCACATCTTCCAGAACGGCCAAAAACCTGGGAGTGGTGATCGATGATCAGCTTACCTTCACATATCAGGTTGGAACGCAAGTCCTAGTCCAGGCTCTTGTTCTATCTAGACTGGACTACTGCAATGCGCTCCTAGTTGGACTTCCTGCTTGCACAACAAAACCTCTACAGATCATCCAGTATGCAGTGGCAAGAGTGGTCTTCAATGAACCGAAGAGAGCACACGTCACCCCTCATTTTATGAAGTTACACTTTCTCCCTATAGTCGCTCGCATCAAATTCAAGATTCAAGGGAGGCAGAGCCGGGACCCTCGACGAAAGATGCAGGGGAACGGTGCGCGATCAAGAGAAAAATTCTCTCATCGTGCGATGATTTTCCCCTGGATCAGTCACTAGATGAATCACTTAAAAATGCGTTTGAGCAGGTCCGCATGATCGACGGGCGGTCTCTCCAACCGGTACAACCGCTCACCTATCCATATTTTGCCGTAATAAAGGACAGGTGGTATCGAGTGACCCAAGACACTCAGTCAAAGAAGGATACAGCACAATTGGTCATTCCAAAGAGCCGCCGGGAATTTTTTTTCAGGCGGCTCATGCTAATCCGATGGCATGACACTTAAGGCATACCGCAACCATGAAACGCTTAACGGCCCGTTTCTTTTGGCCGGTTGGTAAACCCACCGGCCACTCCAAAAGCACCATTGTGCCCACTTCCTTTAATCCAGGTCCCCTTCGAAAGAATTGGTATGGACCTGGTCGGGCCGTTAGAGCGGCTTTGCATTGGTCATTGTGGACTATGCAACCCGATATCCCCCGAGGCAGTGGCGCTCCGCAATATTTCCGCTAAAAGCGTGGCGGACGCACTGTTCTCGTTGATCTCCCGCGTGGGAATCCCGAAAGAGATTCTCACGGATCAAGGCACGACGTTTATGCCACTGACAATCCGCGAACTATACGGGTTGTTGGGGTGAAAACGATTCGGACCAGCGTCTATCACCCACAAATGGACGGACTGGTTGAACGTTTTAGCTGTACTTTAAAAACCATGATCCGAAAGTTCAGAGTCCATCTCGTGCATCTCCTTCTGCCCCCTGGTTATCTGATTTTCTCCGTGAGCATCGCGCCTCTCTCAGGTCTGCTGAGAGAAAGTGGCGCAAATCTAAAGAACCTACCGACCTCTCCCTCTATCAGTCTCTTCCTTCTCTGCAGATGTCTCCTCTGCGAAAACCCAATACTACCACGCTAAAATCAACTCCTCGCCTAACCCTCGTACTCTCTTTAAAACCTTTTCTGCTCTTCTTTGCCCGCCTACCCCCTCACGTCCATCGGACTTTACAAAGAACGACGCAAAATCGTCAGCTGTTAAGAAAACGACCACCATCAGCAATCAATTCTCTGCGCCACAGTCTCTTGACCACGGCCAATCCCCAGACACATGCTTGTTCCCCTCGTTCTCTCTATTTTCTGAAAAGGACGTTTCCAAGGTCATTTCTTCTAACCACCCGACTACCTGCCCCCTAGATCCCATCCCCACTCATCTTCTCCAGGCCATCTCTCCATCGGTTGTTCCCTCTTTGACTCACATTATCAACTCGTCTCTCACCACTGGCACATTTCCTACACTCTTCAAAGAGGTCCGTATTACCCCACTACTAAAAAAACCTACTCTTAATCCTGCACTTTTAGAAAACTACAGAACGGTTTCCCTCCTCCCCTTCGTTGCAGAAACTCTAGAACGTGTTGTATGTAACCAGCTCTCATCCTTCCTTGCCCAGAACAACCTCCTAGACAGCAAGAGCTTTCAAGAGCGGTCATTCCACTGAGACTACGCTGCTCTCTGTCATTGAAGCCCTGAGACTGGAAAGAGCTTCCTCTAACTCATCTGTTCTCATCCTACTGGACCTATCTGCCGCCTTTGACACCGTTAACCATCACATTCTCCTGTCCACCCTCAAGACTATGGGGGTCTCCGGAATGGTGCTTCAATGGTTCAGGTTTTACCTCTCGGGTAGGTCATTTAGAGTATCGTGGAGAGGTGAGGTGTCTGAGTCCCTACATCTCGACACAGGGGTGCCTCAGGGCTCAGTGCTTTGTCCGTTGCTATTCTCTGTATACATATCATCCCTAGGCTCTGTCATCCGGAAACATGGCTTTTCCTATCACTGCTATGCGGATAATACACAATTCTACCTTTCTTTTCGCCCAGACGAGTCGACTGTTTCTGCACGCATCTCAGCTTGCCTAGCCGACATCTCGCTCTGGATGAATGACCATCACTTGCAGCTGAACCTTTCAAAAACAGAACTGCTTGTAATCCCGGCCGATACAAAGACTCATCACAACCTCTCCATTCAACTGGGATCATCAACCATCACATCTTCCAGAAAGGCAAGAAACCTGGGAGTGGTAATCGATGATCAGCTCAACTTCACAGATCAAGTTGCCAGCACAGCCCGGTCCTGTAGATTCACCCTCTACAATATCAGGAAAATTAGACCCTTCATATCAGAGCATTCTACGCAAGTCCTAGTACAGGCTGGGAGGGGAATAAGTAGGTCAAAGGCCGATTGTAATCACCTGTGTGTAATTACAGTGATTGGCAAGAAGAGGATAAAAGCCAACACGAGGAGAGGTTCGAGAGAGCGAGTTGGACTGAGAGCGAGAAGGAAGCAGCAGTACAACAGAGAGCGGAACAAGAAAAGAACCATATGTGCCAGGAGGCCATAACTTATATATTATTTACTTTTACCTTTCTCAGCCACGCCGATCCTATCTCCTTCCTTACACCTACACGAACCCTACTACATGCATTTAACACTGAAAATAAATATACAACTTGATATCCATATGTATTTTTTGGAAATTTCCAGCATATTTTTACAATAATACTGATAACTATGATCATTTTAGTCATATGGTTTCATATCTATCCACCATTATACTGAAAAAAATGATCATGAACATTATTAAGTTCCACCTTTTGTGTTCCATGAGAAAATATATCAACAAACAATTCTGGAGTCAAATGAAAGCATTATAGGGTATGGTCGGAACAAACGTTACCTTTAGGTATCATAAATCACCCCCAGTTCTCAGCAGGGTGCTACCCGGTGCCAACGAGTCTGCTCTCACAGCCCTCTCTATACCCCAATCCCTGACCAGGACAGAATTCAATACCCTCCTTTTTTAATTCAAAGAAGAAGTGCAACACGATCTCAACATCCATCTTGGCAATACCACAATCACTCCTTCCAAAACAGCCAGGAACCTCAGAGTCATATTTGATGAACAGCTGTCATTCAATGATCACATTGCAAAGACAACACGGTCATGCCGATATGCCTTATTCAACATTAGAAAGGTTAGACCTTATATCACGGAGCATGCGGCACAACTCCTTGTCCAGGTCCTGGTAATCTCAAGGTTGGACTACTGCAATGCTCTCCTTGCTGGTCTTCCTGCAAAGGCTATCAAACCACTCCAGCTAGTCCAGAACGCAGCAGCACGCCTCGTCTTCCAACAGCCCAAAAGGGTTCATGTGACTCCCCTTTTCATCTCTCTTCACTGGCTGCCCGTCGAAGCCCGCATCAGATTCAAGTCACTAACGCTTGCCTACAGGACTATCACTGGATCTGCACTGGGTTACTTTCACACCCTCCTGCACTCCTACATTCCATCAAGATCCCTGCGTTCAGCAAGCCAGCGGCGTCTTCTATTGCCTTCTCATAAGGACAGTAAATCGCTTTCCCGCTCATTGGAGATGGTGGTCTAGTGGGTTAAACCACTGTACTGGTAAATCAAAGGTTGCTGGTTCGATCCCAGCAGCCACCACCAGTGTGTCCTTGAGCAAGACACTTTACTCCATGTTGCTCCAGGGGGATTGTCCCTGTAATAAGTCCACTGTAAGTCGCTTTGGATAAAAGCGTCTGCCAAATGACTAAATGTAAATGTAAATGATTTCGCTTCACAACTCCTTCCTGGTGGAACATTCTTCCAAACTCTGTCCGGTCAACCACATCTCTCACAACATTAAAAAAACTACTCAAAACCAAACTCTTCATTGAATACCTGACAGACAAATGAAAAAAATGATTTAAAAAAATTCACTAAGCCTTTCTCTCAACAGGTAGTGGTCTAGCTTTTGTTGAAACCAGTAACTTTGTATTGGCACCTAATGTATTATGGCTCCTGTATGACATCTCGTTTGTTGCTCCCTGAACTCTTTGTAAGACACTTTGGATAAAAGCGTCTGCTAAATGACTAAATGTAATGGAAATGTAAACTTGTCCCACCACACACAACAAGCCAATGCAAGTATCTGATCTATTTCTAAATAGCTGCGTTCTAAGCCTTGTCTTTTTAATGAGGTCATAGTTCTCGATGGTTCATGTAGAGGTAAATAGCTGATGTAATACTGACATTCTTTGCTTTGTCTATTTCTTTCATTTCTCTACTGCTATTTAAGTTTCATGTGTTGTTGTGTTACTTGTTAGTTAGTTGGTTTGTTTTCCCCTTTTAGTATAGTCAATAAACCCGCATTTGTATCCAGGGTCGAATCGTTTCTGTGTTTACTTATCACATATTAACGTCACTTAAACTGCTTGATTTCGTTACAATTTCTGAAGTAAGTAAGAATGTTATGTTTCCAAGTGTTGATTTACGATCTGATGTCACTTGCTGGACGAGTGCATTTAGTTTATCGCTATTATTCAAGTCTGCTACATCAGGTAAAGTGTGTAAAATATGTATGTTTAATCACCATTAATCATACGTATTTTATTGTGGTTAAAACTCATAGTTTTCCCGAAATACACTACAGTGATTAAACAATCCTAATCCTAGTTTCACAACATCAGATAAACAACAGCATGTTTATACTCACAGAGTTTCAGATGATACTGGTCCATCACTGAGATCAGGTGGATGATGGATGGAGAAGTTACTCTTTAGAGACACAACACTGGGTTCTGGAGATGATGAGGATGTCTTCTGCTGACTCTTTCTCTTCTTCTGTATCATTTCAGAATCAATGTTCTCTCTATTCTCCATAATGAGAAACTGACCTCAGATCTGAACACAGAAACACAGAAAACACTCAATGAAACATCTACATGATGTTTATATCAGGACTATAGACAGTCTGCTGTGTGTTTCTATAGAATAGGGCAGTCGAGCCCTGACATGTTTACACTAGAGCGGTTGAAAAACAATTTACGACACTCGATCTCCCGCCGTGTGGTCACATGGTTTACAGAATGCTCAATAGTTCTAAACAAATCTGTGCTGTCAACCTATTTGATCCAATTTTAGCAGGACAGACAACAACAACTTTATTTGCATAAATGTTGCTAATTTTATGACCACATTGTGTAGAGTGAAATGTTTACTATGTTGATTACATTTATAGCAGCATTTTGTCTGGGGAGTAACTTGAATCAAAGATTTGCAGCCATCTGGTTGAAATGTTTAAACATGCCGTTTATCACCAACAATCCTATAAATGTGTTTGGGAGACACTGAAATGAATGAGATTCAGTGCGGTGTTTGAACTATTGGTCACTGACACGAGTTACTTTCACATTCTAATTCTTCAGATGCTGATCTGCATGTGATTTACTAGACAGATGAGGAACTGTTCAGATTAATTTACTGATAGAAAATAAATTAGGGCTGAAACTATTCCTTGAGTAACTCGAGGATTACAAAAAATGGTCGAGGCTTCTTTTAAATTTCAAAGCCCACGTCACGTTTTTCGCAATATTTTTTTAATGAGACATATTAAACTTACGTCACCCATGAAGCTGAATGAGCAAGGATAGGTGGTGTAGAAAAAAGCATAGGTGGAGTTTATATTTGAAGTCGCAGCCAAGGGCTTGCAAACTGAAAGGAGCGATAACAATGGCAATTGCACGCATGTTGATGTGTCTGAAAAACAGGTTGCATATAGCAGCCATTTATTGCATTTATTGTATTGCTAGCAAACAATATGACACATTTGCAGTGGTTGGACAGATATATAGAGCTCCACGATTAATCGTTAAAACATTGCGATCTTGATTCCAGCACCCACCCAATCGCATAAATCAGGGTTCCTCAACTCTTACCCTTGAGGGCCGGAGCACTGCAGAGTTTAGCTTCAACAGGCTGAATCCAGCTTCTTATTCGCAGTTTCTTATTGACGTTATCCGTTCCACCTTAAAAACGGGAAGCATCTGCAGTGCTCCGGACCTCGAGGGTCAGAGTTGAGGAACCCTGGCATAAATGTAACTCAATGATTCTTGTTTGTCTTTTAACTTACGAGGCTGAATCCAGCTTCTTATTCGCAGTTTCTTATTGACGCTATCCGTTCCACCTTAAAAACGGGAAGCATCTGCTTTTCTAGTTTCTTATTCACGCTTAGCTAAGGGACCATCTCGCATTTCTCTTCTTTTACGTTTAAAAAAAAGCTTTTTGTGTGTGTGTAACCGTGTGTGTGGGCGTGTGTGTGTGTGTGTGTGTGTGTGTGTGTGTGTGTGTGTGTGTGTGTGTGTGTGTGTGTGTGTGAGAGAGTGCACAGAGGATGGGCTGCTGCTTGCTGTCTAAGTCATGACCTGCTGAATGTCTCTTGAGATGACAGTGAACTTCACGTGGAACCTCCATCACCCACTCCCCTTACCATCCTCAATATCACTTTGATAGAACAGTTTTTGAGGCAGCCTATCTCCACCAAGAATATTAATCACATCCAAAAGTACCTACATGTTTGAATGTGCAATATTCTAGTGCAGAGCATGCAATACGGTTTATGCATAATGAAGTAAATTACGTGTATATTTGTAAAAAGCATAGTATACACAGTTTTGTTATACTTTGCATATATATAATTAACTGTCCCTCTCACCTCTTGTGTAAATTAATTATTTTCTTCATTGATGTAATTTATTTTTATTCTAGATATTTTTTTTTTCCATTTCCTGTGTTTGTCTATACTGTATTTTTTCATTCTGAGCTCCTGGAACCACAACACCACCCTTGTCTGTGTGTGCACAATTGGAAAATAAAGCTTATTTCTTCTGATGGATTGCTCTTATACAATTTATTATACTCTTTTTGGTCTTAGCCAGTGTGTTATACACACATTATATTACTATATCTATTACATGTATATATTTTTATGTAAACTTTGTCACTTGTTTTATGTACAGAAAATGTCTAATTTCAGAACTGTGTTTTTGTAAAAGTATGTCTTTGATGGTGCGTTAAAAGTTCCACAGCTAGGTTATTTTGGGAATCGGCATGTCACAAAACAGTATGATGGCCAATAAACTTTTAGAACATTTTGGGGTGACATTTCTCGACTTTCTTTGGAGTTATACCCAGTATTCCTGACTACCATCTTGCCAAAAAGGAGATATTTTAACTGTAGCACATTTAAGTTATTGATCCCTGAAGTTGCCATATCTCACAATACTGTTCAATGGACCGTTGCAGTTATAGGACATTTTGAAGTGCTACATCTCAGAAACCTTTAAGGGTGCGTTGAAAGTTCTACATTGGGTTTATACCCAGTATCCTTGACTACCATCTCGCCAAAAAGCAGACATTTTTACTGTAGCATTTTTAAGTTATGGACCCCTGAAGTTGGCATATCTCACAATACTGTTGTAACAAGATTCAAAGTAGGAGAGGAGACGGGAACCGGAAGACATTTAATCAAATAATAACAGAACATAAACAGCCGGCGGCCCCTAACGGACGACCGCCGGCGAAATAAGAGCCCTTGGAGCAACAGGAAAGAGAGAAAAAAAATTATAGTCCGGTTCCCCGACATGCTGTCGCTCGTGCCTCAACCAGCCGAGAGGATCTTCCTCGCAGTGCTATGCGTGATGAAAAAGAGTGAATTCGAAAACACGCATGACCTTTGGTGAAATGATGATCTTCGGGGTCATAATAGTCTGTTGAAACGTAATTTTGTAGTAAAAGGCCGATACCGATTATTTCCATGTGAATTAGACCGATAACCAACATTTTGAACCGATATATATACATGGTGTAAAAACATAAATGTTTATAGAAATTAGGAACACAGGCTCTGAAACATTTTTAATTCTGACTGAGAAATTTTAATCTTAACACTTATATTAATAATAAAAAAAGAAAGAAGGGAGCACCCAGCAGAATTCTGTGAACATTTTGTAGACCACAAGCAACACAGTAAAAAACAACAAACAACAAGCAACTAATAAAAAAATGAATTGAATGGAATAAATTATATTTATTTAAAATATGTTCTGATGACTTAAACATTTCATACAATACTAGAACTATTCAATTAATCATTTTGTTCATCATCGGATTAAAGCACAATTTGAATTTATATAATAAGTGTAAATAATTGAATTGCATTCATAGCTTTATTGTGTATGTTGTTGAAAAGACCGCAAATGTTTTCATGAAGCTATAACATTAAAAGCATATTTTATTAGCCTATTCCTTGAGTGAATTCTCGGCATGACGGGCATTTAATCACACCCATGTGTGTCTATCAACAATTATGTGTATAAATAAGTTGCGAAAAATAACTTGATCTAACATTCGTCTTGAGCAGCTTGAGATTTCGGAGTCCGTGTGTGTGTGTGTGTCCCATAAGTGCAACGGTCCATTGAACAGTATTGTGAGATATGCCAACTTCAGGGATCCATAACTTTTTTTGGCTAGGTGGTAGTCAACCATACTGGGTATAACCCCTAGGTGGAACTTTCAACGCACCCTTAAAGGTTTTTGAGATGTAGCACCTCAAAATGTCCCATAAGTGCTACGGTTCATTGAAGAGTGTTGTGAGATATGCCAACTTCAGGGGTCCATAACTTAAAAATTCTAGAGGAAAAATGTCTGCTTTTTGGGGAAATGGTAGTCAAGGATACTGGGTATAAGCCCAATGTAGAACTTTCAACGCACCCTTAAAGGTTTCTGAGATGTAGCATCTCAAAATGTCCCATAACTGCAACGGTCCATTGAACAGTATTGTGAGATATGCCAACTTCAGGGGTCCATAACTTAAAAATGCTACAGTAAAAAGGTCTCCTTTTTGGCAAGATGGTAGTCAGGAATACTGGGTATAACTCCAAAGAAAGTCGAGATATGGCACCCCAAAATGTTCCAAAAGTTTATTGGCCATCGTACTGTTTTGTGACATATGCCGATTCCCAAAATGCTACAGTAAAACTGTAGCATCATTTTCATCAATGAAGAAAATAATTAATTTATATAAGAGGTAAGAGGGACAGTTAATTATATATATGCAAAGTATAACACAACTGTGTATACTATGCTTTTTACAAATATACACGTAATTTACTTCATTATGCATAAACCGTATTGCATGCTCTGCATTTCACTTTCAAACATGTAGGTACTTTTGGATGTGATTAATATTCATGGTGGAGATAGGCTGCCTAAAAAACTGTTCTATCAAAGTAATATTGAGGATGGTAAGGGGAGTGGGTGATGGAGGTTCCACGTGAAGTTCACGGTTAGGTTAGGGTTGAACCAAACCGGTTCATCTCAAGAGACATTCAGCAGGTCATGACTCAGACAGCAAGCAGCAGCCCATCCTCTGTGCACTCTCTCACACACACACACACACACACACACACACGCGTGCACGCACAAACAGACACACACACGCCCACACACACAGTTAAACACACACAAAAAGTTTTTTTTTTTAAACGTAAAAGAAGAGAAACGCGAGATGGTCCCTAAGCTAAGCGTGAATAAGAAACTGGAAAAGCGGATGCTTCGCGTTTTTAAGGTGGAACGGATAGCGTCAATAAGAAACTGCGAATAAGAAGCTGGATTCAGCCTCGTTTTTAACTTTGACCTCCGTGTAAAATCAAAACGCTTCAATCCCAGATAGCGAATTTTTGCGGCCCAAATCTGGCCCACACATTACTCTCCATACTTTACTCATCTGGCCCACATACCGCTTGGAATGATGGGACTTGTGCGGTCCGCTCCTGTTTGCCAGATTTGGGCCACAGCCATGCCAAAGCTATGCCCATGTCAAACATCAGAACAAATAAAGCAGAGATGACCCAAATATAAACAACAGTTCATTTCAATTCTGGCCCAGATTTATCCCAAAACCAACACCTTTCTGTGCTCCTGTTTGATCGAAATTGTATTGAGTTTCATTATTATTATAGTGATGATTGAGTTATTAGTGATAAACATCAGCATCACTGCAGAAAAGTTCAACAAAAACTACAAAAACTTATTTACCCAGAGAAACATAACAACTACAACCTGAAATACAACCCAGCTATCAAAAATATGTTATAAGAACGTTCCTTAGAGGTTTTTCACATGTTGGAATACATACAAATTAGGGATGGGCGATATAAACGATACAAAATTGAAATTTAGAGCCACGAGCTGCAGCCGGCACACATTCAATTAAGTTATGCGGCTCAGTCCATCAGCGGCTCTTGAACTCCAGTAAGAAGGCTATTTTATTCACTTTAAATGAAGTGATTTTCTTTAATGTAGTTGAGGCTGATTCATTAATAAATTAGTTGTTGCAAAAAATGATGATTACCGATGTATTTTCCATGAATCTGCTATGTTAGCGATTAAAACGTTACTTAGCTAGTAAACGTTAGCTAGTTAAGGATAGCTTGTTACATAGAACGTCACAAACTGCAAGTTTACACGCCGAAGCCGTTTCCATGCATTGTTTTATTTTAGGGGACCTTGCATGATGTGAACATTAACCGTCGCAACAATTAGCCACCGATCCAGCCATTCAGGTCCCGTGTCACACACATACGCGAACATCACGATTGCAATTTTGTGACGTTGTCACTATATTTAGCGTTCACAAGAGGTGCACAGCTTTCATTCAGTTGGAGAAGGTCGTTTTTTCAGCATCTATTGTGTGCAGTATGTGCGCGGCGGATAAGTTAAACATTCTCTTTAATGAAACTCGGGCGATTCATCAACGAGTATAACACAGATATTAAGCATCTTTTACTGTTACTGACTTTTTATTTGGTTATATAATATTATTTTAATAGTGTTTAAAAGTGACTCATTGTCAACATGTAGTATCATGGGTAGTGTGTTTTTATATTTGTTTCCTGTCTTCACAACAAAGACAAAAAATATATAAATGGAAAAAAGCTTTTTTGTTCACTTGTATTACAGTTTGTGACAGTTCAATTCAGTTACAATATGACTGTAAGTCTGCATGATAAACCTATAAATCTAATGCATATTGTCGCTTAGTGTCGCAGTTAGTACTATTTTGACTGTATTATTTGTGTCCCCTTCAAAAATTGCTCTTGAGAAATTTTGTATGTATTGTCCCCCCCACTGTTAAATGATATTTACGCCCATGGTTCTACCACCTCAAAACTAAACATGTCATTGAATATCAGCATTGCTAGGCAAAAATTTTATTTATTTAAAATAGCCATGCCTAATACTGGAAGTATATCCCTAATTCACAGTGTTTGTTCCTTTATTAACAAGACACCAGTTTTAATTTCATTAGGAGAACAAAATGTTTAAAACCAAATGCGTTACCTCGGCTGCAGGTTTGAAATATGTTTTTATTTAAATTATCTGTGCATTTACACAAAATAATTTTCTTTGCCTAATTAATACTGGAAGTATTTTCAGTACAGTGTGTGTTCCTTAACTAAAAAGACACCAGTTTTTCTGTTCTCTGCAACTTGGGTGGCATTTAAGAACCATGGACTTAAACTAAGTATAGTGACTTTTAGAAGGAAATACTTTTATATTCATCTGCAACATTTTGTTGCATAATTACAGTTTTGCTTTTGCACAATAAATGTTCTCAAAACGCCATACGTTTCTTTATTTCTTTAAAAAAAATAGCTTTCCTAAGGGTCTGTGTAACCTGTTCTGAAATGGTTCTATTATAATTTATATGTCGCAATATATATCGTTATCGCAAGAGGCTGCAATGTATATCGCAATATGGATTTAGGCCATATCGCCCATCCCTAATACAAATATATTTTAATGTTTTAAGAATGTTACCATTGTGGTGATCAGTGTTTCCTTGGGTTGGGCTCTTGTCCCCTGAACCAAATTTTGTTTCATCTGCTGAATGTGGGTGCTTATAAAGGGCACTTGTCATGGTAGAGCAAATGTGAACCAAACCAACTGGTATTGGTTGTAGCGATTTTAGCTGCATGTTAAAATAAGGATGTGTTTAACTCACCAAATGATTCTCCACCAGATCTATCAAGATCAAACATATATGAAATGAGTTATTTAAAACGTCAATTTCAGTCAAGGAATTAGTTTAGCTCAAAGGCAAATATGTATAATAATCTACATTTTAGGAACTTTTAGGAATATTTTAGAATTCTTATTAGCAATATAGTGATACAAATCCCATATGTATTCGTCCAGCAAATACATCAATGATTTTATACACTAACGTTATCTCATGAGTATAAGTAACGTGACTTTACCAAACAGAATTAAGAGCAGAGGTAGCATAGATCGAAACACAGTTTAAGTGACCAAGTTTGTGAGCGTGAACAAAGAGAACCCATCACAAATGCCTTTATGGGTTTTTATTAAACTCTACTCTACATGGTAAACAAAATTACGACAAACAAATACATGAAACACAAACGCACTAGGAAGCGCAGAGAGAGAAAGAGTGAGAATAAGAGAGAGAGAGAGAGAGAGTGAGAGGGCATGGCCGCGAGGCAGGTAAAAACATGTCTGAAAACCAATAGAATCATCTTTAACAAAGAGGCACGCTCTTAACGCAGCTAATCTATATTTAGAAACGGATACTTGCAATCTCGTTGTTGGACCAATATCCGTATGCACGTGGATGGAAATCTAGAATGGTTTCAGAATGCAGTCCTGTTGAAACGCTGAGTTTGGGTTCTGAGTCCAAAATTCCATTGCCTAAACGGACCCCCCAGAGGGGAGGCCCAAGCGGGGTTCCCGTTGGAGTGTCCTTCTCGTCCTCTTCTTTTCCCTTCCGATTCCAAAAGTAAAACCCTACAACTGGTTCGGTGATGGTGTTTTAAATGCATACCTGCCCTGCCCCAGATGGTCTGTGGGCCAAGGACGTGAAAGTCATAACTGGGCCAGAGAAAGTCCCTTTGTTTCTCATGGCCCCTCATTTGCATGGCTCTGACAGTATGGTCAGTTTGCATTTAATACCTAAACTTAGTTATGGACAAAGTATGATGCATGCTATGTTTTTATAACAAGCTGCTATGGTCTTTCAAGATGTTATCTTGAAACCAAGACAAAAGGGAGTGAGAGGTTGAATGGCTTTCTCACCCTGATCCAGTCACTACATATTCCCCCTTTCGGAAGAGGAAGTGCGAATGTAAACTTCAGCTGACGATGGATAGTTGGATCATGATGGCGGGATCACTGGAGGTTCCTATTGGTCCACAGGATCTCGACATACAGGCAGAGAATGCTCCCGAGTGGTCAGGCATTGTCTTTAATTGGGTACCTTTCATCTTTTCGATCCTGCTTAGACATCAAGGGAGAGCACCCCTGCACCTGTTTGCTGGTTCTGGCAACAGGTTGGTTAGGGTGTTTTCTGTCTCCCCGGAGATGCACGGCAGCAATCCTTGATGAAACAGCAGGTGGGATGGCATGATTGGCTTCCATGCAAATGCCTGTAGTCCTGTGTCATGGGGAGGGGTGTCGTCTACATATCCCCCCTTTGTCTCACGTAGCTGGGCAAAGTTATGATACCAAATCTTGTTACTCACATCCCTTTCCTCTTGTGAATCTTGCCGGGTGCAGCATGCTCTCTGGCCTTCACATGTTCTGCAGTGATTGCTGGGCAAAGGCTGGTGTCACACTCCGGGGTCTTTCATTGAAGTACTGGTGAGCTGTGTAGGACAAGGTTTGGGTCTCATTGCTGGCCCTGGCGATGTTGTGGTGGTGCCGTCTGAACTCAGGCTGTGGTAAGAGCCATGTTCTGCTGGTGCTTGGCTTACCCCCCTATCGTTCTGGTCACGCTGTCAGTATAGACCAGTGTTAAGGCAGTGATTGGCAAGTCCAGCTTTCAGATGGAACTACGTTCAGCAAGGGTAAATCAGGCATGTGGTGAAGCGCAGGTGCCATTTGGTGTGTACATGGCACTGTCTTGAGCGCTCATTTACATGAGTGGGCAGTTCTTTTAACATTTCACGAACCTTGTAGGTGGTGTCCTGTGTAGCCCAGGATGCAGCTAGCTTGGGATGTAATGTCATGTGGTTCTGTGAGTGGGGCCACATAGTTGACATTAGTTCTGCATCATTGTCTTTGTGAAGAGAAGCTCTAGCACTGGCAGTTGATGGCAGGTACGGGGCGTGGTCCATCTCCTTGGAGTGGTAATCCGCTGTCATGCTCTTCATAAAGACATTGTTCAAAATCTTTGGTAAATGTACTCACTTGTACAGTATGCACGCTGCAAAAAGATGACTTATTCAGTAAAAAAGGGGGGTGTGGCTTCCAGAGTGGGCCATGCTCCACGTATTCCATTGAATATCTGTGGTTGAAGGCTTGGTCACACTGTGTGTTGAGCTGAACAGTGACCCCTTTTGGTGACTGCAGGTACAACAGTCTAATTTATTCACCAGAGTACAAAGCTTTGGGCTGTTCTAGTAGATCGTAGAATGTTCTCGCACTTGAGAGGGCCCCCCATGGGGCTGTGAGATCCGCAAGAACGAGGATGTAGCAGGTTCAGCATTGGTTATTCCCTTTCAAGTTCAAGGCACAGGTGTCCTGGGCCGTTGCTGTGGTTGAGGGGCATGAGTCCAATGGAAACTGCGCGCACTTGACAGAAGAGGAAATGTCTGAAGCTGGTATTGTTGTGGAGAGCGTGTGAACAGTGTAAAGCTGATGTCTGAGATATCTGCCCATGGTTCCTGTAGGGTGCCATGTTCATCTTGTAGTAGGATTACTGTCTCTGTGGTCGACCAGCAGGTTACAGAGATCTGGACATTTTTCTCAGACGGAGGGCATTCAAGAGGGTTGTTTGTTTCACATACCACTCGTGGTCAAAAAGAGTCTGATTTGGACTTTAAATCCTCCATTCTTGTGGAATCAGCTCCTTTGATGTCCCCAGGATCTCTGCTGTCTCAGACGTAGTTGCACTATTCTTTTGCTCTCTGGAGAGTTGTCATCCATGGTGTTGAGATGAGTTCCTCGATGACTGTTGGGCCAGAACGGGTCAGTGGCTCCTAGGTTGCCAGCTGGGTTTCCACGGGGTGCCTTCTTTCGAGTTCGACGAAAGTGGTGACACTGTGTTGTCTCAGGGCATCCTGTCTGGTGCTTGGCTGTTCTCGGCAGGCTGTAACATCTGCTGAGTCTCTGCTGAAGATCTGCTACTGTGGTGTACCCTACATAGTCAGTTCTTTGTGATGTGCAGAGATAGGCAGGATTTACACAGTCTTTATGGAGGCGGCACTATGTTCTCTGTAGTTCCGCAGATATCAGGTGATCGTTGCGGAAGAAGGCTGTAGCGCTTAGGTTATGACTCAAAGTGTGATGCGGATTTCTGAGGGAGAAGAGTTTTGCTTTGAAGTCTTCTTCCCTTTCGGCCTGTTCTGTCGTCTGACGTAGGCTCGGATGCTGGCTGTAGCAGATGTGTTGTAGCTGCTGTAATCCGCTTTGACAGTTTCTGACTGCTGGTCTAGGATGCTTTGGTCCTCTTGGCTGGAGGTGATCCTAAGCAGGTGATCTGTCTCTTGTGGTCACAATGGGCAGTGTTAATGCCTGAGAGTCAATGTTTTGCAGGTAGGCATTTGTTGTGGCCTCCTGCAGTGTTCAGGGTGACAGCATTTAGTGGTGACAGCTGTCATGTTTCTGGCCAGCTTGCTGGGGTCTTTGGGGCCATGCAGCGTGTGTGTCTGCAGGTTCTTGTGGATTGTTCCTGCCCCACCCCTCTGTGTTTGCTGGCTAGTAAGGCGTGAACAGTGGGGTTTCACCCTCCCCCCTTTTCGCAGCTTTGGGCTTTTAGCTGGGGGACTCGAAAGGAGAGAATCTGTTGCATTCTCCTGTTTGTTCACACTGTAGTCTGCAAGCTAAGTTCAGTTCATTTTGATTCCATTGCTGAGTCATGGCTTGGACTTCAGCATGGACTGCTTGCAGGGGGCCCTAATAGGCCATGGCCATGGCATTGTGTTGCTGTATGCCGGGCCATTATAGAGAGCTTCTGCATCTTGGAGTTTTCCCACCAGCTCCTCTCTGGCGTCTTCCTCCAATAGCTCTCTTTGCTAAGTCTGTGTTGCAAAGGACTCTTGTAGCTTTTCATCTCCTCCTGCAGCTCCTGGTCCTCTTCATCCTCTGTCGTTTGCAGGTCCAGCTGGTCTAGGCAGTTATGCACGTGCTTCTGGCTCCTCCCGGCTACCTTCGTTCTGGGTCTAGTAGGGCGATCTGGTCGAGGGCGTGGTCAGATGATCCTGGCTGTGCACTTCAGATGAGTTCTTGGCTCTCTGAAGTTGTAGCTCTGGTTCAGATCGTGGTCCCTTCGCCGGATTAGGTCGTCCGACCAACTGCTCTCAGCGCAGGTACCGTGTCCCGATGTTGGTCCCAGGCAGGAGTCCATCGCAGCGCTTTGCCTGGTCTCTAGCTGGACTAGCAGGTGACAGGATTGGATGGTCTGGACATATTGAGACACAGGGGAGAGAGAAAGGCACAAACAGAAAGATGCAAGTCCGTACAGATCTACTGAGCTAAATATGTGGGCTATGTGTTGAATGCTTAACTGAGTTGGTCAGTTAGTGACGCAAAATTAACGCTTATTATCCTAGCCGTGAAGGCGGGGGCGGATAATTGTGTGGGTGAACACAGGAAAATTATGAATAATGTTGCGGAAGAGTGTTACCTATGGGGTCATTCTGTGACTTAGGCTATTCAATTCATCAACATATTTACCAAGAATTTTATTGATGTTCAGACAGGTTCAGTCTCTGATAAGAAAAACAAAAGTCAGATGAGTTAAGAGAAAGAGAGGTTAGGATAGAGAAGGAGGGATATTTCTTTCTGGTACAGGGGTGAACTTGCTCCACACTAAGGTCTATGACAGGGCGCGTAGTTAGGGGGCGCTATGGAGTCATAATGAAGTCAGTAAAATCATTAAATGAAAAACTGAAATAAAACAATAAGGCAATTGGGAGTTAATCATAAACACCATAAAGAGTGCAATCTGATTGTTTTGATCAAAGTTTAAATTCAATCAAGTTGGTTTAATTAAAATTTAAGTATTATCAAATACAATTCTAACTGCAAGGGAGAGAAAGTAAGAAACCCTGATTCAAATAAAGAAAAATCAAATCATCAAAACACACAATTCTACATTATAACTGACTAACGGGATTTCTTCGCCATCCTGAAAGTTATTTGTGTACTTGGTCGGAATTCTTCCTCGACCGTACATAAAAACAAAAACACACTTGATCAAGATTTTTGTTAAACCCCCCTTTAAATAGTAAAACTGACCCGGAGTTATTTACTAATAAAATCCGCTGGGTTAAGCGAATGGGAGAAACATTGTCAGTCAGCTACACTGATTGTTCACCCCAGGGAGCGCAATAGCTTAGTTCATTAGCACTGGAATACACATCAGTAACACCTATAGCTATGCATTAACAATAATGCATTAACAATAAGGCCTTTAGGTAAGATGAGGGAGGAAAATCGCTCGCTCTGTCTTCTTTGCGCTAAAAGAGGATTTCTTCGCTCAATGTAGGCGGTAAAATAATAATACAGTGCGCTATAAAGAGATTTCTTCGTCTTTATGTTGTCACTAAATCTTTTACAGAGTTTGAGGTTTTCTCTGCGAGAAGCTCAAGAGTCTGCCAAGGATAGGTGGGCGGGTCCACACCTTCATTCATACATAAAAGTGCCATTTAACAGAGTATTCGGTTTCAATAAACACACATAGAAACACTCATGAATAGTCAATAAGTTCTGCCCACAAAACAAGGTTTAAAACTGTGCCCGCATTCCCTCCAGCAATTTATGTAGTGATTTTAGCTGCATGTTAAAATAAGGATGAGTTTAACTCACCAAATGATTCTCCACCAGATCTATCAAGATCAAACATATATGAAATTAGTTATTTAAAACGTCAATTTCAGTCAAGGAATTAGTTTAGCTCAAAGGCAAATATGTATAATAATCGTCATTACACATACATATTTTACAATTCTGATTAGCAATATAGTGATACAAATCCCATATGTATTCGTCCAGCAAATACATCAATGATTTTATACACTAACGTTATCTCATGAGTATAAGTAACGTGACTTTACCAAACAGAATTAAGAGCAGAGGTAGCATAGATCGAAACACAGTTTAAGTGACCAAGTTTGTGAGCGTGAACAAAGAGAACCAATCACAAATGCCTTTATGGGTTTTTATTAAACTCTACTCTACATGGTAAACAAAATTACGACAAACAAATACATGAAACACAAACGCGCTAGGAAGCGCAGAGAGAGAAAGAGTGAGAATAAGAGAGAGAGAGAGAGAGAGTGAGAGGGCATGGCCGCGAGGCAGGTAAAACATGTCTGAAAACCAATAGAATCATCTTTAACAAAGAGGCATGCTCTTAACGCAGCTAATCTATATTTAGAAACGGATACTTGCAATCTCGTTGTTGGACCAATATCCGTATGCACGTGGATGGAAATCTTGAATGGTTTCAGAATGCAGTCCTGTTGAAACGCTGAGTTTGGGTTCTGAGTCCAAAATTCCATGGCCTAAACGGACCCCCCAGAGGGGAGGCCCAAGCGGAGTTCCCGTTGGAGTGTCCTTCTCGTCCTCTTCTTTTCCCTTCCGATTCCAAAAGTAAAACCCTACAACTGGTTTGGTGATGGTGTTTTAAATGCATACCTGCCCTGCCCCAGATGGTCTGTGGGCCAAGGACGTGAAAGTCATAACTGGGCCAGAGAAAGTCCCTTTGTTTCTCATGGCCCCTCATTTGCATGGCTCTGACAGTATGGTCAGTTTGCATTTAATACCTAAACTTAGTTATGGACAAAGTATGATGCAAGCTATGTTTTTATAACAAAGCTCATCATACAGGGAATTTAAAGATGTGTTGTTACATATGAAACATGCAAGGCATTGAACTGTGAACGTATGAATACGTCAAATGAACCCTGAATCAAAACTTGCATATCTAACAGTTACAGAGTATATAAAATAGCACGAGCGCTAACACACAACCTAGACATTTAGATAGATTTACAGAAAGGATAGTTTAAGCACATAAGTTCCTATTGTCAGAGAAGTTTCTCTGGTTAGCCTCAGATGTTAAGTTAGAGAGGAGACACAGACTTAATCACTTATGCTATGAAGCCTATGAGTCGTAAATATCCAGCAGGGAAACCAAATGGTTATCACACTATCTTTGAGAGTTTAAACCCTAAAACCAATCCCCATGGAGCCAGGCCTGCTATGGTCTTTCAAGATGTTATCTTGAAACCAAGACAAAAGGGAGTGAGAGGTTGAATGGCTTTCTCACCCTGATCCAGTCACTACATGGTGAATCCACTTTGATCTCACAAATTGATTCAGTACTGTCACTTAGATTGAGTGCTAGGCTGTAGATTCTGAAAGTACATTGTAAAATCAGGACATTTGACTGTATGTAGATATCTAGAAAGATTTGTGAATAACTGATGTATTTTTATCAAACAACATTTTAGAATCACACAGACATCAAGAATCAATGTAAGAATCTCAGCAATGGTGAGAAACAACCAACTAACTCAAATAATCTGATCAACCGCAATGCATGCTGGGAATTATAAATTAGTTTTACGCTATGATGTTACCCAGCATGCATCACAGCATGAAGTTTTCTTTTCTTTATTCTTACCACTGTCTGTGTATCTAAATTCTGAGGGAATTTTTTTTTTCTTATCTTTTTTACAAATCTTTTTAAACCAAAAAATGTAATCAAATTCCCAGATGTTTTATTGTACTTTCAGGATCAGCAGCACAGCAAATTATTCAAATGTGAACATGGTAGATATCTCTCTGACCACCAACCAACACCATTGATTAGAGCATCATATCAATATCTATTACAAATGTACTTTAAAAGTACATATACGTACAGGAGTAAACGTCAAGGGTCACGAGGCCAACTCAAGGAAACACTGATCATCATGATGGTGACTATAAAACATAAAAAAACTGACATTTTGAATATTTTAAAAGGAACGTTCTCATAACAAAGTCTTGTTAGCTGGGTTGTATTTCAGGTTGGGGTTTTTGTATTTCTCTTGGTAATTTTTTTTTTTTTTTAAAAGCTGATGTTCTTTACTAATAACTCAATCATCACTATAATATTAATGAAACTCAATACAAATTCGATCAAACTGGAGCACAGAAAGGTGTTGGTTTTGGGATAAATCTGGGCCAGAATTGAAATGAACTGTTGTTTATATTTTGGTCAGCTCTGCTTTATTTGTTTTTTGATGTTTGACATGGGCATAGCTTTAAGATGACTGTGGCCGAAATCTGTCAAACAGGAGCGGACCCCACAAGTGCCATCATTCCACGCGGTATGTGGGCCAGATGAGAAAAGTATGGGGAGCAAGATGTGGGCCAGATTTGGGCCGCAAAAAATTGCTATCTGGGATATGTGCTGGTGCTGCCGCAGAAGCAGAGAAAGCATTAGGCCCGATTCACATTTCATGTCCTTTCTGCATCCATAGTCGTTATTTTAAATGTAGACGCACGGCAGCCGCATCGAGATGAAAATAGCTTAACTTTAAGAAAGACGCAAGCGCACCGCAGGTCGTGTGACAAGAACCAACAAGCCAATAAACAACTCACAAACTCAATGAAAATTGAGACGCAGATGATCACAGCATAACTAAATCTAGTAGCAGATTTATCCCAGGATATTTTCAGTGCATACAATCCATATATCCTTAGTTTATACCTCCTTGTCTCAACGGCATTTTCATTTTGCAACTTAAAGAGTGTTAAAAATATCCATTTAAAGAACATATTAAAACTAATGTAAGAACTAACAAATGAAATTGATATAATTAATGTTGCACATATGTTATTTGAAATGTATATTTAGATACACAATTGCATTGTCATTTTACATACTGCATTGCCATTTTGCATATTGCATTTCAAATTGAATATAGCAACTAATATGCTACGAACTGAACAATTCATTGGAACTGATTCGTGAACCTATTTAGGCGGTCTTGCCCATTATTCAATGCTTCCAAAAGAATCATTTCCAAAGAATCAATCACCTGGGAATGTGTGCAGAGGTTGACAAAATGTTTAAAATGCTTTCTCATTAAGCCTTATTTAAATAATAATAATTATTCAATTTGTTTTATGAGTTCTAATATTGAAATACAGGATTATTGAGTAAACAATTCGTCAAATTTTATTTTCAACATTAATTTCAAACAATGAGAACGTAATAAGATTTTTTTATTTCAAATAGTTTTAGTTGTTTTTTAAATTCCTGTTTATATTCATCACAATTCATGTTATATTAAAATAAAATACATATGAACTTTGCTTTTAAGAATGGTCATATTTATTTATTTTGTTTGTTTAAGAGAGGCGCAATGTAAAATATGGGCACCAACAGAGTCTGGGCCGTCCCTGATCGGGCTCGCCTGGATCTTCAACATCTCATAGATACGGTTTTAAATAAGCGTTCGGATCGATTAACACGACAACAAGTGAATAAAAACATGATCAGATATAAAGACATTATAACAGACGCTGAAGTGAAGTTTATCGTTTAGTTCTTACCGTGTAGTTTGTGATCGTTTGTAGACAGTTTGAGGCTCAAAATGGAGAACTGTCATGGATGTTTGTTTCCACTTTCGATTTTGAATAGATTTTCTTGTTTAATGGCCGTTCATTCCTCAGGTGCATGGGCGTTAAAACCGGGCCGGACAGAGGGGAGAAAGTACCCCTCCACCCGAGCGTTGTCCCCCCAAAAAATCATTACAGATCGCACTGTCTATTGTGATTAACATATTATTGTAAACCTAAAATAATTTTGTAATTAGAAAATAAATACAAACGCAATTTATGCGTTTTAAATTTAGAAAGTTGAGTTCCCCCTCCCCTGCATCCCAGTGGTTTGGTCCACTGCCTGCTTTCCCGTTCATTTCTCACAACAGTCAGGTATGCGGCTAAGGTGATCATTGGTTGTTGAACTCCAGTAAGAAGGCTTAGTGATTCTCTTTAATGTAGTTGATGCTGATTCATTAATAAATTATTTGTGGCAAAAAATGCTGATACCGGTGTATTTTTCCATGAATCTGCTATTAGCGATTAGGACGTTACTTAGCTAGTTATGGTTAGCATGTTCACACTAGCTTGTCGCACAGTGCGTCACACAACGCATCTTACATCGAAGCCGTTTCCTATTCATGGTTTTATTTGTGGCTACCTGGCATAATGTTAACATTAATGGTCACAATTAGACACCGATTCATTCAGGTCCCGTGTCGAGACATATCCAGCCGCAGCATCGCAGCACCTGACCACACGTTTCTGGACACACACGATCTAGACCACCAGTGTCAGTGCGGAAATGAAGGCGAACAATATATGGTTAGGCGCGGATTGCGCTTCCAGAAGCTTTGTAGTTTGTTATCTTTGGTGAGTTATGTAGCCTACAATATCTGTAAACGCTACAAAATACATAACATAAATTGTTATGTAGTTATTATTTGCGACGTGCTTTCTCTTTTAGTAGATATATTATTTACTTAATAATAAATAATATCTACATAATCAATATCTTTTCATTTTATCACGGTTAGGCACAAAGTATAGACTTTCAATGTCAAACATCCTTTCAAACATTCAACATTCTGTCAACATTCAAAATTGCATAATTCATAATTAATATCCAAAGAATCATTATGTTAACAAACACGTATGCACACAGTATAGAGTTTTAATCTCAAATACACTTTATTTTTTCAGAATTCAAAATAAATAAAAAGTTGAGCCTTGCATTTCTTAGATACAAACAAATAATTAAAAATGAACAGCCTTGAAAAAGGAATGAACTCGTAGACCAATTTTATCATGGGTTTCCCCCAAAAAGGTTCAATGTCTAGCTGGAATGCAGAAAAATGTGAATGGCTCCCTGGAACCTTCCAGGTTTTCCAAGAGATTGTGAACAGCCATGTACTTGTCTTTATCGTCCATTGTGAGGAAAAGAGGCTCTTCCACAAGGCATCTCAACACATGTCTGTTGGCATGTATCCAGTTTACAGCCAATTTCATGTCTCTGATGATGTGGAGCCCCTTTCATTAGAAAACAGTTAAGAAAAATTAAACGTTAACATTTCACATGAATGTAACATTTGCAAAAACACATACTTTGAGAAATACCTCAGACTTGCTAAGTCTGGCTTGCTCTCCTTGTTCTTTGGTCACAGCTTGTTGTCAATGTCTTTGAGGTTTTCTGCCCTGTAACATTTTTTTTGTTGATTTAGTATTGGTTGGGACAGGGTGTAATGTAGTATGAGCTAAAGGGGATACCTATCAGAGAAAGGTATCACGAATTTCTCCAAGATAATTAGTGTCCACCATCTTCTTATGGTTGTAAGGTCATGCTTTAAGATAGAAATAGAATTCTTTAACTATCAACCACAATAACAGTATTACCTGAATGAGCTGGTAATTACTTACAGATGTAAAATCAAATGGAGCCCCCAACACAACATGTAGAGCATACTGAAAATCCAAAAAAGAAAATGGTGAATAGGTAAAATGGCAATTTTTAAAACTCATGAATCAGAGTAAGATAAGAAAATAAGGACAACAGTAATACCTCCCATAAATACAGAGCTGTCATTAGTTTATTTATAGCACAGCATAATTTTTCTTAACATCAACATTAAGACATCATAATCCACACAGACAATCTGTTGGGGGACATCCTTAAAAAACATTAAGATTATTAAGTGTAAAGGTATATAGGCCAATTGTACTTACACGCACGCACGCACGCACACACACACACACTTTGTTCTTTAGCAAAATACATGTCCCAGGTGGAATTTTAGCAGTCATCTTACTGAAACGCACAAATAACAACAGATTACATTAACATACAAAATTTACATTAATAAATTAAGCCATGCAAAAACAATAGTCCTCAGTAACTGGGTCCTTTAGAGAATAGAACAATTATAACAGCATAAAAGAACCTCATTGCTTTCACATTATCATGCAATCTATTAAGCAAGCTTTTTAAACACTTGAAGGCAAACCTTGAACAGCGAACCACGAACAATGAACCTTTGAACATTTTAATTTCTATAAATATTAAGCCACCTGAAAACATGCATAAATCGTGCATCATCCAATCCATTGGGATTGGTTGAATCTAAAAAGTAAATTTGCTGATATTTCGGCTTCATGACATGGAAAATACAGTGCTGTTAAGTTTGAACATTGCATTGGTAATTCTAAAATGTGATAAGTTAAATGCAGGCAAATAAGGGACAACAAAGTTAGCAAGTTATTATTACATGTATTTACATAGAAATTACTTTTAGGAACCCTAATTAACTTACAACCACATTCAGTGGCCTGGCTTCCAAGCAGGAAACAAAACTTTTGCAAATGTATGTTAACAAATAACTTATGTATTTCATACCTCCATGGATAACAGCCTTTTTGATGTGGGACTGAAGGTCTGCATTTACTTTGTCCTGTCTGATGGGTTTTTAGACACTGGCCTCACAAAAAAGACTGGAAATTGTTGCAACAAGTTTTGCATTGCTGCAAATGAGGTAATTCGGTCGCTTTTTGGATTGTTATGTTATGTATTGTCTCTACAGCTTTCCTGTAGCTCAGTGGTAAGAGCTTTGCGTTAACAACGCAAGGTTATGGGTTCAATCCCAGGGGATTGCAAATACTGATGTAAAATGTATAGGATAAAGCAATGTAAGTCGCTTTGGAAAAAAGCGACTGCTAAATACCTAAATGTAAATGTCTATGGAAAAAATATATAATATTGATCATTGACAGAAAATGTAACCCATGCAAAAATGCAGTCCCAAACAAATTAAAATAAAAACCGTTTAGAAAAACTTAAAGCAACGTTTGATTAGTAAATTTTACAGCAACGTTTTATATAACGTATTCGTTAATCCAACAACAATCGAATAACTACACAAAGACTACTTTTTACCGTGATCTCTTTCTCCGGCATTACATTCCTCTACTTTTTTTTTTAAATGTCATTACTTTACTTTTCACTATTCCTTCGGCTACTTCCGATCCTACACGCGGCCACTTCGGCTGTGATAAAAGCATGAGTAATGCGCTCGTTTCAGTCTTTACAAGCGTGTAAACAAAAGTGTATGAGCGAGAGAGTCTCAATCCAATCTGACAGAGACAACAATTAATCGCCAATTGCCCAGGAGAGTCATCAATCGTACTCTAATGGTACCTTCAATGTCCCTATTAGGTACTATAAATAGTAGAAGATGAAAAGTCTTCTGTGTACAAGTGAGAGTGATGACTCTCCTGGGCTTTTGGCAATTAAATGGTGTCTCTGTCAGATTGGATTTAGACTCTCTCGCTAATACACACAAGACTCTTCCTAATAGGGACATCATTTCAAAGGATTGTAACACAAAACAATTCCAGTAACATTTAATGCTGAGAGTTACGAGTCAGAAAATCGCTTATTATACACATAAAGTGAGGAAAATAAGTATTTGAACACCCTGCTATTTTGCATGTTGGCCATGTTAGTAGTTGGATTCTTACTGATTGTATGGGGTGGACAGGTGTCTTTATGCAGCTAACAACCTCAAACAGATGCATCTAATTTAGGATAATAAATGGAGTGGAGGTGGACATTTTAAAGGCAGACTAACAGGTCTTTGAGGGTCAGAATTCTAGCTAATAGACAGGTGTTCAAATACTTATTTGCAGCTGTAACATACAAATAAATAGTTAAAAAAATCATACATTGTGATTTCTGGATTTTTTTTAGATTATGTCTCTCACAGTGGACATGCACCTACGATGACAATTTCAGACCCCTCCATGATTTCTAAGTGGGAGAACATGCAAAATAGCAGGGTGTTCAAATACTTATTTTCCTCACTGTATATGCCTAAAAGGTAACTCGACAAACAATTACATTTATAAATGACTAATAAAACATTGCAAAATGGCACACAGACACTCCAAAGGGTTATCTAATTAATTAAGAAAACAGCCGATGGCAAGTCTCCAACCTCAGCCCAATCAATAACTGGACACATAATAAGAATAGCACCGTTCAAAATTGTTCGGAGACTTGAGTGAAACGTTTCTCATTATTTAAAAACGTCTGACCTGAAGGTGTATGCTTAAATGCCTGAAATTAATTCAGTAAACGCAAATGTATGGCCAATGGCACCATCTAGTGCCCACCTCCGAAGCAATACTTATTCCAAAACTAACAAATACACGACCTCCTAAATTAAACGCACCTCATGCCAAGACAATCCTGGACTGCCACATAACATATATTTGTCACAACATGTTTTAAGATTGACTGAGGAAGAAAACAATCTTAAGATTTCTTACCGGCTACTTCACACAATCTCATGCCCGTCGTCTTCTCGAGATTCGCGCTTCTTCATGAGAGTAGTTAGAAAACGTCACATCCGGTTGTTTTGAATAGCAAAATTAAACTAATTACGTTAGTTTAAAGATTGGTAGTTAAGTAAACCAGAAGGTAGAACAATTTGATTTAGCATAACACAATACACTTATGTTTTGTCTTGAAACGAAATAAGTATGAGTTATTGTATTAATACATCAATAGACTCATATATTTAATCATACACTAGACTTGATTATATCTGAGCCGATCTAATCAATATAGATCAGGGGTCCGCGAGATGCGTCCTTCCGGACCTCAAAACATTTTGACATAATAAATGAATGAACGCCAAACAATATTTTCTAATGCAATTAGATTTATACCAGGCATATCAAGGTCCGCACAGTAGCAGTTTTGGGTCCTAGGCACCACGGATAGTTATTGAATGCGCACTGTTGCATGGTTCAGACGTAAACGTTGTGCAGTGAAGAGAGGTTAGACAGACTAACCTCACAGCGCGCAGACAGATGTAACTGTGATATTGCTAAGTGATTAAAAGACAATGTCCCTTTCAAAAGTTAGAAAAGTTGATCTGAGAACCATATTTTCAGACACGAATGGCTCAAGAGATTTGAATTTATTCTTGCTGCATCGACGTGTACGAGGCCGGTTTGTCTCATTTGCTCATTCAGTCTGATGCGGTTGTCAAAAGTGGAAACCTTAATCAGCATTATGAAACTAGACATAGACACTTTAAAGAAACTTGCCCTCATCAGTCCAAGGTAAGAAAAAGGAAAATAAATTAGCTCAAAGTCCAGTATGAGCGATCTTAACGGGTCCTCACTCACTCACTCACCGCCCGACTACAAGCATGAACGTTCACTAAGAATGCAGAGGATCTAAGGCAAGGCAAGTTTATTTCTATAGCACATTTCATACACAAGTGCAATTCAAAGTGCTTTACATAAAATGATTGACACAAAGAAATAAGTCTTATCTTTAAAATGCAAATGATTTAAGATCACAAAAACTTTAGATTTTAAGAAACAATAAAACAGCAATAAAATTGATTAAAAAATGTTAGAGTGTATATGAAAAAAATAAGAGAAAATAAAAATAAATTAGAAATAGAAGTGCAGTTGATGTAAAGCAGCACAGTGCTCAGGTTGTGAATGCACAGCTAAACAAGTGTGTTTTTAATCTGGATTTAAAAGTATCTAATGTTGGTGAATGTCTGATATCTTCTGGAAGCAGATTCCAGTTACGGTGGCGTAATGACTAAACGCTGACTCGCCCTGTTTTGAGTGAACCCTTGTTATCTCTAACTGACTTGATCCTGATGATCTGAGAAGTCTGATTGGTTTATATTCAATGAGCATATCTGGTGTCCAGTCAGATTTGTGGTTGCCTATGTTCACATAGTAACCTCTCCCTTTAAGGTATGACCCAAACCATTTAAGTACCAATCCAGAAAGCCCTACCCAGTTTTCCAGTCTATGTAGGAGTATGGTGTTATCTACCGTGTCAAATTCAGCACTGAGATCTAGTAAAACCAGAACTGATATTTGCCTGAATCAGAATTCAATCGAATATCATTAATTATCTTTATGATGAGCACTGTCTCTGTGCTATGATGCTGACGGAAACCAGACTGATAATTGTCCAGGTAGCCATTTGAGTTCAAGAATTTGGTCAGCTGATTGAAGACAACCTTTTCAATGATGTTGCCTATAAAAGGAAGATTTGATATTGGTCTGTAGTTAGACAGTAAGGTTTTGTCTAGATTGCCCTTTTTTAGTAGAGGTTTGACAACTGCATTTTTTAGGGACTCTGGGAAAGTTCCTGAGAGCAGTGAGGTATTAACTATATTTAGGAGATCTGCTTCCAAACAGTTAAACACTCTTTTGAAAAAGGATGTGGGAAGTTTGTCAAGGCTGCAAGTTGACCCCTTAAGATGCTGTACCGTTTCCTCCAGAGTTTTGAGATCAATTGTCTGAAATTAATACAAAGAAACTAATTTCTGATGTACTGAAGTCAGACTGACCTGACTGCCGCATGGAGCTTTGGCGATTTCCATTCTGATATTACTGATCTTTTGAACGAAAAAGTTGCAAACTCATTGCATTTGTCATCAGACAGCATGTCCCTCGGAACTTGACTCGGGGGATTTGTTAGTCTCTCTACAGTAGCAGAAAGGGTGCGAGTGTTATTTATTTTGGAGTTTATAATGTTAGAGAAAAAAGTTTGTCTAGCTTTGCCTCAGTCAACATTGAAGGCATGCAGACTGTCTTTATAGATGTTATAGAGAACTTAAAGTTTGGTTTTTCGCCACATACGCTCAGCTTTTCTGCATGTTCTTTTCATGCTTTGTACCGCTGATGTGTTTCTCCAGGGTGCTTTACGCCTGCCAGTTATCGAACTGACCTTTACTGGAGCAATGGCATCGATAGCATTTTTAACTTTTGCATTAAAGCTATCGAGGAGAACATCCATAGAGTCTGCAGATATACTCGGTGACAAAGACATAGCATTCATAAATAGCTCACTGGTGTTGTCATTTTTTGAATCTCTTTTTTTATAGAGACGGGTCTATCTTCAGTGGCAGGACTGATTGATATATCAAAGAAAATACAGAAATGATCAGACAGTGCCACATCTCTAATAATAGTGGATGAAATGTTAAGACCTTTGCTAATGAGCAGATCCAGAGTGTGTCCGCGATTGTGTGTGGGACCGTGCACATGCTGGATCAGATCAAAAGTGTTTAAAACATTTAAAAGTTCATTTGCAGTGTTGTTTTCTGTCTTGTCTACATGAATATTCAAATCTCCAGCAATAACAAAGCAGTCAAATTCTGAGGAAATAGCTGATAGCAGTTCTGAAAAATCATCAACAAAGACTGGGGAGTATTTGGGAGGTCTGTAAATAATTGTACACAGAATGCGTGGTGCTCCTTTTAAAGCAATACTCAAGTATTCAAAGGACAGGTAGTCACCAAGTAAAACTTGTTTGCAGTCAAAGAGATCTTTAAATAGAGCATCTATTCCTCCACCTCTCATAACAGCTCTGCAAACATTTATAAAAGTAAAGTTTGGGGGGGCAGATTCATTGAGGATTGTAGCACTAACATCTAACCAAGTTTCATTTAGAAACATGAAGTCCAGTTTTTTACTGGTGATGAGGTCATTGACCAAAAAGGATTTTTTTTTAAGTGAACGGATGTTTAAAAGTGCTAATTGAATAGTAACTGTTTTAAGTTTTTACCCCAGTCATTCTCAGAATGACGTCTAAGAGGTATTAGATTAGATAGCTTTGACATACGACTGGAAAGGGCCTTAATTTTGCGTTCACTTATCAGGACAGATATAGGGAGAACTAAAGGGACACTGGGTTCCCACTTGTTCTGTAAATATTTGAAATTGTTGCTGTTATCATAGCAACAATTTTCTCTGAGAAGCTCAAAAGAGATGATGTGGTAAAGAGGGAGAAAGTTTGTAGTGATAGGGGCTGCGAGTCTGTTGTTTCTGAAGACAGAAGTATGTTGTTTTGGCTCTCCCGATTGTTATCCACAGAAACGTCATTGGGTGTCGAGTCCTCGTCATCATCCAACTGATGTGATGTCACTGGGCAGGGTACAGCCTGAGTGGTGTTATCCAAATGTCCATCCAACTGTTGAGGTGGGTCACTATGGCCAGGTGTATTTGTGCCATTTAGGAGCGGAGCGGCACACTCTACTGATGGGTGAAGGAGGGAGAAGAGGATATTGTCCTATAACATTCTTGAACCAAGTTTGTTTGGGTGGAGGCCATCTGTTGTAAAAAGTTGTCTTTGACTCCAAAAGAGATTAAAGTTGTCAATGAAGTTCAGTCCTCTCATGTTGCAAGTTTTTTGCAGCCATATGTTCAGACTAAGTAGCTGAGAGAACATTTTCTTTCCCGAGCTGGGAGAGGTCCACTGATGAATGACTGAACCTTTAGCTTGACTGGACAAGTTATCATGTTTAAAAATATAACTGTTAGATTACTCATCATATCTGTAGATTGTCAGACGAATCTATTCTCAAGTCTATTCTACTGAATTTCCAAGGTATCGATGTTAATTCGCTTTTGTAGGTTATTCTATTGGTGATCAGCTGCTACTGTCTATTCAACATATGCCAAAACTGATGGAATCAGCACTTAGATGATGTTCATCGAGCTTTTTTACTTCTTAGCAAACCTCAAAATCACAGATATGACACAGATTCTTTTCAATTGCTTAACATTCTGGCTTCATTAAACATGCCTTCAGCGAAATAACTAAACATTTTTTAGTATTAATGGAACCGATCAAATAGAGGATATGGAATTACCCAATGTTGAGGAAAAAGATATGAATAACAAACAAATATTACCTTTTAAAAAGCAGTTTCGGAACGACGGTGTGCTACTGACGTTTGGTAGAAAGCTTATGAGATGTATCAGAAGTGAATGTTAATGTCTAGGGTCAGCAGCGTCTCTGTATCAAGTTCAAAAGATCACATTTGGATGGAGACCACTGCCATTATTTCCTCCATACTGTTGAGTCCCTCTGGCGGACGAACAGAAGAATTGACACAATTTGTCTAAAACATTCCAATAGTCATTTTTAATCAGGAAAACTATTTGTAAAAGGTTATTTTAATGTGAAGTAAGTTTTTGTGATTTTTCCTGTGTTTATAAGGGAGTGAAAGAGTGTAGGAAGTGGGTCCTGTAAAATGAAGAGTTAGTTTAAACGGCCCAATTTGAGCTGTCCAAGGTCCTGAAGGTTCTGGAATTTCACATGTGGATTATTATCCAAATAACAAGCCTAACGTCGTTGAGGCACAAATGCACACTTTCCTCAAATTGATTATTTTGTACATTTTAACCTATGTTTTAAAGACCACGGATATAGCCATGCATTGATTGATGGAGGACTCCAAGTGATTTTCTCCATAGGAATTCACAGTCACAAACTCCAAACACCGATCTTTTTCTCTCTATAGGTACCATTGTAGTCAAACAAATGAGTTTGATGTTGCATTTGCTTTAGGTTGAGGGCAAGTGAAGGGGTCAGCCCTCAACCCAGAAGTTTGGTAAAAGCAACTCTTCACCAATAGAATAACCTACAGAACATATTCATGTCACAACCTGGAAAGTTGAACCTTGAAATGTCCACCTCATTTAATATGCAATCCTTTACTTGTGACATGCAATCATGTCATATGTAGTGTTTTAAGTGTGTCATTTTTTATTTTTAAAACATTTTTATACATTATTATTATGCATTTTCTTGTTCTTTTATTATAAGCATGATAAGCAAAACTGTGTTTTTTATAAGAATGAAATACAGAGCGACCGATAGATATTTATAAAGCTTTATATATGCTCAGTTAATATAAATTGCTCCAGCAACAAACCGTCTGGAACCATCAGCTCAAACTGGCCCAGTCTGTACAAGATCTTGATCTCCAGTAAGTGAAAAAATCAATAGCCTACATTAAAACACTACTAAACAAGAGAAAATTTCACAACTCACTCGATGTTCAAGACTTGGTATGCCAGCCATGACAACACCTGTGAACGACCGTGTAGATGATCATCTATCACATCCACAGGAAAGTTTTCAAAAGTATGCCGTCATTGTTTAACTAACAACTAGTTAACGTGACGAGGGGTGAAGCAGACAAAACTCTTTACTGTGGACGAGGAAAGGTCTTGTATCGCTCCCTTATTCAATGATCAGTGAAATACTGCGGTTTGTAGAAGTTACCACTAGATGGCAGTATTGGATACTGTTGAAATGGAAATGGTGTCGAGGCGTATAAGAAGAGAGGTGTTGAGGGAAACGTGTGAAAAAAGAGTTCATTAGAAGGATACACGAAGTGCACTGTTAAATTATACTCTTTATTCCAGGAGAAATAAGAACAATAATTATAGAAGTAGTCAGTTATCTGTTCTCCACATGTCTTCAGTTATCTGGAGAGAGATGCATGTTAGATGATGCAATGTTCAGTGATTCTTAACACTCAGAAACATTTACTGATGACGACTTCTTTAAAACTATAAACACAATTAACCATAGTTTGTCAATAGGGTAGCAATCGTGATTTTGGTGCATGAATTACTGTTGGCAGGAAAACCACAGTTATTTATCGTAAGATTAACACTTAGAAGTCAGAGAGGATTTGTGTTTTTTGTGGGGTGACAATTTAGCCCACAAAAAAACAATCACATTGTACTCGCACTGTGTGTCCTCACATTTACTTCCAAGGGCGAAGTATCATCGTCAGACGAGGAAACAAACCATATTCTCATTTCTGGATACTGTATAGAACATTTACAAATACAGAGAAACAATTAGAGATTATTTTTAATAAGCAATTTTTTCATAAACATTATTACTTGTACTCACATGAATCATGTCCAATATTCTTCCTCTTCAGACGACACCAGATCTATTATGATTTCTGGATACTGTATAGAACATTTACAAATACAGAGACACAATTAGAGATTATTTTTAATAAGCAATTTTTTCATAAACATTATTACTTGTACACACATGAATCATGTCCAATATTCTTCCTCTTCAGACGACACCAGATCTATTATGATTTCTGGATACTGTATAGAACATTTACAAATACAGAGACACAATTAGAGATTATTTTTAATAAGCAATTTTTACATAAACATTATTACTTGTACATACATGAATCATGTCCAATATTCTTCCTCTTCAGACGACACCAGATCTATTATGATTTCTGGATACTGTATAGAACATTTACAAATACAGAGACACAATTAGAGATTATTTTTAATAAGCAATTTTTTCATAAACATTATTACTTGTACACACATGAATCATGTCCAATATTCTTCCTCTTCAGACGACACCAGATCTATTATGATTTCTGGATACTGTATAGAACATTTACAAATACAGAGACACAATTAGAGATTATTTTTAATAAGCAATTTTTTCATAAACATTATTACTTGTACTCACATGAATCATGTCCAATATTCTTCCTCTTCAGACGACACCAGATCTATTATGATTTCTGGATACTGTATAGAACATTTACAAATACAGAGACACAATTAGAGATTATTTTTAATAAGCAATTTTTTCATAAACATTATTACTTGTACTCACATGAATCATGTCCAATATTCTTCCTCTTCAGACAAAACCAGATCTATTATGATTTCTGGATACTGTATAGAACATTTACAAATACAGAGACACAATTAGAGATTATTTTTAATAAGCAATTTTTTCATAAACATTATTACTTGTACTCACATGAATCATGTCCAATATTCTTCCTCTTCAGACGACACCAGATCTATTATGATTTCTGGATACTGAATAGAACATTTACAAATACAGAGACACAATTAGAGATTATTTTTAATAAGCAATTTTTTCATAAACATTATTACTTGTACACACATGAATCATGTCCGAATATTCTTCCTCTTCAGACGACACCAGATCTATTATGATTTCTGGATACTGAATAGAACATTTACAAATACAGAGACACAATTAGAGATTATTTTTAATAAGCAATTTTTTCATAAACATTATTACTTGTACTCACATGAATCATGTCCAATATTCTTCCTCTTCAGACAAAACCAGATCTATTATGATTTCTGGATACTGTATAGAACATTTACAAATACAGAGACACAATTAGAGATTATTTTTAATAAGCAATTTTTTCATAAACATTATTACTTGTACACACATGAATCATGTCCAATATTCTTCCTCTTCAGACGACACCAGATCTATTATGATTTCTGGATACTGTATAGAACATTTACAAATACAGAGACACAATTAGAGATTATTTTTAATAAGCAATTTTTTCATAAACATTATTACTTGTACACACATGAATCATGTCCAATATTCTTCCTCTTCAGACGACACCAGATCTATTATGATTTCTGGATACTGTATAGAACATTTACAAATACAGACACACAATTAGAGATTATTTTTAATAAGCAATTTTTTCATAAACATTATTACTTGTACTCACATGAATCATGTCCAATATTCTTCCTCTTCAGACGACACCAGATCTATTATGATTTCTGGATACTGTATAGAACATTTACAAATACAGAGACACAATTAGAGATTATTTTTAATAAGCAGTTTTTTCATAAACATTATTACTTGTACTCACATGAATCATGTCCGAATATTCTTCCTCTTCAGACAAAACCAGATCTATTATGATTTCTGGATACTGTATAGAACATTTACAAATACAGAGACACAATTAGAGATTATTTTTAATAAGCAATTTTTTCATAAACATTATTACTTGTACTCACATGAATCATGTCCAATATTCTTCCTCTTCAGACGACACCAGATCTATTATGATTTCTGGATACTGTATAGAACATTTACAAATACAGAGACACAATTAGAGATTATTTTTAATAAGCAATTTTTTCATAAACATTATTACTTGTACTCACATGAATCATGTCCAATATTCTTCCTCTTCAGACGACACCAGATCTATTATGATTTCTGGATACTGTATAGAACATTTACAAATACAGAGACACAATTAGAGATTATTTTTAATAAGCAATTTTTTCATAAACATTATTACTTGTACACACATGAATCATGTCCGAATATTCTTCCTCTTCAGACGACACCAGATCTATTATGATTTCTGGATACTGTATAGAACATTTACAAATACAGAGACACAATTAGAGATTATTTTTAATAAGCAATTTTTTCATAAACATTATTACTTGTACTCACATGAATCATGTCCAATATTCTTCCTCTTCAGACGACACCAGATCTATTATGATTTCTGGATACTGTATAGAACATTTACAAATACAGAGACACAATTAGAGATTATTTTTAATAAGCAATTTTTTCATAAACATTATTACTTGTACACACATGAATCATGTCCAATATTCTTCCTCTTCAGACGACACCAGATCTATTATGATTTCTGGATACTGTATAGAACATTTACAAATACAGAGACACAATTAGAGATTATTTTTAATAAGCAATTTTTTCATAAACATTATTACTTGTACACACATGAATCATGTCCAATATTCTTCCTCTTCAGACGACACCAGATCTATTATGATTTCTGGATACTGAATAGAACATTTACAATTACAGAGACACAATTAGAGATTATTTTTAATAAGCAATTTTTTCATAAACATTATTTCTTGTACTCACATGAATCATGTCCAATATTCTTCCTCTTCAGACGACACCAGATCTATTATGATTTCTGGATACTGTATAGAACATTTACAAATACAGAGACACAATTAGAGATTATTTTTAATAAGCAATTTTTTCATAAACATTATTACTTGTACACACATGAATCATGTCCAATATTCTTCCTCTTCAGACGACACCAGATCTATTATGATTTCTGGATACTGTATAGAACATTTACAAATACAGACACACAATTAGAGATTATTTTTAATAAGCAATTTTTTCATAAACATTATTACTTGTACTCACATGAATCATGTCCAATATTCTTCCTCTTCAGACGACACCAGATCTATTATGATTTCTGGATACTGTATAGAACATTTACAAATACAGAGACACAATTAGAGATTATTTTTAATAAGCAATTTTTTCATAAACATTATTACTTGTACTCACATGAATCATGTCCGAATATTCTTCCTCTTCAGACAAAACCAGATCTATTATGATTTCTGGATACTGTATAGAACATTTACAAATACAGACACACAATTAGAGATTATTTTTAATAAGCAATTTTTTCATAAACATTATTACTTGTACTCACATGAATCATGTCCAATATTCTTCCTCTTCAGACGACACCAGATCTATTATGATTTCTGGATACTGTATAGAACATTTACAAATACAGAGACACAATTAGAGATTATTTTTAATAAGCAATTTTTTCATAAACATTATTACTTGTACTCACATGAATCATGTCCAATATTCTTCCTCTTCAGACGACACCAGATCTATTATGATTTCTGGATACTGTATAGAACATTTACAAATACAGAGACACAATTAGAGATTATTTTTAATAAGCAATTTTTTCATAAACATTATTACTTGTACTCACATGAATCATGTCCAATATTCTTCCTCTTCAGACGACACCAGATCTATTATGATTTCTGGATACTGTATAGAACATTTACAAATACAGAGACACAATTAGAGATTATTTTTAATAAGCAATTTTTTCATAAACATTATTACTTGTACACACATGAATCATGTCCAATATTCTTCCTCTTCAGACGACACCAGATCTATTATGATTTCTGGATACTGTATAGAACATTTACAAATACAGACACACAATTAGAGATTATTTTTAATAAGCAATTTTTTCATAAACATTATTACTTGTACTCACATGAATCATGTCCAATATTCTTCCTCTTCAGACGACACCAGATCTATTATGATTTCTGGATACTGTATAGAACATTTACAAATACAGAGACACAATTAGAGATTATTTTTAATAAGCAATTTTTTCATAAACATTATTACTTGTACTCACATGAATCATGTCCAATATTCTTCCTCTTCAGACGACACCAGATCTATTATGATTTCTGGATACTGTATAGAACATTTACAAATACAGAGACACAATTAGAGATTATTTTTAATAAGCAATTTTTTCATAAACATTATTACTTGTACTCACATGAATCATGTCCGAATATTCTTCCTCTTCAGACAAAACCAGATCTATTATGATTTCTGGATACTGTATAGAACATTTACAAATACAGAGACACAATTAGAAATTATTTTTAATAAGCAATTTTTTCATAAACATTATTGCTTGTACTCACATGAATCATGTCCAATATTCTTCCTCTTCAGACAAAACCAGATCTATTATGATTTCTGGATACTGTATAGAACATTTACAAATACAGAGACACAATTAGAGATTATTTTTAATAAGCAATTTTTTCATAAACATTATTACTTGTACTCACATGAATCATGTCCGAATATTCTTCCTCTTCAGACAAAACCAGATCTATTATGATTTCTGGATACTGTATAGAACATTTACAAATACAGAGACACAATTAGAGATTATTTTTAATAAGCAATTTTTTCATAAACATTATTGCTTGTACTCACATGAATCATGTCCAATATTCTTCCTCTTCAGACAAAACCAGATCTATTATGATTTCTGGATACTGTATAGAACATTTACAAATACAGAGACACAATTAGAGATTATTTTTAATAAGCAATTTTTTCATAAACATTATTGCTTGTACTCACATGAATCATGTCCAATATTCTTCCTCTTCAGACAAAACCAGATCTATTATGATTTCTGGATACTGTATAGAACATTTACAAATACAGAGACACAATTAGAGATTATTTTTAATAAGCAATTTTTTCATAAACATTATTACTTGTACTCACATGAATCATGTCCAATATTCTTCCTCTTCAGAAGACACCAGATCTATTATGATTACTGGATACTGTATAGAACATTTACAAATACAGAGACACAATTATAGATTATTTTTAATAAGCAATTTTTTCATAAACATTATTACTTGTACACACATGAATCATGTCCAATATTCTTCCTCTTCAGAAGACACCAGATCTATTATGATTTCTGGATACTGTATAGAACATTTACAAATACAGAGACACAATTATAGATTATTTTTAATAAGCAATTTTTTCATAAACATTATTACTTGTACACACATGAATCATGTCCAATATTCTTCCTCTTCAGAAGACACCAGATCTATTATGATTTCTGGATACTGTATAGAACATTTACAAATACAGAGATCAATTAGAGATTATTTTTAATAAGCAATTTTTTCATAAACATTATTACTTGTACACACATGAATCATGTCCAATATTCTTCCTCTTCAGAAGACACCAGATCTATTATGATTTCTGGATACTGTATAGAACATTTACAAATACAGAGACACAATTAGAGATTATTTTTAATAAGCAATTTTTTCATAAACATTATTACTTGTACTCACATGAATCATGTCCAATATTCTTCCTCTTCAGACGACACCAGATCTATTATGATTTCTGGATACTGTATAGAACATTTATAAATACAGAGACACAATTAGAGATTATTTTTAATAAGCAATTTTTTCATAAACATTATTACTTGTACTCACATGAATCATGTCCAATATTCTTCCTCTTCAGACGACACCAGATCTATTATGATTTCTGGATACTGTATAGAACATTTACAAATACAGAGACACAATTAGAGATTATTTTTAATAAGCAATTTTTTCATAAACATTATTACTTGTACTCACATGAATCATGTCCAATATTCTTCCTCTTCAGACGACACCAGATCTATTATGATTACTGGATACTGTATAGAACATTTACAAATACAGAGACACAATTAGAGATTATTTTTAATAAGCAATTTTTTCATAAACATTATTACTTGTACTCACATGAATCATGTCCAATATTCTTCCTCTTCAGACGACACCAGATCTATTATGATTTCTGGATACTGTATAGAACATTTACAAATACAGAGACACAATTAGAGATTATTTTTAATAAGCAATTTTTTCATAAACATTATTACTTGTACTCACATGAATCATGTCCAATATTCTTCCTCTTCAGACGACACCAGATCTATTATGATTACTGGATACTGTATAGAACATTTACAAATACAGAGACACAATTAGAGATTATTTTTAATAAGCAATTTTTTCATAAACATTATTACTTGTACACACATGAATCATGTCCAATATTCTTCCTCTTCAGACGACACCAGATCTATTATGATTACTGGATACTGTATAGAACATTTACAAATACAGAGACACAATTAGAGATTATTTTTAATAAGCAATTTTTTCATAAACATTATTACTTGTACTCACATGAATCATGTCCAATATTCTTCCTCTTCAGACGACACCAGATCTATTATGATTTCTGGATACTGTATAGAACATTTACAAATACAGAGACACAATTAGAGATTATTTTTAATAAGCAATTTTTTCATAAACATTATTACTTGTACTCACATGAATCATGTCCAATATTCTTCCTCTTCAGACGACACCAGATCTATTATGATTACTGGATACTGTATAGAACATTTACAAATACAGAGACACAATTAGAGATTATTTTTAATAAGCAATTTTTTCATAAACATTATTACTTGTACTCACATGAATCATGTCCAATATTCTTCCTCTTCAGACAAAACCAGATCTATTATGATTTCTGGATACTGTATAGAACATTTACAAATACAGAGACACAATTAGAGATTATTTTTAATAAGCAATTTTTTCATAAACATTATTACTTGTACACACATGAATCATGTCCAATATTCTTCCTCTTCAGACAAAACCAGATCTATTATGATTTCTGGATACTGTATAGAACATTTACAAATACAGAGACACAATTAGAGATTATTTTTAATAAGCAATTTTTTCATAAACATTATTACTTGTACTCACATGAATCATGTCCAATATTCTTCCTCTTCAGACGACACCAGATCTATTATGATTACTGGATACTGTATAGAACATTTACAAATACAGAGACACAATTAGAGATTATTTTTAATAAGCAATTTTTTCATAAACATTATTACTTGTACTCACATGAATCATGTCCAATATTCTTCCTCTTCAGACGACACCAGATCTATTATGATTTCTGGATACTGTATAGAACATTTACAAATACAGAGACACAATTAGAGATTATTTTTAATAAGCAATTTTTTCATAAACATTATTACTTGTACTCACATGAATCATGTCCAATATTCTTCCTCTTCAGACGACACCAGATCTATTATGATTACTGGATACTGTATAGAACATTTACAAATACAGAGACACAATTAGAGATTATTTTTAATAAGCAATTTTTTCATAAACATTATTACTTGTACTCACATGAATCATGTCCAATATTCTTCCTCTTCAGACGACACCAGATCTATTATGATTTCTGGATACTGTATAGAACATTTACAAATACAGAGACAATTAGAGATACTATTTGTGATTATTTTTAATAAGCAATTTTTTCATAAACAATATTACTTGTACTCACATGAATCATGTCCAATATTCTTCCTCTTCAGAAGACACCAGATCTATTATGATTTCTGGATACTGTATAGAACATTTACAAATACAGAGACACAATTATAGATTATTTTTAATAAGCAATTTTTTCATAAACATTATTACTTGTACTCACATGAATCATGTCCAATATTCTTCCTCTTCAGACGACACCAGATCTATTATGATTTCTGGATACTGTATAGAACATTTACAAATACAGAGACACAATTATAGATTATTTTTAATAAGCAATTTTTTCATAAACATTATTACTTGTACTCACATGAATCATGTCCAATATTCTTCCTCTTCAGACGACACCAGATCTATTATGATTTCTGGATACTGTATAGAACATTTACAAATACAGAGACAATTAGAGATACTATTTGTGATTATTTTTAATAAGCAATTTTTTCATAAACAATATTACTTGTACTCACATGAATCATGTCCAATATTCTTCCTCTTCAGAAGACACCAGATCTATTATGATTACTGGATACTGTATAGAACATTTACAAATACAGAGACACAATTAGAGATTATTTTTAATAAGCAATTTTTTCATAAACATTATTACTTGTACTCACATGAATCATGTCCAATATTCTTCCTCTTCAGACGACACCAGATCTATTATGATTTCTGGATACTGTATAGAACATTTACAAATACAGAGACACAATTAGAGATTATTTTTAATAAGCAATTTTTTCATAAACATTATTACTTGTACACACATGAATCATGTCCAATATTCTTCCTCTTCAGACAAAACCAGATCTATTATGATTACTGGATACTGTATAGAACATTTACAAATACAGAGATCAATTAGAGATTATTTTTAATAAGCAATTTTTTCATAAACATTATTACTTGTACACACATGAATCATGTCCAATATTCTTCCTCTTCAGACAAAACCAGATCTATTATGATTACTGGATACTGTATAGAACATTTACAAATACAGAGACACAATTAGAGATTATTTTTAATAAGCAATTTTTTCATAAACATTATTACTTGTACACACATGAATCATATCCAATATTCTTCCTCTTCAGAAGACACCAGATCTATTATGATTTCTGGATACTGTATAGAACATTTACAAATACAGAGACACAATTAGAGATTATTTTTAATAAGCAATTTTTTCATAAACATTATTACTTGTACACACATGAATCATGTCCAATATTCTTCCTCTTCAGACAAAACCAGATCTATTATGATTTCTGGATACTATATAGAACATTTACAAATACAGACACACAATTAGAGATTATTTTTAATAAGCAATTTTTTCATAAACATTATTACTTGTACTCACATGAATCATGTCCAATATTCTTCCTCTTCAGACGACACCAGATCTATTATGATTTCTGGATACTGTATAGAACATTTACAAATACAGACACACAATTAGAGATTATTTTTAATAAGCAATTTTTTCATAAACATTATTACTTGTACTCACATGAATCATGTCCAATATTCTTCCTCTTCAGAAGACACCAGATCTATTATGATTTCTGGATACTGTATAGAACATTTACAAATACAGACACACAATTAGAGATTATTTTTAATAAGCAATTTTTTCATAAACATTATTACTTGTACTCACATGAATCATGTCCAATATTCTTCCTCTTCAGACGACACCAGATCTATTATGATTTCTGGATACTGTATAGAACATTTACAAATACAGACACACAATTAGAGATTATTTTTAATAAGCAATTTTTTCATAAACATTATTACTTGTACTCACATGAATCATGTCCAATATTCTTCCTCTTCAGAAGACACCAGATCTATTATGATTTCTGGATACTGTATAGAACATTTACAAATACAGACACACAATTAGAGATTATTTTTAATAAGCAATTTTTTCATAAACATTATTACTTGTACACACATGAATCATGTCCAATATTCTTCCTCTTCAGACGACACCAGATCTATTATGATTTCTGGATACTGTATAGAACATTTACAAATACAGAGTCACAATTAGAGATTATTTTTAATAAGCAATTTTTTCATAAACATTATTACTTGTACTCACATGAATCATGTCCAATATTCTTCCTCTTCAGAAGACACCAGATCTATTATGATTTCTGGATACTGTATAGAACATTTACAAATACAGAGTCACAATTAGAGATTATTTTTAATAAGCAATTTTTTCATAAACATTATTACTTGTACACACATGAATCATGTCCAATATTCTTCCTTTTCAGACGACACCAGATCTATTATGATTTCTGGATACTGTATAGAACATTTACAAATACAGAGACACAATTAGAGATTATTTTTAATAAGCAATTTTTTCATAAACATTATTACTTGTACTCACATGAATCATGTCCAATATTCTTCCTCTTCAGACAAAACCAGATCTATTATGATTTCTGGATACTGTATAGAACATTTACAAATACAGAGACACAATTAGAGATTATTTTTAATAAGCAATTTTTTCATAAACATTATTACTTGTACACACATGAATCATGTCCAATATTCTTCCTCTTCAGACAAAACCAGATCTATTATGATTTCTGGATACTGTATAGAACATTTACAAATACAGAGACACAATTAGAGATTATTTTTAATAAGCAATTTTTTCATAAACATTATTACTTGTACACACATGAATCATGTCCGAATATTCTTCCTCTTCAGACAAAACCAGATCTATTATGATTACTGGATACTGTATAGAACATTTACAAATACAGAGACACAATTAGAGATTATTTTTAATAAGCAATTTTTTCATAAACATTATGACTTGTACTCACATGAATCATGTCCAATATTCTTCCTCTTCAGACGACACCAGATCTATTATGATTTCTGGATACTGTATAGAACATTTACAAATACAGAGACACAATTAGAGATTATTTTTAATAAGCAATTTTTTCATAAACATTATGACTTGTACTCACATGAATCATGTCCAATATTCTTCCTCTTCAGACGACACCAGATCTATTATGATTTCTGGATACTGAATAGAACATTTACAAATACAGAGACACAATTAGAGATTATTTTTAATAAGCAATTTTTTCATAAACATTATTACTTGTACTCACATGAATCATGTCCAATATTCTTCCTCTTCAGACGACACCAGATCTATTATGATTACTGGATACTGTATAGAACATTTACAAATACAGAGACACAATTAGAGATTATTTTTAATAAGCAATTTTTTCATAAACATTATTACTTGTACTCACATGAATCATGTCCAATATTCTTCCTCTTCAGACGACACCAGATCTATTATGATTTCTGGATACTGTATAGAACATTTACAAATACAGAGTCACAATTAGAGATTATTTTTAATAAGCAATTTTTTCATAAACATTATTACTTGTACACACATGAATCATGTCCAATATTCTTCCTCTTCAGACAAAACCAGATCTATTATGATTTCTGGATACTGTATAGAACATTTACAAATACAGAGACACAATTAGAGATTATTTTTAATAAGCAATTTTTTCATAAACATTATTACTTGTACTCACATGAATCATGTCCAATATTCTTCCTCTTCAGACAAAACCAGATATATTATGATTTCTGGATACTGTATAGAACATTTACAAATACAGAGACACAATTAGAGATTATTTTTAATAAGCAATTTTTTCATAAACATTATTACTTGTACACACATGAATCATGTCCAATATTCTTCCTCTTCAGAAGACACCAGATCTATTATGATTTCTGGATACTGTATAGAACATTTACAAATACAGAGACACAATTAGAGATTATTTTTAATAAGCAATTTTTTCATAAACATTATTACTTGTACTCACATGAATCATGTCCAATATTCTTCCTCTTCAGACGACACCAGATCTATTATGATTTCTGGATACTGTATAGAACATTTACAAATACAGAGACACAATTAGAGATTATTTTTAATAAGCAATTTTTTCATAAACATTATTACTTGTACTCACATGAATCATGTCCAATATTCTTCCTCTTCAGACAACACCAGATCTATTATGATTACTGGATACTGTATAGAACATTTACAAATACAGAGACACAATTAGAGATTATTTTTAATAAGCAATTTTTTCATAAACATTATTACTTGTACTCACATGAATCATGTCCAATATTCTTCCTCTTCAGACGACACCAGATCTATTATGATTTCTGGATACTGTATAGAACATTTACAAATACAGAGACACAATTAGAGATTATTTTTAATAAGCAATTTTTTCATAAACATTATTACTTGTACACACATGAATCATGTCCAATATTCTTCCTCTTCAGACGACACCAGATCTATTATGATTTCTGGATACTGTATAGAACATTTACAAATACAGAGACACAATTAGAGATTATTTTTAATAAGCAATTTTTTCATAAACATTATTACTTGTACACACATGAATCATGTCCAATATTCTTCCTCTTCAGAAGACACCAGATCTATTATGATTTCTGGATACTGTATAGAACATTTACAAATACAGAGACACAATTAGAGATTATTTTTAATAAGCAATTTTTTCATAAACATTATTACTTGTACTCACATGAATCATGTCCAATATTCTTCCTCTTCAGAAGACACCAGATCTATTATGATTTCTGGATACTGTATAGAACATTTACAAATACAGAGACACAATTAGAGATTATTTTTAATAAGCAATTTTTTCATAAACATTATTACTTGTACACACATGAATCATGTCCAATATTCTTCCTCTTCAGAAGACACCAGATCTATTATGATTTCTGGATACTGTATAGAACATTTACAAATACAGAGACACAATTAGAGATTATTTTTAATAAGCAATTTTTTCATAAACATTATTACTTGTACACACATGAATCATGTCCAATATTCTTCCTCTT